>CM066048.1:141606201-142000804 GCA_033557465.1 Ichthyophis bannanicus | reverse complement strand
CTGCACTGCATCACTCTCTCTCCTCCTTCCAGAACTGATGCTCCACATGTGCAGATCTATCACTGCCAGAGCTCCTCACTCCTGCACTGCAGCACTCTCTCCTCTTCCAGAACTGCTCCACATGTGCAGATCTATCACTGCCAGAGCTCCTCACTCCTGCACTGCACTCTCTCCTCTTCCAGAACTGAGGCTCCACATGTGCAGATCTATCACTGCCAGAGCTCCTCACTCCTGCACTGCAGCCCTCTCTCCTCTTCCAGAACTAAGGCTCCCACCTGTGAAGACCTATCCCGTGCCCAGAGCTCCTCACTATGGCACACTGCAGCACTCTCTCCTATTCCAGAACTGAGGCTCTCCTCCCACTCTTCCACATGTTTCAGGTTAATCACTGACAGAGCTCCTCACACCGGCACTGCAGCACTCTATCCTCTTCTAGAACTGAGGATCAACATGTTCAGATTCGATCACTGCCAGAGCTCCTCACTCCTGCACTGCAGCACTCTCTCCTCTTCCAGAACTGACGGCTTCCACATGTGCAGATCTATAACTGCCAGAGCTCCTCACTCCTGCAATGCAGGCACTCTCTCCTCTTCCAAGAACTGAGGCTCAACATGTGCAGATCTATCACTGCCAGAGTTCCTGCAATGCAGCACTCTCTACTCTTCCAGAACTAAGGCCTCCACATGTGCAGATCTATCACTGCCAGAGATCCTCACTACTGCACTGCAGCACTCTATCCTCTGCCAGCACTGAGGCTCCACCTGTGAAGGACCTAATCACTGCAAGAGATCCTGCCACTCCTGCAGCACTGAAGCACTCTCTCCTCTTTCCAGAACTGATGCTCCACATGTGAAGTCTATCACTGCAAGAGCTCCTCACTCCTGCACTGACAGCACTCTCTCCTCTTCCAGAACTGATGCTACACATCTGCAGATCTATCACTGCCAGAGCTCCTCACACCCGCCCTGCAGCACTCTCTTCCTCTTCCAGAAAATGAGGCTAAACATGTTAAGATCTGTCACTGCCCAGAGCTCCTCACTCCCTGCAACGCAGCCATCTCTCCTCTTCCAGAACTGAGGTTGAACCGGTGCAGTATATCACTGCCAGAGCTCCTGTCCTGCACTGCAGCACTCTCTCCGCTTCCAGAAACTGAGGCTCCATATTGTGCAGAATCTAGCACTGCCAGAGCTCCTCACTCCTGCACTGCAGCACTATATCCTCTTCCAGAACTACGGCTCCACATGTGCAGATCTATCACTGCCAGAGCTCCTCACTCCTGCCACTGCAGGCACTCTCTCCTCTTCCAGAACTGAGGCTCCACATGTTCAGATCTATCACTTGCCCAGAGATCCTGCACTCCAAACGCACTGCCAGCACTCTCTCCTCTTCCAGAACTGATGCGATCCACATGTGCAGGATCTATCACTGCCAGAGCTCCTAACTCCTGCACTCTGCCAGCACTCTATCCTCTTGCCAGAAAACTGAGGCCTCCACATGTGCGGGATCTCATCACTGTGCCAGCGCTCCTCACTCCTGCACTGCCAGCACTCTCTCTCTTCCAGAACTGACGGCTCCACATGTGCAGATCTATATCACTGCCAGAGCTCCTCACTCCTGCAATGCAGGCACTCTCTCCTCTTCCAGAACTGAGGCTCCACATGTGCCAGATCTATCACTGCCAGAGCTCCTCACTCCTGCAATGCCAGCACTCTCTCCCCTTCCAGAACTGATGGGCTCCCACAGGTTCAGGATCTATCACTGCCAGAGATCCTCACTCCTGCCACTGCAGACACTCTCTCCTCTTCCAGGAAAAATGAGGCTCCAAATGTGCAGATCTATCACTGCCAGAAGCTCCTCACTCCTGACACTGCAGCACTCTCTCGACTCTTTCCAGAAAAACTGAGGCTCCACATGTTCAGATCTATCACTGCCAGAAGCTCCTCACTCCTGCACTGCAAGCACTCTCTCCTCTTCCAGAACTGAGGCTCCACATGTTCCAGGGAAGATTCTATCACTGCCAGAGCTCCTCACTCCTGGACCACTCCTGACAGCACTCTCTCCTCTTCCAAAGAACTGCAGGCCTCCATCATGGCAGATCTATCACTGCCAGAGCTCCTCACTCCTGCACGGCAGCACTCTCTCCTCTTCCAGAACTGAGGCTCCACATGTGCAGATCTATCACTGCCAGAGCTCCTCCTCCTGCACTGCAGCACTCTCTCCTCTTCCAGAACTGAGGCTCCACATGTGCAGATCTATCACTGCCAGAGCTCCTCACTCCTGCACTGCAGCACTCTCTCCTCTTCCAGAACTGAGGCTCCACATGTGCAGATCTATCACTGCCAGAGCTCCTCCAAAGAGACACGTCAGCAGAGTCTCCTCTTCCAGAACTGATGCTCCACATGTGCAGATCTATCACTGCCAGAGCTCCTCACTCCTGCACTGCAGCACTCTCTCCTCTTCCAGAACTGAGGATCCACATGTGCAGATCTATCACTGCCAGAGCTCCTCACTCCTGCACTGCAGCACTCTCTCCTCTTCCAGAACTGAGGCTCCACATGTGCAGATCTATCACTGCCAGAGCTCCTCACTCCTGCACTGCAGCACTCTCTCCTCTTCCAGAACTGAGGCTCCACATGTGCAGATCTATCACTGCCAGAGCTCCTGCACTGCAGCACTCTCTCCTCTTCCAGAACTGAGGCTCCACATGTGCAGATCTATCACTGCCAGAGCTCCTGCACTGCAGCACTGAAGCACTCTCTCCTCTTCCAGAACTAAGGCTCCACATGTGCAGATCTATCACTGCCAGAGCTCCTCACTCCTGCACTGCAGCACTCTCATCTTCCAGAACTGAGGCTCCACATGTGCCAGATCTAATCACTGCCAGAGCTCCTGCACTGCAGCACTGCAGCACTCTCTCCTCTTCCAGAACTGAGGCTCCACATGTGCAGATCTATCACTGCCAGAGCTCCTCACTCCTGCACTGCAGCACTCTCTCCTCTTCCAGAACTGAGGCTCCACATGTGCAGATCTATCACTGCCAGAGCTCCTCACAACCTGCACTGCAAGCACTCTCTCCTCTTCCAGAACTGAGGCTACACATGTGCAGATCTATCACTGCCAGAGCTCCTCACTCCTGCACCTGCAGCACTCTCTCCTCTTCCAGAACTGAGGCTCCACATGTGCAGATCTATCACTGCCAGAGCTCCTCACTCCTGCACTGCATCACTCTCTCCTCTTCCAGAACTGAGGCTCCACCTGTGCAGAATCTATCACTGCCAGAGCTCCTCACTCCTGCACTGCAGCACTCTCTCCTCTTCCAGAACTGAGGCTCCACATGTGCAGATCTATACACTGCCAGAGCTCCTTACACTGCACTGCAGCACTCTCTCCTCTTCCAGAACTGATGCTCCACATGTGCAGATCTATCACTGCCAGAGCTCCTCACTCCTGCACTGCAGCACTCTCTCCTCTTCCAGAACTGATGCTCCACATGTGCAGATCTATCACTGCCAGAGCTCCTCACTCCTGCACTGCAGCACTCTCTCCTCTTCCAGAACTGAGGCTCCCACATGTGCAGATCTATACACTGCCAGAGCTCCTGCACTCCTGCACTGCAGCACTCCTCTCCTCTTCCAGAACTGAGGCTCCACATGTGCAGATCTATCACTGCCAGAGCTCCTCACTCCTGCACTGCAGCACTCTCTCCTCTTCCAGAAACTGAGGCTCCACATGTGCAGATCTATCACTGCCAGAGCTCCTCACTCCTCCTGCACTGCCAGCACATGCAACTCTCAAGTCCTATTCCAGAACGCTGAATTCCGTGCTGCAAGCACATGTGAAGAGACTGCCAAAGAGTAGCTCACATTCTCTGCAAGCAGCACTCTATCCTTTCTTCCGAAGAACTGAGGGCTCCACAAGTTCAGAATCTGTTCAACTTGCCACAGCTCCTCACTCATGCAATCTGCAGCACTCTCTCCTCTTCCAGAAATGAGGCTTTGCGAACTGTGCAGATCATATTCACATGCCAGAGCTCTCTGACACTCCTGCACTGCATCACTCTCTCCTCTGCCAGAACTGAGGGCTCCACATGTGCAGATCTATCACTGCCAGACGCTCCTTCGACCTCCCTGCACTTGCAGCACTCTACTATCCTCTTCGCAAGAAATGATGCTCCACATGTGCAGATCTGTCACTGGCATGCGGAGCTTCCTCCACCTCCATGCACTGCGAGCACTCTCTCTCCTCTTCAACAGAACTGTGACATGCTCCAACATTGTGCAGATCTATTCACTGCCAGAAGCTCTCTCAATCACTCTGCACTGCAGCACTCGCTCTCATCCTCTTCCAGAAATGAGGTTCCACATGTGCAGATCTATCAGCTTCCGAGAGCTCTCTCACTCCTGCACTGGCAGCACTCTCTCCTCTTTGTTCCAGAAACTGAGGCTCCACATGTTCAGATCTATCACTGCCAGAGCTCCTCACTCCTGCCACTGCAGCACTCTCTCCTCTTCCAGAACTGAGGCTCCACATGTTCAGATCTATCACTGCCAGAGCTCCTCAATCCTGCACTGCAGCACTCTCTCCTCTTCCAGAACTGAGGCTCCACATGTGCAGATCTATCACTGCCAGAGCTCCTCACTCCTGCACTGCAGCACTCTCTCCTCTTCCAGAACTGAGGCTCCACATGTGCAGATCTATCACTGCCAGCGCTCCTCAATCCTGCACTGCAGCACTCTCTCCTCTTCCAGAACTGAGGCTCCACATGTGCAGATCTATCTCTGCCAGAGCTCCTCACTCCTGCACTGCAGCACTCTCTCCTCTTCCACACCGAGGCTCCACATGTGCAGATCTATCACTGCCAGAGCTCCTCAATCCTGCACTGCAGCACTCTCTCCTCTTCCAGAACTGAGGCTCCACATGTTCAGATCTATCACTGCCAGAGCTCCTCACTCCTGCACTGCAGCACTCTCTCCTCTTCTAGAACTGAGGCTCCACATGTGCAGATCTATCACTGCCAGAGCTCCTCACTCCTGCACTGCAGCACTCTCTCCTCTTCCAGAACTGAGGCTCCACATGTGCAGATCTATCACTGCCAGAGCTCCTCACTCCTGCACTGCAGCACTCTCTCCTCTTCCAGAACTGAGGCTCCACATGTGCAGATCTATCACTGCCAGAGTTCCTGCACTGCAGCACTCTCTCCTCTTCCAGAACTGAGGCTCCACATGTGCAGATCTATCACTGCCAGAGCTCATCAATCATGCACTGAAGCACTCTCTCCTCTTGCAGAACTGAGGCTCCACCTGTGCAGATCTATCACTGCCAGAGCCCTGCACTGCAGCACTCTCTCCTCTTCCAGAACTGAGGCTCCACATGTGCAGATCTATCACTGCAGAGCTCCTCACTCCTGCACTGCAGCACTCTCTCCTCTTCCAGAAACTGATGCTCCACATCTGCAGATCTATCACTGCCAGAGCTCCTCACACCTGCACTGCAGCACTCTCTCCTCTTCAAGAACTGAGGCTCCACATGTGCTTTTCTTTAACTGAAGAGCTCCTCACTCCTGCACTGCAGCACTCTCTCCTCTTCCAGAACTGAGTGCACATGTGCAGATCTATCACTGCCAGAGCTCCGCACTCCTGCACTGCAGCACTCTCTCCTCTTCCAGAACTTAGGCTCCATATGTGCAGATCTATCACTGCCAGAGCTCCTCACTCCTGCACTGCAGCACTCTCTCCTCTTCCAGAACTAAGGCTCCACATGTGCAGATCTATCACTGCCAGAGCTCCTCAATCCTGCACTGCAGCACTCTCTCCTCTTCCAGAACTGAGGCTCCACCTGTGCAGATCTATCACTGCCAGAGCTCTTCACTCCTGCACTGCAGCACTCTCTCCTCTTCCAGACCTGATGCTCCACATGTGCAGATCTATCACTGCCAGAGCTCCTAAATCCTGCACTGCAGCACGCTCTACTCTTCCAGAACTGAGGCTCCACATGTGCAGATCTATCACTCCCAGAGCTCCTCACTCCTGCACTGCTGCAGCACTCACTCCTCTTCCAGAACTGAGGCTCCACATGTGCAGATCTATCACTGACATCGCTCCTCCCTCCTGCACTGCAGCACTCTCTCCTCTTCCAGAACTGAGGCTCCACATGTGCAGATCTATCACTGCCAGAGCTCCTAACTCCTGCACTGCAGCACTCTCTCCTCTTCCAGACTGAGGCTCCACATGTGCAGATCTATCACTGCCAGAGCTCCTGCAATCAGCACTCTCTCCTCTTCCAGAACTGAGGCTCCACATGTGCAGATCTATCACTGCCAGAGCTCCTCACTCCTGCACTGCAGCACTCTCCTCTTCCAGACCTGAGGCTCCACATGTGCAGATCTATCACTGCCAGAGATCCTAATCCTGCACTGCAGCACTCTCTCCTCTTCCAGAACTGAGGCTCCACATGTGCAGATCTATCACTGCCAGAGCTTTCACTCCTGCACTGCAGCACTCTCTCCTCTTCCAGAACTGAGGCTCCACATGCGCAGATCTATCACATGCCGAGCTCCTCACTCTGCACTGCAGCACTCTCTCCTCTTCCAGAACTGAGCTCCACATCAGGTCTATCACTGCCAGAGCTCCTGCACTGCAGCATGCAGCACTCTCTCCTCTTCCAGAACTGATGCTCCACATTGCAGATCTATCACTGCCAGAGCTCCTCACTCCTGCACTGCAGCACTTTCTCCTCTTCCAGAACTGAGGCTCCACATGTGCAGATCTATCACTGCCAGAGCTCCTGCACTGCAGCACTCTCTCCTCTTCCAGAACTGAGGCTCCACCTGTGCAGATCTATCACTGCCAGAGCTCCTGCACAGCAGCAACTCTCTCCTTTCCAGAACTGAGGCTCACATGGCAGATCTATCACTGCCAGTGCTCCTCACTCCTGCACTGCAGCACTCTCCTCTTCCAGAAACTGAGGCTACACATGTTCAGATCTATCACTGCCAGAAACTCCTCAATCCTGCACTGCAGTACTCTCTCCTCTTCCAGAACTGATGCTCCACATGTGCAGATCTATCACTGCCAGAGCTCCTCACTCCTGCACTGCAGCACTCTCTCCTCTTCCAGAACTGAGGCTCCACATGTGCAGATCTATCACTGCCAGAGCTCCTCAATCCTGCACTGCAGCACTCTCTCCTCTTCCAGAACTGAGGCTCCACATGTGCAGATCTATCACTGCCAGAGCTCCTCACTCCTGCACTGCAGCACTCTCTCCTCTTCCAGAAAACTGAGGCTCCACATGTTCAGATCTATCACTGCCAGAGCTCCTCACTCCTGCACTGCAGCACTCTCTCCTCTTCCAGAACTGATGCTCCACATGTGCAGATCTATCACTGCCAGAGCTCCTCACTCCTGCACTGCAGCACTCTCTCCTCTTCCAGAACTGAGGCTCCACATGTGCAGATCTATCACTGCCAGAGCTCTCACTCCTGCACTGCAGCACTCTCTCCTCCTTCCAGAACTGAGGCTCCACATGTTCAGATCTATCACTGCCAAAACTCCTCACTCCTGCACTGCAGCACTCTCTCCTCTTCGAGAAACTGATGCTCCACAGTGCAGATCTATCACTGCCAGAGCTCCTCACTCCTGCACTGCAGCCACTCTCTCCTCTTCCCGAACTGAGGCTCCACATGTGCAGATCTATCACTGCCAGAGCTCCTCACTCCTGCACTGCAGCACTCTCTCCTCTTCCAGAACTGAGGCTCCACATGTGCAGATCTATCACTGCCAGAGCTCCTGCACTGCAGCACTCTCTCCTCTTCCAGAACTAAGGCTCCACATGTGCAGATCTATCACTGCCAGAGCTCCTCACTCCTGCACTGCAGCACTTTCTCCTCTTCCAGAACTGAGGCTCCACATGTGCAGATCTATCACTGCCAGAGCTCCTGCACTGCAGCACTCTCTCCTCTTCCAGAACTGATGCTCCACCTTTGCAGATCTATCACTGCCAGAGCTCCTGCACAGCAGCACTCTCTCCTTTTCCAGAACTGAGGCTCCACATGTGCAGATCTATCACTGCCAGTGCTCCTCACTCCTGCACTGCAGCACTCTCTCCTCTTCCAGAACTGAGGCTCCACATGTTCAGATCTATCACTGCCAGAACTCCTCACTCCTGCACTGCAGAACTCTCTCCTCTTCCAGAACTGATGCTCCACATGTGCAGATCTATCACTGCCAGTGCTCCTCACTCCTGCACTGCAGCACTCTCTCCTCTTCCAGCTCTGAGGCTCCACATGTGCAGATCTATCACTGCAAGAGCTCCTCAATCCGCACTGCAGCACTCCTTCCTCTTCCAGAAATGAGGCCTCCACACGTGCAGATCTATCACTGCCAGAGCTCCTCACCCCTGCACTGCAGCACTCTCTCCTCTTCCAGAACTGAGGCTCCACATGTTCAGATCTATCACTGCCAGAGCTCCTCACTCCTGCACTGCAGCACTCTCTCCTCTTCCAGAACTGATGCTCCACATGTGCAGATCTATCACTGCCAGAGCTCCTCACTCCTGCACTGCAGCACTCTCTCCTCTTCCAGAACTGAGGCTCCACATGTGCAGATCTATCACTGCCAGAGCTCCTCACTCCTGCACTGCAGCACTCTCTCCTCTTCCAGAACTGAGGCTCCACATGTTCAGATCTATCACTGCCAAAACTCCTTACTCCTGCACTGCAGCCCTCTCTCCTCTTCCAGAACTGATGCTCCACATGTGCAGATCTATCACTGCCAGAGCTCCTCACTCCTGCACTGCAGCACTCTCTCCTCTTCCAGAACTGATGCTCCACATGTTCAGATCTATCACTGCCAAAACTCCTTACTCCTGCACTGCAGCACTCTCTCCTCTTCCAGAACTGAGGCTCCACATGTGCAGATCTATCACTGCCAGAGCTCCTCACTCCTGCACTGCAGCACTCTCTCCTCTTCCAGAACTGAGGCTCCACATGTGCAGATCTATCACTGCCAGAGCTCCCTGCACTGCAGCACTCTCTCCTCTTCCAGAACTCACGCTCCACATGTGCATATCTATCACTGCCAGAGCTCCTCACTCCTGCACTGCAGCACTCTCTCCTCTTCCAGAACTGAGGCTCCACCTGTGCAGATCTATCACTGCCAGAGCTCCTGCACTGCAGCACTGAAAGCACTCTCTCCTCTTCCAGAACTGATGCTCCACATGTTCAGATCTATCACTGCCAGAGCTCCTCACTCCTGCACTGCAGCACTCTCTCCTCTTCCAGAACTGAGGCTCCACATGTGCAGATCTATCACTGCCAGAGCTCCTGCACTGCAGCACTCTCTCCTCTTCCAGAACTAAGGCTCCACATGTGCAGATCTATCACTGCCAGAGCTCCTCACTCCTGCACTGCAGCACTCTCTCCTCTTCCAGAACTGAGGCTCCACCTGTGCAGATATATCACTGCCAGAGCTCCTGCACTGCAGCACTGCAGCACTCTCTCCTCTTCCAGAACTGATGCTCCACATGTGCAGATCTATCACTGCCAGAGCTCCTCACTCCTGCACTGCAGCACTCTCTCCTCTTCCAGAACTGATGCTCCACATGTGCAGATCAATGCCAGAGCTCCTCACACCTGCACTGCAGCACTATCTTCTTTTCCAGAACTGAGGCTCCACATGTTCAGATCTGTCACTGCCAGAGCTCCTCACTCCTGCACTGCAGCACTCTCTCCTCTTCCAGAACTGAGGCTCCACATGTTCAGATCTATCACTGCCAGAGGTCCTGCACTGCAGCACTATCTCCTCTTCCAGAACTGAGGCTCCAAATGTGCAGATCTATCACTGCCAGAGCTCCTCACTCCTGCACTGCAGCACTCTCTCCTCTTCCAGTACTGAGGCTCCACATGTGCAGATCTATCACTGCCAGAGCTCCTCACTCCTGCACTGCAGCACTCTCTCCTCTTCCAGAATCTAGCTCCACCTGTGCAGATCTATCACTGCCAGAGCTCCTCACTCCTGCACTGCAGCACTCTCTCCTCTTCTAGTACTGAGGCTCCACATGTTCAGATCTATCACTGCCAGAGCTCCTCACTCCTGCACTGCAGCACTCTCTCCTCTTGCAGAACTGAGGCTCCACCTGTGCAGACCTATCACTGCCAGAGCTCCTCACTCCTGCACTGCAGCACTCTCTCCTCTTCCAGAACTGAGGCTCCACATGTTCAGATCTATCACTGCCAGAGCTCCTCACACCTGCACTGCAGCACTCTCTCCTCTTCTAGAACTGAGGCTCCACATGTTCAGATCTATCACTGCCAGAGCTCCTCACTCCTGCACTGCAGCACTCTCTCCTCTTCCAGAACTGAGGCTCCACATGTGCAGATCTATCACTGCCAGAGCTCCTCACTCCTGCACTGCAGCACTCTCTCCTCTTCCAGAACTGAGGCTCCACATGTGCAGATCTATCACTGCCAGAGTTCCTGCACTGCAGCACTCTCTCCTCTTCCAGAACTAAGGCTCCACATGTGCAGATCTATCACTGCCAGAGCTCCTCACTCCTGCACTGCAGCACTCTCTCCTCTTGCAGAACTGAGGCTCCACCTGTGCAGACCTATCACTGCCAGAGCTCCTGCACTGCAGCACTGAAGCACTCTCTCCTCTTCCAGAACTGATGCTCCACATGTGGCAGATCTATCACTGCCAGAGCTCCTCACTCCTGCACTGCAGCACTCTCTCCTCTTCCAGAACTGATGCTCCACATCTGCAGATCACTGCCAGAGCTCCTCACACCTGCACTGCAGCACTCTCTCCTCTTCCAGAAACTGAGGCTCCACATGTTCAGATCTGTCACTGCCAGAGCTCCTCACTCCTGCACTGCAGCACTCTCTCCTCTTCCAGAACTGAGGTTGCACCTGTGCAGATCTATCACTGCCAGAGCTCCTGCACTGCAGCACTCTCTCCTCTTCCAGAACTGAGGCTCCATATGTGCAGATCTATCACTGCCAGAGCTCCTGCACTGCAGCACTCTCTCCTCTTCCAGAACTAAGGCTCCACATGTGCAGATCTATCACTGCCAGAGCTCCTCACTCCTGCACTGCAGCACTCTCTCCTCTTCCAGAACTGAGGCTCCACCTGTGCAGATCTATCACTGCCAGAGCACCTGCACTGCAGCACTTCAGCACTCTCTCCTCTTCCAGAACTGATGCTCCACATGTGCAGATCTATCACTGCCAGAGCTCCTAACTCCTGCACTGCAGCACTCTCTCCTCTTCCAGAACTGAGGCTCCACATGTGCAGATCTATCACTGCCAGATCTCCTCAATCCTGCACTGCAGCACTCTCTCCTCTTCCAGAACTGAGGCTCCACATGTGCAGATCTATCACTGCCAGAGCTCCTCACTCCTGCACTGCAGCACTCTCTCCTCTTCCAGAACTGAGGCTCCACATGTTCAGATCTATCATTGCCAGAGCTCCTCACACCTGCACTGCAGCACTCTCTCCTTTTAGAACTGACGCTCCACATGTTCAGATCTATCACTGCCAGAGCTCCTCACTCCTGCACTGCAGCACTCTCTCCTCTTCCAGAACTGAGGCTCCACATGCGCAGGTCTATCACTGCCAGAGCTCCTGCACTGCAGCACTGCAGCACTCTCTCCTCTTCCAGAACTGATGCTCCACATGTGCAGATCTATCACTGCCAGAGCTCCTCACTCCTGCACTGCAGCACTTTCTCCTCTTCCAGAACTGAGGCTCCACATGTGCAGATCTATCACTGCCAGAGCTCCTGCACTGCAGCACTCTCTCCTCTTCCAGAACTGAGGCTCCACCTGTGCAGATCTATCACTGCCAGAGCTCCTGCACAGCAGCACTCTCTCCTTTTCCAGAACTGAGGCTCCACATGTGCAGATCTATCACTGCCAGTGCTCCTCACTCCTGCACTGCAGCACTCTCTCCTCTTCCAGAACTGAGGCTCCACATGTTCAGATCTATCACTGCCAGAACTCCTCACTCCTGCACTGCAGTACTCTCTCCTCTTCCAGAACTGATGCTCCACATGTGCAGATCTATCACTGCCAGAGCTCCTCACTCCTGCACTGCAGCACTCTCTCCTCTTCCAGAACTGAGGCTCCACATGTGCAGATCTATCACTGCCAGAGCTCCTCAATCCTGCACTGCGGCACTCTCTCCTCTTCCAGAACTGAGGCTCCACATGTGCAGATCTATCACTGCCAGAGCTCCTCACCCCTGCACTGCAGCACTCTCTCCTCTTCCAGAACTGAGGCTCCACATGTTCAGATCTATCACTGCCAGAGCTCCTCACTCCTGCACTGCAGCACTCTCTCCTCTTCCAGAACTGATGCTCCACATGTGCAGATCTATCACTGCCAGAGCTCCTCACTCCTGCACTGCAGCACTCTCTCCTCTTCCAGAACTGAGGCTCCACATGTGCAGATCTATCACTGCCAGAGCTCCTCACTCATGCACTGCAGCACTCTCTCCTCTTCCAGAACTGAGGCTCCACATGTTCAGATCTATCACTGCCAAAACTCCTTACTCCTGCACTGCAGCCCTCTCTCCTCTTCCAGAACTGATGCTCCACATGTGCAGATCTATCACTGCCAAAACTCCTTACTCCTGCACTGCAGCCCTCTCTCCTCTTCCAGAACTGATGCTCCACATGTGCAGATCTATCACTGCCAGAGCTCCTCACTCCTGCACTGCAGCACTCTCTCCTCTTCCAGAACTGAGGCTCCACATGTGCAGATCTATCACTGCCAGAGCTCCTCACTCCTGCACTGCAGCACTCTCTCCTCTTCCAGAACTGAGGCTCCACATGTGCAGATCTATCACTGCCAGAGCTCCTGCACTGCAGCACTCTCTCCTCTTCCAGAACTAAGGCTCCACATGTGCAGATCTATCACTGCCAGAGCTCCTCACTCCTGCACTGCAGCACTTTCTCCTCTTCCAGAAACTGAGTCTCCACATGTGCAGATCTATCACTGCCAGAGCTCCTGCACTGCAGCACTCTCTCCTCTTCCAGAACTGAGGCTCCACCTGTGCAGATCTATCACTGCCAGAGCTCCTGCACAGCAGCACTCTCTCCTTTTCCAGAACTGAGGCTCCACATGTGCAGATCTATCACTGCCAGTGCTCCTCACTCCTGCACTGCAGCACTCTCTCCTCTTCCAGAACTGAGGCTCCACATGTTCAGATCTATCACTGCCAGAACTCCTCACTCCTGCACTGCAGTACTCTCTCCTCTTCCAGAACTGATGCTCCACATGTGCAGATCTATCACTGCCAGAGCTCCTCACTCCTGCACTGCAGCACTCTCTCCTCTTCCAGCACTGAGGCTCCACATGTGCAGATCTATCACTGCCAGAGCTCCTCAATCCTGCACTGCAGCACTCTCTCCTCTTCCAGAACTGAGGCTCCACATATGCAGATCTATCACTGCCAGAGCTCCTCACCCCTGCACTGCAGCACTCTCTCCTCTTCCAGAACTGAGGCTCCACATGTTCAGATCTATCACTGCCAGAGCTCCTCACTCCTGCACTGCAGCACTCTCTCCTCTTCCAGAACTGATGCTCAACATGTGCAGATCTATCACTGCCAGAGCTCCTCACTCCTGCACTGCAGCACTCTCTCCTCTTCCAGAACTGAGGTTCCACATGTGCAGATCTATCACTGCCAGAGCTCCTCACTCCTGCACTGCAGCACTCTCTCCTCTTCCAGAACTGAGGCTCCACATGTTCAGATCTATCACTGCCAAAACTCCTTACTCCTGCACTGCAGCCCTCTCTCCTCTTCCAGAACTGATGCTCCACATGTGCAGATCTATCACTGCCAGAGCTCCTCACTCCTGCACTGCAGCACTCTCTCCTCTTCCAGAACTGATGCTCCACATGTTCAGATCTATCACTGCCAAAACTCCTTACTCCTGCACTGCAGCACTCTCTCCTCTTCCAGAACTGAGGCTCCACATGTGCAGATCTATCACTGCCAGAGCTCCTCACTCCTGCACTGCAGCACTCTCTCCTCTTCCAGAACTGAGGCTCCACATGTGCAGATCTATCACTGCCAGAGCTCCTGCACTGCAGCACTCTCTCCTCTTCCAGAACTAAGGCTCCACATGTGCAGATCTATCACTGCCAGAGCTCCTCACTCCTGCACTGCAGCACTCTCTCCTCTTCCAGAACTGAGGCTCCACCTGTGCAGATCTATCACTGCCAGAGCTCCTGCACTGCAGCACTGAAGCACTCTCTCCTCTTCCAGAACTGATGCTCCACATGTTCAGATCTATCACTGCCAGAGCTCCTCACTCCTGCACTGCAGCACTCTCTCCTCTTCCAGAACTGAGGATCCACATGTGCAGATCTATCACTGCCAGAGCTCCTGCACTGCAGCACTCTCTCCTCTTCCAGAACTAAGGCCCACATGTGCAGATCTATCACTGCCAGAGCTCCCCACTCCTGCACCACAGCACTCTCTCCTCTTCCAGAACTGAGGCTCCACCTGTGCAGATATATCACTGCCAGAGCTCCTGCACTGCAGCACTGCAGCACTCTCTCCTCTTCCAGAACTGATGCTCCACATGTGCAGATCTATCACTGCCAGAGCTCCTCACTCCTGCACTGCAGCACTCTCTCCTCTTCCAGAACTGATGCTCCACATGTGCAGATCACTGCCAGAGCTCCTCACACCTGCACTGCAGCACTCTCTTCTTTTCCAGAACTGAGGCTCCACATGTTCAGATCTGTCACTGCCAGAGCTCCTCACTCCTGCACTGCACCACTCTCTCCTCTTCCAGAACTGAGGCTCCACCTGTGCAGATCTATCACTGCCAGAGTTCCTGCACTGCAGCACTATCTCCTCTTCCAGAACTGAGGCTCCAAATGTGCAGATCTATCACTGCCAGAGCTCCTCACACCTGCACTGCAGCACTCTCTCCTCTTCCAGTACTGAGGCTCCACATGTGCAGATCTATCACTGCCAGAGCTCCTCACTCCTGCACTGCAGCACTCTCTCCTCTTCCAGAATCTAGCTCCACCTGTGCAGATCTATCACTGCCAGAGCTCCTCACTCCTGCACTGCAGCACTCTCTCCTCTTCCAGTACTGAGGCTCCACATGTTCAGATCTATCACTGCCAGAGCTCCTCACTCCTGCACTGCAGCACTCTCTCCTCTTCCAGAACTGATGTTCCACATGTGCAGATCTATCACTGCCAGAGCTCCTCTCTCCTGCACTGCAGCACTCTCTCTTCTTCCAGTACTCATGCTCCACATGTGCAGATCTATCACTGCCAGAGTTCCTCACTCCTGCACTGCAACACTCTCTCCTCTTCCAGAACTGAGGCTGCACATGTTCAGATCTATCACTGCCAGAGCTCCTCAATCCTGCACTGCAGCACGCTCTACTCTTCCAGAACTGAGGCTCCACCTGTGCAGATCTATCACTGCCAGAGCTCCTGCACTGCTGCACTCTCTCCTCTTCCAGAACTGAGGCTCCACATGTTCAGATCTGTCACTGCCGGAGCTCCTCACTCCTGCACTGCAGCACTCTCTCCTCTTGCAGAACTGAGGCCCCACCTGTGCAGATCTATCACTGCCAGAGCTCCTGCACTGCAGCACTCTCTCCTCTTCCAGAACTGAGGCTCCACATGTGCAGATCTATCACTACCAGAGCTCCTCACTCCTGCACTGCAGCACTCTCTCCTCTTCCAGTACTCATGCTCCACATGTGCAGATCTATCACTGCCAGAGCTCACTCTTGCACTGCAACACTCTCTCCTCTTCCAGAACTGAGGCTCCACATGTTCAAATATATCACTGCCAGAGCTCCTCACTCCTGCACTGCAGCACTCTCTCCTCTTCCAGAACCGAGGATCCACCTGTGCAGATCTATCACTGCCAGAGCTCCTCACGCCTGCACTGCAGCACTCTCTCCTCTTCCAGAACTGAGGCTCCACATGTTCAGATCTATAACTGCCAGAGCTCCTCACTCCTGCACTGCAGCAATCTCTCCTCTTCCAGAACTGATGCTCCACATGTGCAGATCTATCACTGCCAGAGCTCCTCACTCCTGCACTGCAGCACTCTCTCCTCTTCCAGAACTGATGCTCCACATGTGCAGATCACTGCCAGAGCTCCTCACACCTGCACTGCAGCACTCTCTCCTCTTCCAGAACTGAGGCTCCACATGTGCAGATCTATCACTGCCAGAGCTCCTCACTCCTGCACTGCAGCACTCTCTCCTCTTCCAGAACTGATGCTCCACATGTGCAGATCACTGCCAGAGCTCCTCACACCTGCACTGCAGCACTCTCTCCTCTTCCAGTACTGATGCTCCACATGTGCAGATCTATCACTGCCAGAGCTCCTCACTCCTGCACTGCAGCACTCTCTCCTCTTCCAGAACTGAGGCTCCACCTGTGCAGATCTATCACTGCCAGAGCTCCTCACTCCTGCACTGCAGCACTCTCTCTCCTCTTCCAGAACTGAGGCTCCACATGTGCAGATCTATCACTGCCAGAGCTCCTCACTCCTGCACTGCAGCACTCTCTCCTCTTCCAGAACTGATGCTCCACATGTGCAGATCTATCACTGCCAGAGCTCCTCACTCCTGCACTGCAGCACTCTCTACTCTTCCAGTACTCATGCTCCACATGTGCAGATCTATCACTGCCAGAGCTCCTCACTCCTGCACTGCAACACTCTCTCCTCTTCCAGAACCGAGGCTCCACATGTTCAGATCTATCACTGCCAGAGCTCCTCACTCCTGCACTGCAGCACTCTCTCCTCTTCCAGAACGGAGGCTCCACCTGTGCAGATCTATCACTGCCAGAGCTCCTGCTCTGCAGCACTCTCTCCTCTTCCAGAACTGAGGCTCCACATGTGTAGATCTATCACTGCCAGAGCTCCTCACTCCTGCACTGCAGCACTCTCTCCTCTTCCAGAACTGAGGCTCCACCTGTGCAGATCTATCACTGCCAGAGCTCCTCACTCCTGCACTGCAGCACTCTCTCCTCTTCCAGAACTGAGGCTCCACATGTGCATATCTATCACTGACATAGCTCCTCACTCCTGCACTGCAGCACTCTCTCCTCTTCCAGTACTGATGCTCCACATGTGCAGATCTATCACTGCCAGAGCTCCTCACTCCTGCACTGCAGCACTCTCTCTTCTTCCAGAACTGAGGCTCCACATGTGCAGCTCTATCACTGCCAGAGCTCCTCACTTCTGCACTGCAGCACTCTCTCCTCTTCCAGAACTGATGCTCCACATGTGCAGATCTATCACTGCCAGAGCTCCTCACTCCTGCACTGCAGCACTCTCTCCTCTTCCAGAACTGATGCTCCACATGTGCAGATCACTGCCAGAGCTCCTCACACCTGCACTGCAGCACTCCCTCCTCTTCCAGAACTGAGGCTCCACATATTCAGATCTTTCACTGCCAGAGCTCCTCACTCCTGCACTGTAGCACTCTCTCCTCTTCCAGTACTGATGCTCCACATGTGCAGATCTATCACTGCCAGAGCTCCTCACTCCTGCACTGTAGCACTCTCTCCTCTTCCAGTACTGATGCTCCACATGTGCAGATCTATCACTGCCAGAGCTCCTCACTCCTGCACTGCAGCACTCTCTCCTCTTCCAGAACTGAGGCTCCACATGTGCAGATCTATCACTGCCAGAGCTCCTGCACTGCAGCACTCTCTCCTCTTCCAGAACTGAGGCTCCACATGTGCAGATCTATCACTGCCAGAGCTCCTCACTCCTGCACTGCAGCACTCTCTCCTCTTCCAGAACTGAGGCTCCACCTGTGCAGATCTATCACTGCCAGAGCTCCTCACTCCTGCACTGCAGCACTCTCTCCTCTTCCAGAACTGAGGCTCCACATGTGCATATCTATCACTGACATAGCTCCTCACTCCTGCACTGCAGCACTCTCTCCTCTTCCAGTACTGATGCTCCACATGTGCAGATCTATCCCTGCCAGAGCTCCTCACTCCTGCACTGCAGCACTCTCTCCTCTTCCAGAACTGAGGCTCCACATGTGCAGCTCTATCACTGCCAGAGCTCCTCACTTCTGCACTGCAGCACTCTCTCCTCTTCCAGAACTGATGCTCGACATGTGCAGATCTATCACTGCCAGAGCTCCTCACTCCTGAACTGCAGCACTCTCTCCTCTTCCAGAACTGATGCTCCACATGTGCAGATCACTGCCAGAGCTCCTCACACCTGCACTGCAGCACTCTCTCCTCTTCCAGAACTGAGGCTCCACATATTCAGATCTATCACTGCCAGAGTTCCTCACTCCTGCACTGCAGCACTCTCTCCTCTTCCAGAACTGAGGCTCCACATGTGCAGATCTATCACTGCCAGAGCTCCTCACTCCTGCACTGCAGCACTCTCTCCTCTTCCAGAACTGAGGCTCCACATGTGCAGATCTATCACTGCCAGAGCTCCTGCACTGCAGCACTCTCTCCTCTTCCAGAACTGAGGCTCCACATGTGCAGATCTATCACTGCCAGAGCTCCTCACTCCTGCACTGCAGCACTCTCTCCTCTTCAAGAACTGAGGCTCCACCTGTGCAGATCTATCACTGCCAGAGCTCCTGCACTGCAGCACTCTCTCCTCTTCCAGAACTGAGGCTCCACATGTGCAGATCTATCACTGCCAGAGCTCCTCACTCCTGCACTGCAGCACTCTCTCCTCTTCCAGAACTGAGGCTCCGCATTTTCAGATCTATCACTGCCAGAGCTCCTCACTTCTGCACTGCAGCACTCTCCTCTTCCAGAACTGATGCTCCACATTTGCAGATCTATCACTGCCAGAGCTCCTGCACTGCAGCACTCTCTCCTCTTCCAGAACTGAGGCTCCACATGTGCAGATCTATCACTGCCAGAGCTCCTCACTCCTGCACTGCAGCACTCTCTCCTCTTCCAGAACTGTGGCTCCACTTGTGCAGATCTATCACTGCCAGAGCTCCTCACTCCTGCACTGCAGCACTCTCTCCTCTTCCAGAACTGAGGCTCCACAAGTGCATATCTATCACTGACATAGCTCCTCACTCCTGCACTGCAGCACTCTCTCCTCTTCCAGTACTGATGCTCCACATGTGCAGATCTATCCCTGCCAGAGCTCCTCACTCCTGCACTGCAGCACTCTCTCCTCTTCCAGAACTGAGGCTCCACATGTGCAGCTCTATCACTGCCAGAGCTCCTCACTTCTGCACTGCAGCACTCTCTCCTCTTCCAGAACTGATGCTCCACATGTGCAGATCTATCACTGCCAGAGCTCCTCACTCCTGAACTGCAGCACTCTCTCCTCTTCCAGAACTGATGCTCCACATGTGCAGATCACTGCCAGAGCTCCTCACACCTGCACTGCAGCACTCTCTCCTCTTCCAGAACTGAGGCTCCACATATTCAGATCTATCACTGCCAGAGTTCCTCACTCCTGCACTGCAGCACTCTCTCCTCTTCCAGCACTGAGGCTCCACATGTGCAGATCTATCACTGCCAGAGCTCCTCACTCCTGCACTGCAGCACTCTCTCCTCTTCCAGAACTGAGGCTCCACATGTGCAGATCTATCACTGCCAGAGCTCCTGCACTGCAGCACTCTCTCCTCTTCCAGAACTGAGGCTCCACATGTGCAGATCTATCACTGCCAGAGCTCCTCACTCCTGCACTGCAGCACTCTCTCCTCTTCAAGAACTGAGGCTCCACCTGTGCAGATCTATCACTGCCAGAGCTCCTGCACTGCAGCACTCTCTCCTCTTCCAGAACTGAGGCTCCACATGTGCAGATCTATCACTGCCAGAGCTCCTCACTCCTGCACTGCAGCACTCTCTCCTCTTCCAGAACTGAGGCTCCGCATTTTCAGATCTATCACTGCCAGAGCTCCTCACTTCTGCACTGCAGCACTCTCTCCTCTTCCAGAACTGATGCTCCACATGTGCAGATCTATCACTGCCAGAGCTCCTGCACTGCAGCACTCTCTCCTCTTCCAGAACTGAGGCTCCACATGTGCAGATCTATCACTGCTAGAGCTCCTCACTCCTGCACTGCAGCACTCTCTCCTCTTCCAGAACTGTGGCTCCACCTGTGCAGATCTATCACTGCCAGAGCTCCTCACTCCTGCACTGCAGCACTCTCTCCTCTTCCAGTACTGATGCTCCACATGTGCAGATCTGTCACTGCCAGGGCACCTCACTGCTGCACTGCAGCACTCTCTCCTCTTCCAGTACTGAGGCTCCACATGTGCAGATCTATCACTGCCAGAGCTCCTCACTCCTGCACTGCAGCACTCTCTCCTCTTCCAGAACTGAGGCTCCACATGTGCAGATCTATCACTGCCAGAGCTCCTCACTCCTGCACTGCAGCACTCTCTCCTCTTCCAGAACTGAGGCTCCAAATGTGCAGATCTATCACTGCCAGAGCTCCTCACTCCTGCACTGCAGCACTCTCTCCTCTTCCAGAACTGAGGCTCCACATGTGCAGATCTATCACTGCCAGAGCTCCTCACTCCTGCACTCCTGCACTACAGCACTCTCTCCTCTTCCAGAACTGAGGCTCCACATGTGCAGATCTATCACTGCCATGGCTCCTCACTCCTGCACTGCAGCACTCTTTCCTCTTCCAGTACTGATGCTCCACATGTGCAGATCTATCACTGCCAGGGCACCTCACTCCTGCACTGCAGCACTCTCTCCTCTTCCAGTACTGAGGCTCCACATGTGCAGATCTATCACTGCCAGGGCACCTCACTCCTGCACTGCTGCACTCTCTCCTCTTCCAGAACTGATGCTCCACATGTGCAGATCTATCACTGCCAGAGCTCCTCACTCCTGCACTGCAGCACTCTCTCCTCTTCCAGTACTGATGCTCCACACTTTCACATCCAGCACTCGCAGGGCACCTCACTCCTGCACTGCAGCACTCTCTCCTCTTCGAGAGCTGATGCTCCACACTTTCACATCCAGCACTACCAGGGCACCTCACTCCTGCACTGCAGCACTCTCTCCTCTTCCAGAACTGAGGCTCCACATGTTCAGATCTATCACTGCCAGAGCTCCTCACTCCTGCACTGCAGCACTCTCTCCTCTTCCAGAACTGAGGCTCCACCTGTGCAGATCTATCACTGCCAGAGCTCCTCACTCCTGCACTGCAGCACTCTCTCCTCTTCCAGAACTGATGCTCCACATGTGCAGATCACTGCCAGAGCTCCTCACACCTGCACTGCAGCACTCTCTCCTCTTCCAGAACTGATGCTCCACACTTTCACATCCAGCACTGCCAGGGCACCTCACTCCTGCACTGCAGCACTCTCTCCTCTTCCAGTACTGATGCTCCACATGTGCAGATCTATCACTGCCAGAGCTCCTCACTCCTGCACTGCAGCACTCTCTCCTCTTCCAGTACTGATGCTCCACATGTGCAGATCTATCACTGCCAGAGCTCCTCATACCTGCACTGCAGCACTCTCTCCTCTTCCAGTACTGATGCTCCACATGTGCAGATCTATCACTGCCAGAGCTTCTCACACCTGCACTGCAGCACTCTCTCCTCTTCCAGAACTGAGGCTCCTCATGTGCAGATCTATCACTGCCAGAGCTCCTCACTCCTGCACTGCAGCACTCTCTCCTCTTCCAGAACTGAGGCTCCACCTGTGCAGATCTATCACTGCCAGAGCTCCTCACTCCTGCACTGCAGCACTCTCTCCTCTTCCAGAACTGATGCTCCACATGTTCAGATCTATCACTGCCAGAGCTCCTCACACCTGCACTGCAGCACTCTCTCCTCTTCCAGAACTGAGGCTCCGCATGTGCAGATCTATCTCTGCCAGAGCTCCTCACTCCTGCACTGCAGCACTCTCTCCTCTTCCAGAACTGAGGCTCCACATGTGCAGATCTATCACTGCCAGAGCTCCTCACTCCTGCACTGCAGCACTCTCTCCTCTTCCAGAACTGAGGCTCCACATGTGCAGATCTATCACTGCCAGAGCTCCTCACTCCTGCACTGCAGCACTCTCTCCTCTTCCAGAACTGAGGCTCCACATGTGCAGATCTATCACTGCCAGAGCTCCTGCACTGCAGCACTCTCTCCTCTTCCAGAACTCAGGCTCCACATGTGCAGATCTATCACTGCCAGAGCTCCTCACTCCTGCACTGCAGCACTCTTTCCTCTTCCAGAACTGAGGCTCCACCTGTGCAGATCTATCACTGCCAGAGCTCCTGCACTGCAGCACTCTCTCCTCTTCCAGAACTGATGCTCCAGATGTGCAGATCTATCACTGCCAGAGCTCCTCACTCTTGCACTGCAGCACTCTCTCCTCTTCCAGTACTGATGCTCCACATGTGCAGATCTATCACTGCCAGGGCACCTCACTCCTGCACTGCAGCACTCTCTCCTCTTCCAGTACTGATGCTCCACATGTGCAGATCTATCACTGCCAGAGCTCCTCACTCCTGCACTGCAGCACTCTCTCCTCTTCCAGTACTGAGGCTCCTCATGTGCAGATCACTGCCAGAGCTCCTCACTCCTGCACTGCAGCACTCTCTCCTCTTCCAGAACTGATGCTCCACATGTGCAGATCTATCACTGCCAGAGCTCCTCACTCCTGCACTGCAGCACTCTCTCCTCTTCCAGTACTGATGCTCCACACTTTCACATCCAGCACTCGCAGGGCACCTCACTCCTGCACTGCAGCACTCTCTCCTCTTCCAGAACTGATGCTCCACATGTGCAGATCTATCACTGCCAGAGCTCCTCACTCCTGCACTGCAGCACTCTCTCCTCTTCCAGTACTGATGCTCCACATGTGCAGATCTATCACTGCCAGAGCTCCTCACTCCTGCACTGCAGCACTCTCTCCTCTTCCAGAACTGATGCTCCACATGTGCAGATCTATCACTGCCAGAGCTCCTCACTCCTGCACTGCAGCACTCTCTCCTCTTCCAGAACTGAGGCTCCACCTGTGCAGATCTATCACTGCCAGAGCTCCTCACGCCTGCACTGCAGCACTCTCTCCTCTTCCAGAAGTGATGCTCCACATGTGCAGATCACTGCCAGAGCTCCTCACACCTGCACTGCAGCACACTCTCCTCTTCCAGAACTGATGCTCCACATGTGCAGATCTATCACTGCCAGAGCTCCTGCACTGCAGCACTCTCTCCTCTTCCAGAAGTGATGCTCCACATGTGCAGATCACTGCCAGAGCTCCTCACTCCTGCACTGCAGCACTCTCTCCTCTTCCAGAACTGAGGCTCCACATGTGCAGATCTATCACTGCCAGAGCTCCTCACTTCTGCACTGCAGCACTCTCTCCTCTTCCAGAACTGATGCTCCACATGTGCAGATCTATCACTGCCAGAGCTCCTGCACTGCAGCACTGCAGCACTCTCTCCGCTTCCAGAAGTGATGCTCCACATGTGCAGATCACTGCCAGAGCTCCTCACACCTGCACTGCAGCACTCTCTCCTCTTCCAGAACTGAGGCTCCACCTGTGCAGATCACTGCCAGAGCTCCTCACGCCTGCACTGCAGCACTCTCTCCTCTTCCAGAACTGAGGCTCCACATGTGCAGATCTATCACTGCCAGAGCTCCTCACTTCTGCACTGCAGCACTCTCTCCTCTTCCAGAACTGAGGCTCCACAGTTTCACTTCCAGTACTGCCAGGGCACCTTACTCCTGTACTACATTGCCCTCTGCTCTTTCTCTTCGGAGGCCTTAAACAGGGTGGATCTCTCACTCAGTCTCTTCTTTCTTACCCTTAGGCTCACTGCATTTGTAGCCAAGAGCTTTGGCCGAGCAAAGGATGAGATTTTCATAGATGAGAAATACATCACTGAGGCTGTGAATTGGCTCAAGAGCAAACAGAAGCCATCTGGCTGCTTCCAGAGTGTGGGGAAACTCTTAAACAATGCCTTGCAGGTAACTCCTTTAGCCTTCTGTTTGCTGATTCTTCACAGGAATAGGCAGGTGCTGACTGGCAATATACCTGCTAAATTTGACTGGGAGCAGATCAATTTTCAGAGCTTCCTTTCCATACACTACTGAGCAGACCTGCCTATCTCCTATCCTTCTTTTTGCCTCCCTTCATTGTTGTGCTGAAAGCATCAGGACTCAACTGTAGTAAGCTCACTGATGGAACAAAATCCTTAATGTCTGCACAATTACAGCTTTGCACTTTTACTGACTTCCCTTCCTCCTCTGTAAATTTGTGGTTTATCCTTGTACATTGTAGGGTGGCGTGGATGATGAAATCTCCCTTTCAACTTATATCGCTGCAGCATTGCTAGAACTAGGAACTAAGCCAAAAGTGAGTGTGAGTGGAAGTTTGCACACTCAGCCCTCTCAAAATCTCTCTCTCTTTGTTCTTTTTTAACTCTGTCATCTTTCCCTCTGCCTGATGTTCTTTCTGCCTCTCTCTCTTGGTATTACACATACTTATTATGTTCATACTCTGAGTCCCTCCATCCCAGTGGTTCCCAACCCAGTCCTCGGGTACCCCCAAGCCAGTCAGGTTTTCAGGATATCCACAATGAATATGCATGAGGTAGATCTGCATGTACTGCTTCCATTGTATGCAGATCTATCTCATGCATATTCATTGTGGCTGCCCTGAAAACTTGACTGTCCTAGGGGTACCGAGGAATGGGTTGGGAACCACTGCTCTATCCCCTTTCCATTTTGCCTTCTCATGACACTAACTCACCCTAAATCCTCCCCCCTAGTTTCATACCTCTTAAAGCTTTAGAATAGCAATTCTGTATCCTCTGTGAATATGACCATAAGAAGCTCCTTGTCTGATAGAACATTAAATCCAAGCAATGCCTTTGTTTGCATTTCTCTTCCTCCTCTTGCCTTTCATAGAACAAAATGGTGCAAAATGCCTTCCAGTGCCTGGAAAGTTCAGAACCCAATGCTACCAGTCTCTATACAAAGGCTCTGTTGGCCTATGTCTACACACTAGCTGATAATGAGGTCAAGAGATCTGAGTTGCTCATACAACTGGAGGAACAGGCCTTCACTTCAGGTACTGTAGCTTCATCCTGCCAAGAATTCACATGGGGCTGCAATCATATGCAATAGGGTAGTCTATAAAGAAAGCCAATGGCATAATCTGGAAGTTCTGCTTTGGAATCTCTTTTACATAATCAATAGAGTATCAGTAAAGTTGGTTTATTATTGGCTCCTCCAATTATATTAAATTAAAATCAAATGTTGTGTTTTAGCAATGGGGATCAAATTTGGAGAAAACCGATTTCTCTGCAGGCTCTGATTCATTTTATTGAATTAGTTTATCCAAAAGCTAGGTTTTGTGTCGCCCAAATGCACAAGGCTCTTCTCCAGATGATATTGGGAGTATCCTTCTCACAACACTTTGGACCCTTTCAGACATGAGTTTTCCAAGTCACACAATATCTTTATTTCGAAACGGTAGGAAATGGGCTTTTTTAGGACATTATTGAATGTGAACATTTACCTTCATTGGATTTAGTTTGTGCTGTTTCTTTGGGAAATTTATATGTAACTATGTATTTAGATATAGCTTACTTGGGCCCAATAGAATGAATGACATCCTGCCAAGAATCCAGTTTTTCTTTTCAAATACTTTGATGATTATATGTGGATGCCAATAGGATGCCATTCCATATTCTTACCAGATTTTAGAAAATCAAAAAAACTGGCTGGCTTTCAGTCAAAATAAATCAGCTCAAATTCTAGCACTGGGGAAACCATGTATGTGTTCAGAGCCAGGAATCAGACCCTGAATGTATATTACAGACTCATCATAGAAGAAATAGACAATGCAGCAGCATGCATAAAGGAAGACATTAAACACCATGGACAGCACAATCACACAATGATTGATGGCAATATTCAGTGGTTCAGCTAATATATCATTTTTTAAAGTATAACGTTTATATGTATTTTTAGCAATACTGTCTGTATAAGCACTGCATTGAAAATCCATGAATTCACAGGCCCACATTTCTGTTACTGTTACAGTGACTTTGTAAATGAATGCCTCAGCCTGTACCACCCCACTGAAGCTTGCTCATTTTTCATCTCTTCTGGCTCTAAAACTTGTTCCTCCTGGCTGTACCGGTGCTGTGTGGAAGCTTTCCCGGGGAACTCCACCCCTTTTCCCTTCTCTCCTTTATATCTGGGTCGAACTGGTTATGCAAAGCAGCAGGCATAGGGTGGGAACTCTGCCTTCAAAGGACAGGGTCTTTCTTTCCTAAACATATCTCTGGCTTTCCCTATTGCCTTCCATTGGGTTTTTTCCCCTATATAGGGTGTTATATCCTAATGAGGCCATGGATCCCCTGACCTTGAGGGTCATAGTATATATCTGAGCAGTGCATTTCAAGTCCACTACTCGGATAAGTATTCTCTAATATTTCTAAAATTTATAAAATACACCTTTTTAGAGCATTTCTTCAAAATTTCAAAAATTGAAAATCTGTCTCATGAAAACTTCATAAAGAATCTTTAATTAATATATTTATTTCAAGAGCTTTTCAACTTATATATAAAAATATCTTAGCTTTCCCCACTCCACATCTGACATGATATCATGATTTGAAAGGGTTGAAAACCTCTCAGTGGTCCATTATAGCTCAAAATGCCAAACATTTATGAACCATCATTCCTTACTGCTACCTTTGAAAATCTAGACAATTTTTTGAAAGTTTGAAGAAATGCTTTCAAAAATGTTAATTATTTCAACTGATGATGAAATTGTGGTATATAATACTTTGAGTCCTCACTTAGTTTACAGCTTGTCAAGCTGTGAGGGCTGACGTGCATCAATGATGCTGAGAGCTAAGCTATCAGTAGCATAACTACTGGCAGGGTCTTCCAAGCTGGACAGGTCTCAGCTGAGGTGCCAGACAAAGACAAACCACCCATCTGGGAGGTAGCAGAATGGGATGGTGTTGGCAGTGGAGTATCAAATTTCTGTGACAACGGCAACACTAGCATTACCTGCATGGAAGAAAGGCCTAGCAATCTACTTGTATCTTGCCATGAAAACCCAATGGATAGTCACAACAAAACAAATTGCACCATAGAGCTGGAAGATGATTCCCCCAGGTCAGAAGGCACTCAACTAACTACTGGGGAGGAGCTGAAGACTCTTCAGAGTAAAGCCAGCATTTATGATGTGTTTGGATCAAAGCCCTCAGGACATCTGACTGCTGATGTAGATGCGCATGAAATGAAAATGAGAGTCAGAAGCTGCAAAGATGTCTTGCATATTGGGACAAGGAACGTACAAAGCATGAACCAAGGGAAGTTGAAGATCATCAAGAATGAAATGGAACTTGTACAACTTGATCTTTTGGGTATCAGGAAACTAATGGACTGGCATCGGACACTTTGCATCTGATGGTCACGTGGTCTACTATGCTGGAAATGAAAGACAAAGAAGAAATGGTGTTGCATTTATAATTAAGAAAAACAAAAACTGTAATGAAATACAATGCAATCAGTAAACATTTAATTTCTATTTGTCAACGGGAATGCCAATCAACACAACTATAATTCAGGTATATGCCCCAACAACAGCTGCAAAAGAGGAAGAAGTGGATGAGTTCTATGAACAAGTATAACCTGAGATTGACAGAACATACAAACAGGATATCCTGATAGTCATAGGTGACTGGAATGCAAAGGTTGGCAACAAAGAAGAAGGCAAAGTGGTTGGAAACTATGGACTCTTCAACAGAAATGAAGCTGGAGAAAGACTGATAGAATTCTGTGAGATCAACAATATATTCATCTCAAACTCCTTCTTCCAGCAACACAAGCAGTGACTGTACATATGGACTTCACCCAATGGATTGTACAAAAATCAAACTGACTACATCTGTGGAAGTCAACGATGGAAAAGCTCAGTAACATCAGCAAAGACAAAACCTAGAGCCGACTCTGGTACAGATCACCAACTACTAGTATGCAAACTCAGGCTACAGCTGAAAAAGAGTAAGCTGCTCATGAATGTAGCAAAATATGACCTTGAGAATATACCACCAGAATTTAAAGACTGCCTGCAGTATTAATTTGCTGCTTTGAATACAAATGACAGAGCTCCAGAAGAGTTATGGGATGACATCAAGAAAGTTGTGCTCGAATAAAGTGAGAAGTCTCTACAAAAAGTGAAAAAGCAAATATGGACAAAATGGATGAACAAAGAAACTCTGAAAATTGCCCAGAAACTGCAGAGAAGCTAAAGCCAGAGGAAAAAGAAAGACAATCACAGAACTCAGAGATTTCCAATGTGCAGCAAAATGAGACAAGGAGAATTACTAAAATGACAAATGCAAGGAAATAGAATCAGGAATTATTAGAGGAAAGACAAGATTGGCTTTCCTAAAGCTATGAGAGAAAATTCCAGCCTCGAATTGGAATGCTACAAGATGCTCAAGGATCTATGTTAAATGATGCAGAGAAGATAAAGAAAAGGTGGAAAAAATATACAGCGTCATTATACCATAAAGATCAAGTGGACCAACAGCCGTTTCTACCTGTACCTTATGATCAGGAACCGTGGTGATGAAAGAAGTTGAAGCAGTAACGAAAGGCATTATCAAAGAACAAAGCACCAGGCATTGATGGCATTCCCATTGAAGTATTACAGAGGCTGTTGCAATACCTACAAGGCTCTGCCAGGAAATTTGGAAGACACCATCTTAGCCAGCTGACTGGAAAGTATTTGTGTTTATAAAAATACTGAAGAAAGGTGATCCAACTGACTGTAGAAATTATAACAGAATTGTTCTGATCCTACGTGCCAGCAAGATATTATTCAAGATCATCCAGCAGGTATGGAGGCATAGCCTACTGATTAGTGCAAGGTCTCCATAAGCAGGGGACAGGGGTTCGATTTCTACCTGTTCTTTGTACGCAATAGGGGGCGAGAGGTTGGTGTGCATGGACCAGGAGAAGGATCTCGGAGTGATCATTTCTGATGATCTCAAGGTGGTGAAACAGTGTGACAAGGCGGTGGCAAAAGCCAGAAGGATGTTGGGTTGCATACAGAGAGGAATTACCAGCAGAAAGGAGGCGGTAATAATGCCACTGTACAAGTCGCTGGTGAGGCCTCACTTGGAATATTGTGTTCAGATTTGGAGACCATATCTTGCAAAAGATATAAAAAGACTAGAAATGGTTCAGAGGAAGGCGACCAAAATGATTAGGAGCCTGCTTCAGAAGACATATGAGAAGAGATTTGAAGACCTAAATATGTACACTCTGGAGGAGAGGAGGGACAGGGGAGATATGATACAGACCTTGAAATAGTATTAATGGACAAACAAACCTCTTCCAAAGATGGGGAAACTGTAAAACTAGAGGGCATAACATGAAGCTGCAAGGGGAAAACTGAAAGGCAACATCAGGAAATACTTTTTCACTGAAAGGGTGGTGGATGCTTGGAACGCCCTCCCGATGGAAGTGGTGGGGGCAAATACAGTGACAGAATTCAAAATGGCATGGGACAGACACAGTGGATCACTTTATTTATTTATTTATTTAACAAGCACTTATATACCACAGCTTCCAGAGATCAGCTGCGGTTCACAAATAACAACAGTCAACAAAGCTAAGTTTGTTTTACATATAACATCATATAACAATAAACAATGTAAAGTAAACAGAAAATGTTAAACAGAATAGCACAGAACAGTGCAACACTATATACATTGCAACTCTATATACATTATATACATATACACATTATGGACACTTTATAGCAGCAGGATAAAATCAAAATAAACATAACTATCTCTCATATCTCAACAAATAGGGGTGACCTACACGGAGTGGTGAATACACGCCTTAAGAAAGGCTTGGGGAGGGGTGACCTGCACGGAGCAGCAGATGCACCTACTCTTACTGCCTTGCTGGGCACACTAGATGGACCATACTGGTCTTTATCTGCTGTCATATATTATGTTACTATATTAGAGATTACAACCATACCTGGAATGAGAATTGCCTGAAGTGTAAGAAGGGCTCAGTAAAGGGCAAGGAACAAGAGACACCATCATGGATGTGAGATGAATCCTTGAAAAGATAAAAGAATACCAAAAGAATATATATATGTGTTTTATTGACTATATAAACCATGAGAAACTCTGGGCCACATTAAGAAGTATGAGTATATCGGAACACCTGATAGATCTCTTGCACAACTTTTACATTGATCAAGAAGCAACAGTTTGAATGGAACAAGGAGCAACAGAATGGTTTAAAATCAGCAAAGGTGTAAGACAAGGCTGCATACTTTCCCTCACCTGTTTAATTTATATGCAGAACAAATCATCAGAGAAGGAAGACTGTATGAAGACAACAGAGGTGTGAAGATCGATGGAAGACTCATCAACAACCTTCGCTATGCTGATGATACCACATTACTGGCTGAAAGTGAAGATGATCTCAAACATTTGCTTCTCAGGATCAAAGAACATAGTCTCAAAATGGGCCTGCACCTTAACATAAAGTAGACAAAGATCCTAACAAGTGGCAGAATCAATAAAGGCCCGAATTTCAGTTGGGCAGTGCTATGCTCCGCGCGGGCGCATGGCCCACCCACCTTCTGCCTACCTCATGCCTAATCTGGATTTTCCATGCCAGTCATATGTGGCCCTGGCATCAAAAATCTGGATGTTGCCGCACAGCCAGGTAGATGCAGGAGATACCCATGTAGCACAAATTTTCAATGCTACATGGTTAGCCCCAGCGCCTTAAAAATAGGCATGGGAAAACCCCGCCTATCTTTAAGGCACAGAGCGTGTTGGGGGCATTCTGGGTAGCATCATGGCCCACCTCCACTCTGCCCTGGAATGCCCCCAACACGCCCCAATGCTATGTGGATAGCAGCTGGGCACATTGGGGACATATCTGGGATTTTTACTCCCTTGTAGGTGCCCTTTGAAAATCTCAGATAAGGCCTTTACACTGGTAACTAGGGAAGTTACCCGTATAAAGGCCTTCAAAAATTGGGCCCTAAGTTCATAGTTGATGGAGAAGAAATTGAAATAGTGGACAACTTGAACCTGCTTGGATCAATAATCAATAAAGGAATTACAAGCAGTCAAGAAATGTGATGACATATTGCTCTTGGCAGAATGGCTATGAAAGACCTACACAAGATTCTCAAGAGCAGAGATGTCTCTCTCCATACAAAGATTTGACTTCTCCAAGGCATGGTATTTCAATAATATCTTATGGATGTGAAAGTTGGACAGTGAAAAAGATAGATAGGAGAAAATTGATGCCTTTGAATTATGGTGTTGGTGACAAATACTGTGTATACCATGGACTGCCCAAAGAACAAACCAGTCAGTGCTAGAGAAGATCAAACCTAAACTTTCTTTAGAAGCTCAGATGACAAGACTTCGACTTTCATACTTTGGACACATCATGCAAAGAGAGAGATCATTAGAGAAAGACATCATGCTTGGCAAGACAGAAGGTCAACACAAAAGAGGAAGGCCAGCAATGAGATGGATCAATACAATAAAATCAGCTATGGATACCACTCTATCAACTGACCGCTGGCTGAAGACCGATCAAAGTTTAGGTCAACTATCCAGAGGATCACCAGGAGTTGACACCAACTTGACGGCACTTAACAACAACTGTCATCACAAGGGCCCTAGTGACAGTTACCATGTGTGCATGATAACTGCCGTACACTTTGATGCGCTTTAGCAGCCCATCGTGTGATCAGGCAGGAAATGGTCAGAAAGCAGACATGGAGAACACATTGCAGTTAGCAGAGGGACACATATTGCATGTTTGCGATGCAGCAGTTCGCATGGATGCTCAGATCAGTGCCATTCCTGCACCCACATTAAGTACAAATGCTGTTGCCACATGCTAGTGTGCAGGTCTGGGCGCTAAGTGCCAGGAAAGTGCTTGGCATGCCCTGACTGTTGCATTTACTGTGTATTAGTTTTCCACACTAAATGCTTGTTAAGTGCAACATTCTTAGATGCTTTAATAACAGAGCCCCTAAGATGGAGATAAATGTGCTCCAATTTTGATGGTCCTGAATTTAAATGTATGTAGCACAGGATTTATTTTTTTTAGTATGATGTTGCTATAATTAATCCAAGCGATTAGATGGTGTGGGTTTAATGCATTTATTGAAAGAACACAACATATTCACTTTTCCTGACTAGGTCCTTTATTATAGGATCATCTTCCCTGTGTGGATGGTAGACCCACCATTTGGGAATTCAGAACCATGGACAGCTCAAGCAGCTTCTGATTGTCTATTATACACATACCGGGGGTATACAGGACATTCAGAGCCATGGACATCTCCGTTTGGCATGGGGGGGGGGGGATAATTTTATAAGGAGGCACAACATACTTTTCAGCTATGTAATTTAGGCCTCATAAAATAACAACTGGTGTAACTGTATGCTTTTTGACATCAAGGCACATCCTTTTCCAATGGGGGTGCAAATGGGCAGAGTTCAGGTGAAGGGTGCAAGTAACATACAGATGATAAAATACTATAATTTATGTGTGTACATGAAAAATATAGGTGAGGGTGTTTCCATCAGCTCTAGGGTTATTGTACATGCCCACACCTGAAATGTAGCTGTGCATCATGCCACTTGCGCTAGTCTTTTATAAAATAAAAAAAAAAAGGTAGCACCTACATATCTTTATAGAATAGCATCTACCCATGGGGCCCTATTACCAATGACCCTCTGACTGTATATTGCAGACTCACCATGAGTTGTGTTAGGAAATGTTCAATGGCCCCAAGAATTCTTTAGATCAATTTTTGCAAATATGATAGTTCATGATCTTTAATGATTTCCTTTTTTATTTTCAAGATGGGCAAACGCACTGGTCACAAACACCTAAGCAGACAGAGTGCACAATGTTCTGGTGCCAGCCGCACCCCGCAGATGTTGAAATTAGCGCCTATGTCCTTCTCGCCTACATGTCTAAGAAGACTGTGTCAGCAGAAGACATTACAGCAGCTATGCCAATTGTGAGGTGGTTGATAAGGCAACAGAACGCCTATGGAGGCTTCACCACCACGCAGGTACTGTACCTTTCCTTCAGCATAACTCCCAGAACTTGCAATTCCTTCTGAAAGGATAGAAGCTCTAACCCTATCTCTGCAACTTCCTCTGGGAGAATCACTGTATTCCCTTTGCCTTAGTTCTAATCCATATCTCTGGCATTGACTGTTTGCAAATGACCTTGGCAAAGTCATTTGGTCTCTCTGTGCCTCAGATTGAATCTCTGCCTCTGTCACTGACTCTATGGGACCTTTCACTAAAGGGCACTTGGTGTTGTACTACGCATGCACATAACATGCGAATCAGTGGTGTGTTAGGGTAACACCACAGAGGTAACTGCCAGGTACATGGAACGTGTGCCCAAGAGCACGGGTGCACTCAATGCCAGCTATGGAGGTGGCGGTGAGCGCACCCACACTACTAGCCTGAAATGCAGGTAACATAGGTGTGCTTCCTACACTCACTCTCCACCCCAACCCTAACACACCATGAACAGCAGCAAAATCAAGAACTAACTGTCATGCCCCCATGCTAGCTGTCACACAGCAGACCTGCGCTAACAGCTAGTGCCCTTTAGTTAAAGGCCACCAATGTGCTCTTGGGGAGTCACTTTCAGTAAAGTAGCTTTGATTGTTTCACTCAATCTCTTTGGCACTTTTGATGTCATTGATCATTCTCTGCTCCGTAGCCTTCATGAAGTCAGCACTAAAGATGAAGTACTTACCAAGTATAAAGCAATACTAACACATTCTCCTCACCTTCCACTTTTCCTCATGGAGTCCCCTGAAGTTTTATCCTTTCTCCCACTCTTTACTCTTCTCCAAGATCACAGCATTAGCCAATGACATTCTCTCTATACCCCATCTTCACCCAGTATTAATTCCTTTCATACATATCTTGATTCTGTTGCCACTTGGTTTACAACTCACCACCTCAAAACCCTTTCCTGTTTTTGTTTTTAGGTGGTGGAAGGGGGGAGGGTTTCCTATTTTTCCTCTTCCTTTCAACTTCAAGCTCAGTCAAAATCAAGGCAGGGATCTGGCACAGGGAACTTTCAATAATAACTGGGGAGTTTGCTCTTATTTTATAGCATTGCAGCCCCATTATTGCAATGCCAGACAGTCTTTAGCTAGAAGCAAGAAATCATCGCTCTTTCCACAACCTGGCTAATGTGAACCTTCAGTCTGGCTACCAGGTGCTTCCACTGTATGATTCAGTTGGCCTGGGAATAGAAAGAGGGAACACAGCCTTCATATTTCAGCATCAATGAGCCACCCAGAGAACCCAAACGTTCCCTTCTATTTATATCCTGCTTGTTGAAGGACAATTTTCCAACAGCACCATATTGTCACAGAGTTCATGGCTAGTTTGTGCCTTAGTCTTTGCAGCACATTACAAATGGACTTTGGTACCTTTGGATTGTTACACCCACTGTTACACAGGCAAAATTAACAAGCAGAGTCCTGAAACATCATAACATTATACCCTAAATCCCTCCAAAATGCATTTTTGGGAATGCCTTTCCCAGGCCGACTACAATCACTGTGCAGCCTGGAACATAATTCAGCCAGAATGAGGGAGGATCATTTTCAGGTAAACCTTTGTTTGATGAGGTAAAGGACTCTGGGCCCTCTCTCGTAATATTTCTCTTTCCTCTCTGTCCATCAGTGATGCACAGGGAAGAGGAAGTGATGGATAGAAGTTGCCCTTGGTTCTCATCATTGCCCTGCTTCCTTTCTCAGGACACAATAGTAGCCCTTCAAGCACTTGCAAAGTATGCCGAGGCCACATACAGCACCGGTGGAGAGATGACCCTGTCCGTGAGCCATGAGGGTAGACTTGTCCGGAAGTTCTCTATGGATGACAATAACCGTCTGCTGCTCCAGCAGGAGTTGCTAAGTGACATCCCTGGGGAATACAACCTGAAGACCTCTGGAAAGGGTTGCCTGTATGTGCAGGTGAGACAGATACCCTGGGGAAGATGAGATGGCTGTGTAGACATGCAGCTGATAGGGGAAGGGTGCAAAGGTGATATTTGAGGGATTCATGATTTTGGAATGGATCAGGAGTAGTGGGGCATAAGGGCTGCATGGGTGCTCTGATGATGATCAGCACAGCAGCACCCCTCAGCTCTATGATGTTGGAAGTATTTATAGACTTGGGACAGTGACATCTTCTTAAGAATGGAGTGTAATGTTTTATGGTTTCTCATCCTTTACCAGTTGTGGAAGGCTTGATTTAAATAATTCCAGTTTCTTTTCCCTGCCTCTGCATATACATTTGCACTGACAGACAATCCTGAGATGCAATGTGCCACCCCCAAGAAGCTACCAAACCTTTCTCCTTGAGCTGGAGGTGATCGCCAAAGAATGCAGTCTTTTCAGGATGAAGATAGATGTGAGGTGAGGCTTCCTGTCAGACACCATGCAGGGTGCAGATTTCAGATGGGTGTAATCATGCCTCAAAGCTTGATTTGGGGAAACTGCTAGGTTCGTATGACCTAGATTGGCCACTGTTGGAAACAGGATACTGGGCTTGATGGACCTTGGTCTGACCCAGTATGGCATATCTTATGTTCTTATGTTGATGGGCTTGAAACGCAGAGACTATTTATACACTTTTATATACTACATCTAAGCAACAAAGGTCCTTAAGCCACTTATGAAAGTTGTATAAATACTAAAAAATGCAGCTGAAAAGTTACAAAACATACATAGAGAATTAAAAAAATAAATCAAATGAATAGCACGATGTACTAAAAGCAATACTCAAAAAAACACCCACAAGACTTCAAAATCTCAAATAATATGATCCTTAATCTTGAATTGAATTGATAAAACTATTCCAAGGTCCAGGTGCAAAACCACCAAGTGCTGCAATTGTAAGTGATTCCTGGCTTTATATCTGGGTAACGATCGGTGCAATGAACATGTGCAACGCTGGAGCATTCCAGAGATAAAGCTGCATCAGTTTAATTCACAGGACTTTCTTGGATATTACTACGGTCCCTAATACCTCAGGAAAAATGGTCAGACATTGTGAACCATGAGAAATATGTATAAAATCTGCTTTCTCTGGGTTAAGTATTAAATAGCTTTGTGGCAACATGAGACAAGAAACAGTTGTAAACAAATCTTCTTTTCCTGGAAATATTTTAGCTCTTTACCATCACTAAACAATCTAATTAGAGCTATAAGGGTGCAATCAAGATGCATTTCCTCTTCTTTTAAACTTTCCTGGAAACTGTCTGATCAAGTCCCAGAGGCACTGTAACCTTGAACTACCCCTGGAAAGGCGCGATACTAAATACAGTAAAGTAAAAAGGAGAGCATCACAGGGGAGGTCTCACACATGCAGTTGGCCTGAACAGAAATATCACCTTTCCCTTACAGCTACGTCGGAAACCGGGTCAAATCCAACATGGCAATGATTGAGGTCAAAATGCCGTCTGGCTTCATCCCTGTGAAGGAGACCGTGCGATGGGTAAGACATGCTGTGGAAGGAGAGAGGGAGAAGGCAAGTTGCCTGCATCTCACGGTGTATCTCACGGTGTATCTTACAACACAAAGTAGCAAAAGAAAAGAGCAGCAACGTACGGAAGAGAAATCCCAGGGGCAGCTCCTGGTGCCGAGTCAAATTCTCTCAGCTCAAACTGTGGTTCAGGTTCTGCTCCCCAGCTGCTGCTTCTCCTCTTTCCCCAGGATCAGACACGGTTTTTCCTGCCCAGTCTTTGATTCTCTCTCTCTGCCCCTTGGGTAATGTGCAGCTCTTCTCTCTCTTTGGGTTTGGTACAGTACAGGATGAAAGGCATTACTGAATCTCTTTCTCACTCTCCCTCTCATTTGCAGCTAAATAAGCATCCACTGGTGAAGAAAACAGAGAGCAAACATGACAATGTCATCATCTATTTGGAAGAGGTGAGAGCCCCCTGTCTGTACCTTCCTTCTTTCATTTCTTACCTTCAGCCAGGCCTTTCTTTAAAATTTTCGACACTGTCTTATGGACATTTTTTTACACCAGGGGTTATCAACCCAATCCTTGGGGCACACCCAGCCAGTTGGGTTTTCAGGATAGCCACAGTGAACATGCATGGTCTCTTAGGCTACCACAGCCAGTGTCATGATCTTTACAGCTTTCTGTAGAGGAGAAGCCTAATGGTTAGAGCACTGGCTTGGAAACCAAAAGACCAGGATTCAATTCCCACTAGCACTCCTTGTGGCCTTGGGCAAGTCACTTAACCCTCCATTGCTTCAGAAAAATCTGAGTTATCAATGTCCCTTTTTAATGTATATTACCAAGTTTAAGTTACAATGTAAACCGCTTTGACTGAAATGATAAAGCCATATAAAAGACCTGTTAAATAAATAAATAAATGCCACACATTCGTAAGTGGAACTGATATTTCGGCCATGGCACTTTGGCTTTCTTCAAGGAGAAGGGCTTATGCAGTGGATGTTCTCATACCAAATTGGTGAGATTGAGACAAAAATTCAAATTTCCCACCTTTTCTCCAACAAACCTCCCACCAAAATTCAAATCTTCCTGCCATAGTTCAAGTTTCCCACCTCAATCCCACCAATCTGGTTTGAGAACCACTATATATAGGACCAGACATCCACTGCATAAGCATGATGGTAAAATATTGCTTCCATTTCTAAAACATGGTAAGACCTAGAAAACTGCAAAGACCATGCATGAGAAATCTGCATGTATTGATTCCATTGTATGCAAATCTGTCATGCATATTCATTGTGGTTATCATGAAAACCTGACTGGCTAGGTGTGTCCCATGGACTGGGCTGAGAACCCCTGCTTTATAGCCAGGGATAGTCAGAGAGTGGGGTTATTTACCTGTAACAAAGGTTCCCTGTGGACAGCGCGATAAGTCAGCCACACCTAGAGACGCCATTGGACGGAGCGCCCTCCTACATGTGGCCCTGCTCACGAACAGCTTGAATGTGAATAATCTCATGAACATGAACAGGTGAACAGGGTAGAATGCATCAACAGCAGCCTAACAGTAACAACGGCAGCTTAATAGCAAAAAGGCACTCTAGCACTGACAACGGCTGTTGTCTTGTGGTAACAGCCAAGTAATGGTCAAGTTTTGCAGGTGTTTTGCCTGCTGGAGGTCAGGATGTGTGAGGTCAGGCGGCGTCCTGGTCTCTGGCCAAGCGCCAGTGCTTGCATGCAGGATGGTGCGGCCAAAGGAGCTGTGGCCAGGATGAGCTGATCCAAACAGTAATGCTTCTGGAAGGTCTGTGCGGATGCCCACATTGCTGCCTTGCAGATGTGCTGGATAGACACTGCGTGGAGGTTTGCCAGCACGGTCACCATGGTGTGCAGCTGATGTGTTTGTGTGCTGATGTGGAGGGGTCAGCGCCCGCCTGGGAATAGCAGAAGGTGATGCATGCGGAGATCCATTGGGAGAATGTTCTTTTCATGACTGGGTGATCTGGTTTGTTTGATTCAAAGAGTTGGGGCCCTTTGTGTGTGCTATTGGTTCTCCCCATTTATGTGTGCAGCACCCGCACACAGTCTAGGGTGTGCAGACAACGCTTCTCCTCAGAGGAATGCAGTTCTAGGTAAAAGGTAGGGAGATCGATGGTCTGGTTGATGTGGAAGGGTGATGCCACTTTGGGCAGGAATTTGGGGTGTGTACAGAGTGTGGCATGGTATGGGAGGAGGATAGTGTATGGTTGGTGCTCCACCGGAGCCTGGAGTTTGCTGATCCATCTGGCTGACATGATGGTGATGAGAAACAAGGTCTTCCACATGAGGAACTAAGGGGCATGTCCTCCAGAGGCTCGAAGGGCCCCTTTGTGAGTTGGTATAAGATGGTGGACAGGCCCCAAGGGGAAAATGGTTTCTGCACTATTGGTCACATGCTAGGGAGGCTTTTCATGAACCTTGTAACAAGCAGGTGCATCAAGAGAGGAAGATTCTCGATATGGTCATGGAAAGCTGAAATTGCTGAGAGGTGCACTTTGATAGAGGAGGTCTGCAGCCCTGTTTGGGCGAGGTCAACAAGGTATTGTAGGACGTGCAAGAGCGGGCAGGTCAGGGGGTCCATGCCTGCCTGCCCACACCAGTTATGAAATCATTTCCACTTCATGCCATACAAGTGCTGTGTGGAGTCTCTCCAGGCTGCAAGGATGATGTGTTGCACTTCAGTTGTCAGGCTCAGGGCGGACAGTCTCGACCTTTCAATTTCCAAGCAGTTAGAGCAAGGGTGGCCAGGTTGGGGTGGAGAGTCCTTCCCCTGTCCTGGGTGATAAGGTCTAGCCTCAAGGGCAGGCAGACTGGAGGTTCCTTGGCCAGGTGGCGGAGGAAGGGGAACCACATTTGTCTTGGCCAGTGGGGGGCGATGAGGATGATGTTTGCTCAATCGCTGATGATCTTCTGTATCACTCTGGAGATGAGTGGGGGGGGGGGGATAGGCATAGAGAAGATGGAATTCCACGCATCGAAGATTGAATGCATCCGCTATTGTGCCCTGGTGGTTGGTTGCCTTGTGCAGAAGGATTGGCACTTGGTGTTGGATGGTGGTCAAAGAGATCCATCTCATGATAGCCCCGGTGCTGGAACAAGGACTCCGACACCTCTGTGTTGAGGGACCACTCGTGTGGTTGTAATTGGCAGCTGAGTTTGTCTGCTAGGTAGCTGTCCTCACTGGGCAGATAGGTTGCGAAGAGGTGGCAGCTGTTCCTGAGCACTAGGTCCCATGTTCGAAGAGCCTCTCTGCAGTAGCGTAGGGCCCCATGCCCTCTTGCTTATTGATGTAGAACATGACAACCTGGTTGTTGGTCTGGATCAGCATCATCTTGTTGAGTATCTGCTCCGAGAAGACTTGGAGGGCATATCTGATCACTCGGAGCTCCAAGTGGTTGATATGCAGGTACTTTTCAGGATCTTACTACGTACCCTGGGTATGGATGTGCAGTAGGTGGGTTCCCCAGCCAAGTCTGGGGGCATCTGTGGTGAGGACTAGGTCATGTTGGGGTGTCCTGAAGGATTTGTCCTGGGTGAGGTGGTCCTTGCACAAGAACTAGTCTAGGGAGTCCCAGACCTTCTGGTCAGTGGGGATCCAGTGGGACATGGGTTGGGATTGCTGCTTCCAGTGTTATCTTAGGTGCCACTGTATGTCTCACATGTGGAACCTGGCAAGGGAGAGGATATGGATTGTGGCTGCCATGTGGCCCAGGAGATGCAGCAAGGTCCAAGCCAAGACATTGTTGGTGGTGGAGACCGAGCATGCCTGGGCTATAATATTGTCTGCCCTTTGTATTGGGAGGAGAGCCTTTGCCTGTGGTGTCCAAAGAGAGGCCTTGATGAATTCCAGGGTCTGCATCGGCTGGAGGTGAGACTTTCCTTGGTTGATTAGGAACCCCAGGGTAGTCAGGAGGGAGACCATGTCCTGAGCTGCGTCCTAGGTCTGGGTCTCAGAGGGGGCTGTTATGAGTCAGCCATCCAGGTAGGGGAAGACAGATTCCAGACTTCCTGAGGTGGGCTGCAGCCACCTCTACACATTTGGTGAAGACTCTGGGAGCTGGGGAAAGTCCAAAGGGAAGGACTCAGTACTGGAAGAGTTGGTTCAGAATGCAGAAGTGTAGGAATCTCTAGTGCATCAGGTGGATGGGGATGTAAGCATAGGCATCCTGCAGGTCCAGTGAGGCTAGTCAGTGGTGTGGCTGTAGTAGCTGTAGAATAGATCCCAGGGAGTACATCCTGATGCAGTCCTTGTGTATAAATTTGTTGAGGTTTCTAAGGTCAAGGATAGGGCGCAGGCCCCCAGACTTCTTGGGAATACCTGGAGTAGAAGCCATGCCCTATCTGCGTTGGTGGCACTTGCTCAATAGAACCAGCTGTGAGAAGGGCCTGGTTCTCCTCTGTTATGGTGTGGTGGCTGTGATCCGGTGTGTGGGAGGCAATTTGTGCACACTGGTGTGGTGTGGTGGAGCAATGCATCCTGTACCCTTTGTCAATGATCTGCAGGACCATTTGTCAGTGGTGATCTTTGTCCATGCTTTCTTGAAGAAGGAGAGACAGCCGCCAACTGGTAGGGTCCTGTGGTGTGCAGCATCAAAAAGAGGGTATGTTTTTCCCCAGTGGGGCGCTGGTTTGCTTCTGTTGTCTGTGGTCCTTCTGATGAGGTTTATGGTAGTATTGGTAGTGCTGGTTCTTGGAGTGCAGTGGCTGCCACTTGTGATAAGGTTGGTAGCATTTGGATGAAGAGTAGGATTTTCAGTGGTATAATCCCTGTAGCTTGCGAGAGCTCGCATTCCTGTCCAGACCCTTAGAGGCCAGGGTTTGGAGGGTGGTGTAGTGATCCTTCATATCGTTTACAGTCTCCTTGACCTTTTCGCCAAACAGGTTGTTGCCTGAACAGGGGGAATCTGCTAGCTGTTTGTGGGTATCCTCGCATAGTCCCGATGTGCGGAGCCAGGCCCAGCATCAGGAGGCGACAGCTGTGGCAGCCATCCTGGCTGCCAAGTCAAAGGATTGAAGATGGAACAGATCAGATGTTTCCAGCACTCACCCAGGTCCGCTAAGAGGGGCTGGAGGGTGACCTTGGCATTGGTGTCAAAGGCCTCTGTGATGCTCTTGAGGGTGTCCAGTATCGAGTCCAGGTACAGCACCTGCTAGAACTGGTTGGATGCTATCTTCACACTCAGCATCATGGCTTGGTAGGTCTTTTTCCCCACATCGTCCAGGAGCTTATGATCTTTGCCCAGAGGGGCACTGGAGTGTGGACGGGAGCCCTTTGTCTGTTTTAGGGTGGATTCCACTACAATAGACTGATGAGGCAGCTGGATTTTGTTGAAGCCAGGCGTGGGTTGCACCTGATACTTTGCCTTGAGTCTGAGTGATGCGGTAGGCCCAGAGGTGGGTGTCTGCCAGATCCAAGTGAGATTCTCCAGGAGTAGTCCGTCACCAGATGGAGATGATGGATCTGGGTAAATCAAGGTATTTGAGCAATCCCAGTACCTCATTTTTGGGATCCAGTGTGTCCGTAGGGGACAGGGACAGGCGCTTTGTGAGCTTCTGGAAGAACTTGGGATATATCAGGTCCTCTAGTGACAACGGTGGAAGAGGTGGTGTGGCTTGCGTTTGGGAGGAATGCTCCCCATCATCCAAGATCTTGTGGTAGCTGCTTAATGGTGTTGTGCCAGTGGCTTCTTCTCCTTCGCTGCCCATGAACGGTTCTGGGAAGAAGTCTCTGGAGGTCAGAGATCTTAGCAGCGAAGGTGTCCTGGGTGGGAACACTGGTGCCAAGGAAGGTGAGGAGCTGATCCATGGTTGGAGAATCTGCTTGTCCCTGCGTTGTCTGCTGCTTGTGCTCCCTGTCTGGGTCAGAAGATGGGATAGAAGGTGTAGAAGGGCTGCTTGCTGTCCTTGCGATGGTGTGCTGCTTCCCTCTGAGCTGCTGAATTGTCGCCAGCAGAAAGAGGGCTCAGAAGAGCATGACCTGGAACTCCTGGAAAACCTGCCTGCAACGGAATCTGAAATATCCCCTAACATAACCCTTGTTATTTTTCCTACATTACCATATGTTGTCATGTCTATACTGTTTATGTTTCCCTTGTTTATACCTTGTATTTCTTGTGACCGCTTTGATTGAAGGAAAAGGCGGTATAAAAAACTTGTTAAATAAATAAATAAATAACATGGCTGCAGCAGTTCTCAGGACTAGAACTGCTCTCCCTCGGATGGTGCGTCCGCTTGTGAGCTGGGCTTCTAACATCAGCGCGATGACGAGGGCTTCCCCTGATGGCGCAGTGAAGAGGGCTTCCCCGTTGATGCAGCAGTGGTTGACTTCATGCTGCTGCTATCCAATTGTGCCGACAGGAGACAGAGTTTCTGATGGCACGGCTCTCCCCAATCTGTTTGAGTCTCTTCTGGAGTGCGCTGGAGCAGCTGCGGAGGATGGGGAGGCCTTTGAAGTTGCTGCTGCTCGCTTCTATGGTTTGGAAGGTGCCACACTGCGGAGGAGGGCCTCTGGGGCAGAATCCTGAGCCACAGAGGGGCCATATTGCCAGCAGCCATGTTGTTCCCATGCTCCTTACCCCGCTGTTCTGGCTGTCTGTCCTTCTTCTTTCCCTCTGTTGAATGCTTGAAGGAGGATGAAGAGGTACCCCGGGGTCTCTCTGGATCTTTTCGGAAGTCCTGCAGAGTGTGGCTACATGGGAGACAGGCAGGCACAGGGGGGGCAGCCCTCCATGTGGTGGGCTTCCCCAGGCAACGCAGGCACCGATCATGAGCATCTTCAGAGTTCATCTTCCTGGCACACACTGGGCACTTCTTAAGCCAGGTGTGCTGGAGTTTCCTTTCTTTTCTTTCTCTTTGGTGTTCCGTCCTGCTGGCTGGGCAGAAGAAATGAAATGGAGCCAGGTAGGGGCAGGCCCAGGGGTAGGGGCGGCAGGGCACATGCTCAGGAAAGCTTTGCCTTTCTGAGCTATAGGAGAGCACTCCATCCAATGGTGCCATCAGATGACGTCCACCAGGCATGGCTGACGCATCCTGTTAGCTCGTGGAGAAACTCCAGTAGACAAACTGAGCGGCCTGCAGGGCTCCTCTGCAATCTGCTGCTGCCGCTCTCATGTACACTTCTCATCCTGGAACTAGACGTAGAAGATCCCATTGTGCTGTCCCTTTTCCCGTCAGAATATCCCCCCCCCCCCCCCAACACACACACGCTACCAAAGGGTCTGATCTGCTCTCAACCTCCCACCCCTGCTAAATGCACCAGAGAAATGTGGGCCTGAGTGTATTAGCTTTCAGCTGCTCTCGGGACAGGACTGGAGACTGAGACAAGGGACAGGTGTGAGAGGAAGAGGGAATAAAAAATGGAGGATTCTGTTGGCTTAGTTAGACGGTTTAATAATAACTGTCTTTACTTATTTGTATAGTGCTATATACATGTAGCAAACAGTCCCTGCTTCCCAGGGTTTACAATTTATTCGAGACAAACAGAACAAATAGGGACTAGTGTAATTCTTTGAGGGCAACAATTAAAACAAACACACATTTCCTATCTCCCCTCTCCAGCTCTCCGGCCGGACTGAAACCTTCATTTTCTCAGTAGAACAGGACATCCCAGTAAAAGACCTGAAGCCAGCCACAGTGAAAGTCTACGATTATTACCAGCCCGGTGAGTACTGGAGGAAAGACGTAAAGCACCAGCAACGCAGAAAGATATTTCAGGAGTGGTGAGAAACACGGAGATGGGAGAAGGGCGGGGGAAGGGGGGATCTGTGGGGGCAATAACCAGAGCTACAGGAATTCCTGAGGGAGAATAGGGGGGCCGGAGGATAAAAGCAGGGGCAATAACCCAAGATACAGGAACTGCTAAGAGGAGGGCAGGCAGGGGCAATATCCAGAGATACAGTCACTGCTGGGGGGGGGGGGGTAGGGGGGTAGAGGGGGGCCGGAGGATAAAAGCAGGGGCAATAACCCGAGATACAGGAACTGCTAAGAGGAGGGCGGGCAGGGGCAATATCCAGAGATACAGTCACTGCTGGGGGGGGTGGGGGGGTAGGAGGGGAAAAGCAGGGGCAATAACCTGAGATACAGGAACAGCTGAGGGGAGAAGGGGGAGGGAAGGGGAGGGGGGATAGCTGAGGTAATAACAAAAGATAAAGAGGAGTGAAATAGGTAAGCTTGGGGAATAAATAATATAAGATGGATAATATGATGTAAATCAGTCACTCATTAGCTGTTTGTAAATTTTTTTCTCAATACAGAGGATTTTGCAGTGAAGGAATATAATGTTCCCTGTGCATAAGGTAAATGTCAGGTATAGGAACCACCACACCCTTCTCAACCACTGATCTGAGCTCCATTCTTTATATCTCTTTCTGTTGTTCACCCCCCATCTTCCTAGTTCGCAGGAAGAGACCTGCTTACACACCCTCATACAATGTCCTTGTGAATTCGTTTGTTTCCATCCTGGAGTTAGCTTTGTGCTCTGTACACTGTTAGAGTGCTGTCATCTCTCATTTGAACTCAGGTCTTGCATGGATCACAGCGTCAAGGAAAGGATTAGTGTCACCAAAATAATTGTAGCTACCATAACAGTGTGTGTTTGTTCCTAGGAGACAGCGCGAGGTGCTGGATCTGCTCCTCAAACATGGGACGCCTATCAATGTTTCTGCAATGAGGAATTTGGTGTATGGTGGGGGTGCAATCAGGACTGCATGCATTAATAAAAGGGTTTCTCAGCACTGCTTAATAAATGCTCCTCATCTGAAAGAGCCCCAGTGGAATGTGAGCCGAATTCACATCAGGGTGGAACAAATCAGTGTCTCCGAGAAGAAGAGAAACCTACGGACAGATGGCAAGACGGATACTCACAGAGAGAGCGCTCTGCTGTTTAATAGCATTCTCTGCATCCTTTGGGCTGACAGGAGATGAAATCCAGCTAATAAAATGTAACCGGCTTGTACCTCCAACTCTGAGTGAATGTGGCTCACAGAACAGTGTGTGATTGTTTCTTGTATTTGACTGACTGCTTTTCACACAATATACCAGCAGAGCAGTTTAAAAAGCTAGAATAAACTGGAGGCATATAACCTTCAACAAATCAGACAAGACAAAAAGGGGGGAGCTGTGCAATGCGCAGTTTCTTCCAGGGCCTAACACCTATTCATGGAAAGGATCTTATACAGTAAAGGAAAGGGGGGAAGGAGGGAGGGGACAGTGCATTTCTAGTGAGGGTAGTAATTCAGGCAAAGGCCACCTGTATTTGTCTGTGTACGTGTGTGAGGCACAGCAGCAGGATGGTCAGAGCATGGAGGACTTTCAGCAGCCATCTGGAGCCCGTCAGCGGAGCTGACAATGTGTCTTTCATCTCAGCCTAGATGGGAGCTGGGTGGGGCGCTCTCTTTGGTGACATTTTTCTTGGCTGCCTTGCATCAGTAATATTCTCTCTTCAATTGCCTGTTTATTGTGGCCAGTATTCAGTGTGTTTCCTAAACAAAGAGAGTGTTGTGGGCACGAGTGCAGCAGGGAGACAGCTTCCAGCATGCTGTCTCTCCTACCCAGGCTGCCCTGTACAAGGGAACTAGCTTTGGTACCGAAATGCTCCTCTTGGCAGCAGGAACCGGGAAGACAGTTTATACCATCACTACCTTGGGAGGAAATTGACTCTTACAGGGTCCCAGAGAGGTTTTAACCCCATACCATAAAATTATTCTCTATTCAGAAGCCCCCGCAGGGCTTGCTGGTGACAAGAATGGACTTAAAGCTGAATCTACAAGTGTCTAGAACTGCCCAAGTCCAGGACGAGACCTTTTCACCAGTCAGTGCTGCAGGCTCCATAATGCATCTCGATGGGGTTCTCAGAAATCCAGGACTGGCCTCTATAAGAACCTGGAAACTTGGCAACTCTGTTTTTGCTGTGAAATTAATATATGTACCTCTTCTACTACTAAATAACATACACCCACAAACCTGGCTCCCAATCCCACAACTGACACCAACTCACTTTGTGACATTCAATATTGAGTTACTCAGAGCTGTGACACCATTGCCATTACCAGCAGCACCTCTAAATGTGTGATCTTCAGGAGAGTCATTCATAGCTGCGATGTCCAGAGCCCGCCAGGTCACCGAGTTTCAGCTCTTACATCCCAAAGCAGTGTGTCATTTTCTGGTTCCTGATTCGACTCTGTGAATCCAGTGTTGCACATCCATAATGCAACAGAATAGGTGGTTAGAAATCCAGGACTGGCCTTAATTCTCTCTCCTGGAACTTAGCCTCCAGTGAAGGGTGATCTAGGTGATGTGGTCACCCTAAACCCAAACTCAGATCAAGCCCTGTGGGATAACCTAGCTGAAGGGGTAGACTTCCGGGTTACCTTTGTATAATAATGACTCTCTGCTGCTCAGGGAGCTGCCAAGACTCCAGTAAAGTCTCTTATTTAATTAAAGCCAAAGGGATGTGTGTGTGGGCGCCCTGGGGCAGAGTCTGAGGTTTGATTGAGGGATGATAAAATACTTGGTAGGTGTCTCTAGACACTAGTGATGTCCAGCGAGAGGGAGACAGACAGAAGCAAGAAACAGACGCACAGAGGAGCTGCAGCTCCTTTCTTTTCTTTTACTGAAAAATGTGGATCAAGTTTTTCCTCTACAGTTTCTTCCTCCTGCAAGGAGCAATCCAACAGCCTTCAGAACCGTAAGAACTACAAATATAATGACCCTCTATCCTCTTATCTGTTCATTGCCCCTATCCAGATCTTAAAAAGGATATAGCGTTATTAGAAAAGGTACAGAGAAGAGCCTCCAAAATGGTAAAAGGGATGGAAGGCTACTCTTATGAAGAGAGGCTAAAAAGGTTAGGGCTCTTTAACCTGGAAAAGAGACGGCTGAGGGGAGATATGATAGAGGTCTATAAATTAATGAATGGAGTGGAACGGGTAAACATAGATCGATTGTTTACGTTATCAGACTATAGCAAGACTAGGGGACATGCAATGAAGCTACAGGGTAAACTATTTAAGACTAATAAAAGAAAATATTTTTTCACTCAACGTGTAATCAAACTCTGGTATTTGCTACCAGAGGATATAGTAAAAGCTGTTAGTGTAGACGGGTTTAAAAAAGTTTAAACAAGTTCCTGGAGGAAAGGTCCATAAACCATTATTAAAGAGGGGCCGGGAAATCCGCTGCTTGTCCTAATACAAGCACTGTGGAATTTGTGTGCCTTTTTGGGAAACTGCCAGGCACTTGTGACCTGGATTGGCCTCTGTTGGAAACAGGATACTGGGCTTGATGGACCTTGGTCTGACCCAGTATGACATTTCTTATGTTCTTATGTTGTTATGTTATATTATTCCTCCCCTTGCGCTGCTGCTGCTGCCTCCCCCCCCCCCCCCCTCTCCTCTTTTCAGCACTTGCTACATTTCTGGGTATTGCCCCTGCTTTTCTCCTTCTGCATCTCTCCCCCCTCCCCTTGCCCCCACCCCCAACAGTTCCTGTATCTCTGGTTATTGATCCTACCTTTCCCCTCCTGCCCCTCTCTCTCTTCTCAGCAATTCCCGTTAGTTATTATTTCTGGGTCAAGATCTTCCAGACCTCCCCTTCTGTTGTTTTTCTTGTATCAGTTTCATAACATTTTTAATTACTTTTTCACAAATGTTTGAAGGAGCCAGTTCTCTGTAATTTAATATGGCACACCCTTGGCTTAAAACTAGAGGCTGACTGGCACCTTTAACAGCCCCAGGACCTTGTGTCCACAGTGGACACACATCTTCCCCGAACAAAGAGCTACAGGACACTCCCGAGAAGCTTCACATTTCTGTTCATGACTGAAATAATCTGCCTGGCTTCAGGCTACGAGCTGGCCTAATAGCCTGATGCCTTGTAATAGTGAAAGTGAGATACGTGTCATACATCTGTGACAGACAGAAGGGTACACCTCTCTCAGAGGCTGTTTGGCAGTCTAGTTTTTCTGCTTGAGTTGATATGCCAGTATCATGATTTCAATCAAGAGGGCCAAGCTCTGTAGGACACCTAAAGGACCTGCTTGAAACCACAGTATCACTGTACCACCTCTGACAGCAGGAATGTATTTATTTATTTATTTAACAGGTCTTCTATACCGCCTTATCATACATTCAAAGCGGTTTCCATGGAACAGTTATAGCAACAAGTTTTACATCGAACAGGGTTATTCAACTTGGAGGTTAAATTGGGGTAAAACAAGCATTGCCAGGGAGATACCAATGTATGATGTTGAATGGACACCATGGACTTTTGTACCTTATTTTGAAGTCACTTGGTCCTTTGTTTCTTTTGGCAGGTTTTATCTGATAACGATGCCAGCAGAAATCCACTACCCCTCTAAGGAGATGGTTTGCATTGGCGTCCTGCATGCCAGAGAATTGATAGAGGTTACGGTGACACTGCAGTCAGAAAGTAGAGATGATACCTTGATAGAGCAGAACATTGTGGGACCTGAGTACTTCAACTGTGTCCCCTTCGAGGTGAGAGAAGCTGTCACAGTGGCCGCTCTTTCACACTAGTCTTCTCCGTTGCTAGCTAAGGACAGGGTAACACCTCGCCTGCTTCTTGTCTAGGTTCCACCTCCATATGATGGCTTGAAGGAAGTGGCCACACTCCAGGTTTCCATTGTGGATTCCAAGTCATCCATCAGGATATTTGACAGAAAGGAAGTGCTGATTAAACGGGTGATGGATAGTGCATTGATAGAAACAGACAAGCCCTTATACAATCCAGGAGACACAGGTGGGAGCCAGCAGAACACACGACACAGGAAGAATGGTATCCCATCCTTTTACACTAGAACAGAAATCCCCACTTTGGACTCTAGACCCAGAAGCCCTGGAACAGGAAACCCCACTATGGGGCTTGTTTACAAAGCCACGGTAGCGGTTCGCGGTCGTTATCGGAGCCGCGGCCCCATTGAAATCAATGGGGTCGCGGCTCCGATAACGATCGCGAAGCGCTACCGCAGCTTTGTAAACAAGCCCCTATGTGTTCTGAAAACAAAACTCTATATAACTCTTACCTAAAGTTTCAAGAAAATAGAATTTGTTCTTTCATAAAAGTTATCAATGGTAAAGAACTGAGTAGCAGCCAGGATCCTAGTCCATTTCTGGGTAAAACCAGTAGGATAAGATTGTACACATCGCACCGAGTAAATCCCCTCCCTCCTGAGCTCCAGATATCGCTTTGCCTAAGCTTATTAATTAGTCCTAAGTTATAGAAACAGAAAATGAAGGCAGATAAAGACCAAACATCTATCCAGTCTGCCCTTCCATATCAGCTACTAAGCTCTACAATCCCTCTCACTCAGAGATTCTTTGTGTTTGTCTCCATTGGGAGACTATTCCACACATCTACTACTCTTTCCATAAAGAAATATTTTCTTAAATTACTCCTGAGTCTATCCCCTTTCATCTTCATCATACACCACCTCAGAGCAGAGCTCTCCACCTGTGCATTTAAGCCAGGATTTCTATCCTGCCACCTTTCTTCCAACGTATAGATTGTGCTGTCTTTAACCTTGGTCTCATATGTATTATGATGAAGACAATTGAGCATTTTAGTAGCTGCCCTCTACAGTGACTCCATCATGTTTATATCCCTTTGAAGGTACGGTCTCCAGAATTGCACACAATACTCCAAATGAGATCGCACCAAAGACGTCTACAGAGGCACTATCACCTCATTCCTGCTGATCATTCCTCTCCCAATGCACCCAAGCATCCTTCTAGCTTTTGCTGTTCCTGTTTCTACCTGCTTTGTCAACCTAGGATCATCAGAGAACATCATCCCAAGTCCTTCTCTTCTTTCATGGACAGAAGTACGTCACCCCTATACTGTATTTCTCTCTTGGATTTTTGTAGCCCAAATGCATGACCCTGCATTTTTTAGGGTTACATCTCAGCTGCCAGATTCTCGACCATTCTTTAAGCTTACAAGATCCCTCCTCATGTTATCTACACCTTCCTTGGTGTCTACTCTATTACAGACTTTGGTATCATCCACAAAGAAGCAAACCTTACCTGACAGCCCTTCCGCAATATCACTTACAAAAGTGCCAAAAAAAAAATCGGACCAAGGACAGATCCCTGGGACACACCACTGGTAACTTCCTTCTCCTTAGAGTGAGCTCCATTTACCTGTACCCTTTGTTACCTCCCATTCAACCAATTTCTAACCCAGTCAATGACTTTAGGGTCCATTCCTAGGGTGCTCAGTTTATTTATAAGTCACCTTGCACAACAGTGTCAAAGGCTTTACTAAAATCTAAGTACACCACATCTAAGGTTCTCTCTCGGTCCAACTCTCTGGTCAGACAGTCAAAGGAATGAATGAGATTTGTCTGATAAGACCTGCCTCTAGTAAAACCATGCTGCATCAGATCCTGCAATCCATCAGACTCCAAAAACTCTACTATTCTGTTTTAGCAACATTTCATTTCATTTCCTCACCACAGAAGTCAGACAAATTGGCCTGAAGTTTCCAACCTCCTCCTTCAATCCACTTTTGTGTAGAGCAGTGGTTATCAGCCCAGTCCTCAGGATGCACCTAGCCAGTTGGGTTTTCGTTGTATCCACACTGAATATGTACGAGATAGAGATTTGCATACAATGGAGGCAATGCATGAAATCTCTCACGCATGTTTATTGTGGCTATCCTGAAAACCTGACTGGTTAGGTGTATCCCAAGAATGGGCTGAGAACCACTGGTGAAAAGGGACCATATCTGCCCTTCTCTAATCCTCTGGGTCCTATGTCTCTATTGCTATGCAATTTGCAGATGACACAAAATTATGCAAAGTGTTTAAATCACAAGAACATTGTGAAAAATTGCAAAAGGACCTTGAGAAATTGAGAGACTGGGTGTTCAAATGGCAGATGAAATTTAATGTAGACAAGTGCAAATTATGCACTTAGGGAAGAACAAGCTAAACTACAGTTACACGATGCAAGGTTCCACATTAGAAACCACCACTCAGGAAAAGAATCTGGGCGTCATCAGGGACAATACATCAAAACCCTCGGCCCAGTGTGCAGCAGCGGCCAAGAAAGCAAATAGAATGCCAGGAATCATAAGGAAAGGAATGGCGAATAAAACAAAGGATGACATCATAATGCCTCTATGTCGCTGCAGGGTGCGACCACACCATCAATTGTGTGCAATTCTGGTCATTATATCTTAAAAAGGATATAGTGGAATTAGAAAAGGTACAGGGAAGAATCACCAAAATGATAAAGGGGATGGAAAAATACCCCTATGAGGAAGACATAAAAGGTTAGTGCTCTTCAGTTTGGAAAAGTGATAGCTGAGGGGAGATAGAGGTCTATAAAAATCATGAGTGGAGTGGAATGGGTAAACGTAGATCGGTTGTTTATTCCTTCAAAAAAAATGGAAAGACTAGGGGACATGCAATGAAGCTACAATGTAGCACAATTAAGACTAAATGCAGAAAATATTTTTTCATTTAATGCGTTATCAAATGCTGGGATCCTTTGCCAGAGGATGGTGTAGCTGAGTTTAAGAGAGGTTTGGACAAGTTCCTGAAGGGAAAGTCTTTAAACCGTTATTAAAGAGGACCCGGGAAATCCACTGCTTACCCTGGGATAAGTAACATGGAATCCATATATCATTTTGGGAATGTGATAGGTACCTGTGACCTGGATTGGCTGCTATTGGAAACAAGATAGTGGGGTTGATGGAACCTCAGTCTGACCCAGTATGGCATATCTTAATTTTTTTATGGAGAGTTTTGGCTTAACTTGTCCCTGGAGTAATCAGATTAAAATGGATTTCCCTAGAAACATTTATTTCTTATTTGTGGCAGATCAGTGACAGAATGCTCTTGGTTTTCACTTTTTCTTCCTATCTCACAGTGAAAGTCCGACTTGTCACTTTCAACCCGAGGTTTCTTCCCAGCATTGACAAGGTAGGGTGGGAGTATGTGGGGAAAGGGGACTAAGCCACTCTTGCCATAAGGAGTGATCTCTTTCCACTGTGTTTGCTTCATAAGGGACTCAGCTACATAAAGCTGGCAGGCAGGGCTGACAGTCTCATAGGGTTGCCTCCTCATCTCGGGACAGCCAAACTAGTTGATCCAGGCCTGGGTTTGTCCCAATGCTTGCTGGGAGTTGCAGTTCTGCTTTTCTCATTAATTTCCCTAAGACTGGGGCCAAGACAAGGGGACCATATATATGTCTTTCGTAACTTGCTTTGAACTGTAACACTAAACAAGCAATAAATGACAGTGCTAAGGGTAAGTGCAGGAGCAGTGAGGCAAGAATGAGAGCTGCCTAAGACAGGCCGGAATCGCACCTCCCTGCATGCAACGGGGATCAGGAAGATGGGGGGCCGTCCTTGGCATCTATCATTAGTCTCATTTCCATCTTTCATGTCTTTGTTTTCCCTAGATACCTCTAGTGGACATCCAGGTAAGAAAAAGTCAAACACACGTCAGTGATTTCATGGACCTGGGAAAGTAAAAACTAGTGAGCCTGACGTCAGTACTGGACAAAATGGTAGAAACCATCATAAAGAACAAAACTGCTGAACATGTAGATAGTCATGGCCTAATGGGCGACAGCCAACATGGCTTTAGACAAGGAAGATCTTGTCTTACTAATCTGATATGTTTTTTTGAAGGTGTGAATAAACAGGTAGACAAAGGTGAGTTGGTTGATATTGTGTATCTGGACTTTCAAAAGCTTTTGACAAGGTCCCTCAACGGAGACTTTTGGCGACATTAAAAAGTCATGGGATAGGAGGCAGTGTACTATTGTGGATCAGGAACTGGTTAAAAGAGAGAAAGCAGAGGGTAGGGCTAAATGGCCAATTTTTTCAATAGAGAAAGGTGAATAGTGGAGTAACCCAGGGATCTGTGCTGGGTCCGCTGCTTTTTGACATATTCCTAAATGACCTCGAAAAGGGAATAACGACTCATCCTTGACACTGCACACTGAACTGTGCTTAGTTATGTCACATTGTACATAGTTAACCATGTTACTAACCTGCCCCCTCTTTAAGCATTTCTTGTACACTGGTTAAATGTTCCATGTATACTGTTGAGTTACATTGCAAAGTGCCTTGATTGAAGGATAAGGCGGTATAAAATTAAGGTTAAATAAATAAATAAATAAATAAATAACGAGTGAGGTGATCAGATTTTCAGATTATACAAAATAATTCAAAGCTGTTAAAATACAAGAAGATGGTGAAATATTGCAAGGACCTTGAAAACTTGGAAGACTGGACATCCAAATGGCAGATGAAATTTAATGTGGCCAAGTGCAAAGTTATGCATCTAGAAAAGAACAACCCAAAACTATGGTTACACAATGCAAGGTACTACCTTAGAAATCAACAACCAGGAAAAAGATTTAGGCATCATCATGGATGATACACTGAAACCCTCCACCCAGTGTGCAGCAGTGGCCAAGAAAGCAAATAGAATGCTAGGTATCATAAGGAAAGGAAAGGAATGGAAAATAAATCAAAGGATATTATAATGCCTCTATGTCATTCCATGGTGAGACTGCACCTTGAATATTGTGTGCAATTCTGGTCGCCGTATCTTAAAAAGGATATAGCGTTATTAGAGAAGAGTGACAAAAATGGTAAATGGGATGGAAGGATACCCCTATGAGTATAGGCTTAAAAGGTTGGGGCTCTTCAACTTGGAAAAGAGACGGCTGAGGGGAGATATGATAGAAGTCTATAAATTAATGAATGGAGTGGAACATGTAAACGTAGATCGATTGTTTATACCTTCAAAAAGTAGAAAGACTAGAGGACACACAATGAGCTACAGGGTAACCCATTTAAGACTAATGAGAGAAAATATTTGTTTCACTCAATGCGTAATCTAACTCTGGAATTCGTTACTGGAGAATGTAATAAAAGCTGTTAGTGTAGCTGGGTTTTAAAAAGTTCCTGGAGGAAAGGTCCATAAACCATTATTAAACAGAACCCAGAAAATCCACTGCTTACCCCGGGACAAGCATTATGGAATCTGTGTGCTGTTTTGGGAACCCACCAGGTACTTGTGACCTGGACTGGCCACTGTTAGAAAGAGGATATTGGGCTTGATAGACCTTGGTCTGACCCAGCACGGCATTCTTATGTTCTTATGGATCACTTAGACAGAAGCCTTCACTTTGATGTGAAACCCCTTTATCTCTGTAAGAGAGCCTGCCTCCCTCATAGCTGACAAGACATGGTCAGTGGGATGAAAGTCACACAGACCTGTGCACATACGCCATAGTTTACTTCCAGCAGTTGTGCTCCTTGTGCAGAGCGTTGGAGTCTTAGTGGATTCTAAAGTCAGAACCTAGAACCTCAAAAGCTTTCACAGGAATGTGTTGTAATAGACACATATGAAAGGCACAGAAAAAACACTCACATGTAGATATCTTTGGTAGCAGGCCATGAACATGCACCAACCTCATGGAACAAGTATTGACACAGATATTAGCAATATTAACCTACCGAATCATTTAACTATGAAAGTTGCTGAAATCAGCAGATAATGTATCCTTTCTAGTGGCAGGTTTAAAGCTGGAGTACTCGATTCTCCTGTCTCCTCATTCACAGGACCCCAAAAATAACCGCATCGCGCAGTGGTTGGACAAGGTCCCGCTGCAGGGCATTGTGGATCTGAGTTTTGATCTCTCCTCAGACACAGTTCTGGGAATCTATACCATCAATGTGGAACATCTGAGGGCCAGCAAAAGCTTTCTTGTGCAGAATTATGGTAAGAGCCAGGCACACAAGGAGAGTCAGCCTGATCAAGGAGTCATGAAGGGACAGCTAGATAAAATGAACTTTGTCTTGCTATGGAGTTTTACGTTTAAGGTAGAAGTAAGATTAGGGCTAGGCAGCGGTTGGGGTTGAGAAGAAAGGTAGAGTTCAGGCTAGAGGGGTTCAGACTACAGGTGGAAATTGAATTGGGGGAGAGTAAGGGATGGGGTTAGTATAGGATTAGGGAAGTGTTATGCGCAGGGTTACAAGCTAAGGATTGTTAAACAGCAGAATTCATAGCATTGATCTTTCTCTAATGATTAATGTTCTGATTATTCAGAGTCACAGAGATTCGAGGTTCTTATCCTGCTAGTGCCCTCTGTTGTCACTCTGGAGGACTCATCCCTTGAGGTGAAGGTCTGTGGAAGGTGTGTGGCAATTCCTCCCCTCTACTCCCACTGTCTCCCCATCTTTCCTGCTACTCAGCTCTGTCACTGACAGCAGGCCTCAGTATGCTCCTCACCGACACTGAGTAGAGGGTTATACTCCACTTATATGTGTGCCTGCCTGTAAAATGTTAGATTGCTGGCAACCACCATCTCAGACTAAAGACTAGAAATTCCTCATCTTCCCATGGGACCTGCACTATAAAACTGAAAGACCTGCTATCCATCCCCATCCCCACGGTGTGACATTTAGCAACCTGTACTCTGAATTAGGGATTGTAAGCGCCTTGGGAAGGAGCAAGTGTGCGATGATGTCTGTCTGCCTTATAGTTATCGGATCCTGACCCCTTATTCTCCTGGTTACCATCTTTCTGTGTTAGAACCATTTTCCCTTAAGGCTACCCTAGTGCCATGTTTGTTGCGTTTGTCTACCTCTTTCTTGAATAGATTGTAAGCTCTACAGCGCAGGGACTGTCCTTTACATGTAGCGCTATAGAAATGATAAGTAATACTGGCATTACTGTTTTGTTCTTGCCCCAATGACTAGGTATACCTATGGGAAGCCCAGCAAGGGCCACATTGAGGGGACGGTGTGCCGGCCAGCTAAGCATTACTCCTGGTATGGGGAGGGCAGGCTGCAGGACATCTGTGTGGAGTTCAGTGGCCAGGTAATATGGGGGAGAGCAAGTGAGGTTTGGTCATAGATTCAGAGATGATAGAAGATGGGAGCAGAGGTGGGCACAATTCACTGGGAGCCAGCATTGACGGCCATTCCTATATTTTATCTTTAATTGTACACCGCCCTGCTGCTTTTGTGAAGGTGCAGTATATCAAGCACGGTAAACATGTGAGAGCATGTGAGGGGCTGCAGATCATTGGTGGTGGGCAGGCAGTTCTGCCAGCAGGCACGTGCCCATTCAGGGGAGACATCCCAGAGGTCGTGTCTCTGCATGACCCTGAGCATTCCCCAAGGATGGCTTTTGGACGTGTGACCATTCAGCCCCTACCAAGGGCTATGCGAGTGATGCGGCCGCACAGGACCCAAGTACAGAAAGGGTCAGTGATGTCATTACTGAGCTTCCACGAAGTCCAACAAAACCTAGTTCCTACACACAGCTGGGTTGGGGAGAGTTCATGAGTCACACAGGGAGCATTTCCGGCTTGGTACTGTCCTGTGACTACTCACTTCCATATCCCTTTGCCTGTTTCTAGACCGACGGCTCTGGCTGCTTTTTCAGCACAGCAAACATTGCGATCTTTCAGCCAATGGAGTACGGCTACAAGATGAACTTTAATGTGATGGCCTCACTGGTGGAAGAAGGAACAGGTGGGAGCAGGGAGGCTGCATCACCCCTCACTCAGAAACTATGTCCTCTTCAAACCCAAGACACAGGCAAAATTAACTGAGTGGATCTTACATGCAAGACCAGGGGGCCTGATACTCAAAGGGGTTTATGCTGTTTGCAGAACTGTGCTGAGCTCGATATTCCGGGACACTAAGCAGTCAGTGCTGCTAAATATCCCCCGAGACCACCTTGGTAAAGTTTGGATAATATCAGGATGGTCTGTAGGTGGGGCTGGGGCAGTCTGAGCACCTCTCTGGTCAGTGGTGATTTTTAGACCACTAACTAGATACTTAACCACATAAAGTAAGCACAGGCCAATGACTATTTTAACTTTATGTGGTTTTCCTATCTGGTTCATAGCTGAATGTGTCGCTGACTGGATAGCAAAAACTGTCGGCTGCAAAACTGGATATTCAGCACCGGACAATGGGATAGGTCTCGGTGCTGAATATCCATTGCACATTTGCCCACAGCAGTCAGGCATTTTCGAAATGCTGATATCAGGCCCCCTGGTTCCAGTCTGCACAGCACTATCTTGTGGTGACTGTGTGCACTGCAGTCGTGTACTTCCAATCTATGGAATCAAATTTTCTCCTGAGATTTCCTTGTAAATGGACACTGTAAAAAAATCCAAACTCCTTGGTCCCTAATGAGCTGCCCATTTCCTCTCCCCACCAGTAACCATCTCTCTCTTACTATAGATGTAAAGGTTCAAGCCACCAGCAGCTTTCCATTATCGTCTACTATTGCCATGGTGACATTTGATGATACCGATTCCTACTACAAGTCCGGCATGCCCTTGAAAGTCAAGGTAGGAGACTGGGAAGTGACCATGACATGAGAAGAAAGTGATGGATTTCAGGAGATGATGTTTGTCTGGAATGATGCTGATGAGGAGGAACATGGTGGGATGTCTGAAATAACGCAGGCTGGTTGCCTTTGCTCTAAGGTTTTTCTTCATGCTCTGCTGTTCTTGCACAGATGAAGCTGCTGGGGGCTGATAGCATGCCAATGAAAACAAAAAGGCTGTTTCTCATTGTTGAGGTGATGCGTACCAAGACCGAATTCACGTCCATCACTGATGAGTCGGGTACAGCACATTTTATTCTGGACACCTTCTCCTGGAATAGAAATACTGTATATCTAAAGGTGAGTTGGCCAGGCTGTGTTAAGAATGGATTGGGTCTCAGCAGGGGTCCACCAGGGCAACAGTAAGATGTTTAGTATTATTTATTACATTTCTCATCCACCCATCACTACATTTCTGGGATGTCTTACAGTTCAACACACATCATATGTAACAATGACCATGACACAGGCTTACGAATATCAGCCAAGAGAACAGATGTGGATTAACCGTTTCCCGGAATAATAAATGGTCGGAGATCCCCTGTAAGGGCACCGGTAGCACATTCCAGAGTCTTGGACCACTCGCTGAAAAGGCCTGTAAGGTGTTTGTGCCATATGAGCTGTGGCAGTCAAAGGAAGACACAGAAACCCCCGAAAACTGGATTGATTGTAGCACCCTGACTGGGTTATACGCCTGTAGTAGCTTCTGCAATTCATAAACGGAAAGTGACTGAGTTAATTTAGACGTCATTGTCAAACATCTAAAGTGACGTTGACTGGAGATGGCAGCCAATGTAAATCTGAAAAGACTGGAATAATGATAGTGCGGTAGAAGGCTCATTTAATTCACTGAATGTGAGCCTCTGTCTGCTGTGTGAGGCTACATTAATGTGCTCTGTCCATTCATCACTGCACTCGGCGGCACTCTTTTATTTAATAACTACCAATACGTAACAGCAAAGTCAAAGTCAAACAACAAGCCTCTGAGCGAGGTACACTCTTATCCCCGTCTCGAGGCATACTTCCTGAACAGCTGTATTATAACATTATAGAACATTTTTTTTATCCCCCCTCCCTCCCTCCCCATCCCAGTCGCAATCACAAATCCCATCCTTACTCTGCAAGCACCCTAAGCCCTTCCAGATCTCTCCCCTCTCTCCCTCCTTACTATCTTTTACCCGTATCTCCTCTCTTCCCCTTCCACCGCTAATATCCCACATTTACAATTTCATTCCTACAATATGGTCCCAGATTCTGAATGTATGGTTCCCAAGTCAACAAGAAAGAGGACCACCTCCACACACTGCCCCTTGCCCTCCATCGTTCTACCAGCATCAGCTGATGGAAACTATTGCACCACTCCCAAAACGTCGGCAGGATCTGATTTCACCATCTATGAAGTATTGGGCCTTTACCCACCAGACATGCCTTCCGTACCAATAGAAGCTCCCATCTCCCTTTGGGATAGGTTTGGCTCAGCTGATCCAGGACCATGAGAGAACCAGTCCAGGGGATCCTCTGCTGTATCATCCCAGCTATAAAGTTACTGATCCAAGTCCAGTATGGGCAAATGCGTTTACACTCCCACCACATGTGCATTAAATTAGCCAAGGGCTCCGAGCATCTAGGGCAGCTACCATCTTGAGTAATGTGACTGCGCAATGCTCTTCTGGGCGAGAAATGCACTCGAGTTATACACTTAAATTGTATTTCCCTCCATCGTGCTCCCTCCGCCAACTCTATGATCCGCCCCAGAGCAGCCTTAATAGAACCGGGTGGCACCTCTCGTCACAGTTCTAGGGCCCAAGCTGTCTCAACTCTCCCATACTCCGCCTCAACTCCATAACACTCAAGCCTTGCTATCGACAGGGGACTATCTCCCCCAAGTTCAAAAAATTCTAAAATCTGTGCCGATCTTTCTACGCTGAGCTCCTCCGCCGACAATGCAGCCACATAATGAGAGAGCTGCATGTAGGCAAAATATTGGTTAGCTCGCAACTCATACTCCCCGCACAGCGATGAGAACGGTTTGCATTTACCTGAAGGATCAACTACATGTCCTAGATTCCGGATTCCCTTCTCTTTCCAGTCTCGGAACACACTTGTCTCTGATCCTGGGGTAAAGCTCGCATTACCTTGTATTGGTATTCAGCTCGATACCTTCCAATTTTGTTTCCAGTATCCATTTAATTGTCTCCACGTGCGTCGCATAGAACTCAACATGCCGCTCTGCTTAATTCTACTCGGCAGCCAAGCGCTCTCCATATGTAATACTGCTAGTACCGTGTGGGGGCTACCAGGGCCTCTTCCAACGCCCTAGGTGTATAGATTTCTGTTCCACCTAACCAGTCTCCAATATGCCGTGCCTGACAAGCCATTGCATAAAGCCAGAGATCTGGAAACCTGATTCCACCTTTACTCCATTTTCCAATCAAACGGTTCATTGGAATACGAGCTCTAGCCCCTTTCCACAAAAACCCCTGTATTTCCTTTTCAAGGCTACACAAATCCCGCCACAACAGCCACACAGGGAGGGTCTGCATCCAATATAGAATTTGTGGCAAAACCACCATCTTCACCGCTGCCACTCTCCCCAATAAGGACAACGGAAGAGGATTCCATGCTTTCTATCTTGTTCTATTCTACGGATTAGAGGATCCAAAGATAAAACAAACAAACAAAAGCGGGGACAGGGGACACCCTTGTCTTGTACCTCTATTCAGGGAAAATACCTCTAATAAACCCCATTACAGAGCACCCTTGCTGTCGGATTTACATAGACTCTTCACCATTTTACAAAATGAAGGCCCCAATCCATAAAGTGGCAACAAATATTGCAGGTACTGCCAGTTGACCCGGTCAAATGCTTTTTCCACATCGAAACTCACCAGTAGTGACTGCAAGTGCTGATCCTGCACCCACTCCAGAGAGGCCAATATCTTGCGCAAATTACATACCGCATACCGTCCCCTAACAAAGCCTACTTGGGATTCATGCACCAATTCCCCCAGCACTCCCGCTAGGCGGTCCGCCAGTATCTTTGCCAGCATTTTCAAATCAAAATTCAATAGAGATATAGGCCTATATGAGGCCGCCTGGATCGGGTCCTTGCCTGGCTTAGGTATTAATGTGATATGCGCCTGATTACTCCCCCATTGAAAAGTACCTCTCTCCGTTCTTTGACGATACATAGCCACCAATAGAGGACCTAACACATCTGACAATAGTTTATAAATTCGGCCCCGAACCATCTGGGCCCGGTGTCTTATAACAACTAGCCTTCAAGATAGCTTGCTGCACCTCCTGTACTGTTACCAGCCGTCCCAGTTGGGCACATTGTTCCACACTCACTCTGGGTAGATCTACTTCCTTCAGATACTCCACCATTCTAGTGGGGGATGCCACCTCTGCTGTGTATAACTTTTGAAAGAAACCCTTAAATACTTCGGCTATTGCCACCCTGTCTTTTTGGAGTTTTCCCTGGTCATCCTGAATTGCCGCCACTAGTTTCGCACCTCTTTGACCCTTCAAGCAGCGTCCCAATAATTTACCCGGCTTATCTCCATAAAACAGTATAACTTATATCAATAGTACAATAGCGATTTCTTGGCTCTCTGATGTATCAACTCATTCAGAGCCTCTTGGGTTTCCCACAGTTTCTTCTTATTCTGTGCTGTAGGAAAGCGCCCACTAAGACGTCTCGCCTGAGTTACCTGCTGTTCCATCCTAATAATTTGCTGTGCTATCAATCTCCGCTTCCTTGCCGCAAATCCAATTATATCACCCCTCAACACCACTTTGGCGGTTTCCCAAACCAATTCTGGATCTTCCTGATGGCATTGGTGATTTGCCTCAAATTCCTGCCAGCGTTGGCGGAGGAACTGGGTATCTTTATACAGTTCCAATAGTTCCTCCCCCCCACTGCAAATCTAACCAAATCAAAGCATGATCCGAAATCTCTATTAGGCCGATTTGTGCCTCGCCAGTATGGCAAAGAGGCTCTCTGATATCAAAAGACAGTCAATCTGTGCACTAGTGCCATGCGCCCTGGACTGATGGGTAAAATCCTTTTCTGAAGGGTGCAGTAATCTCCATGGGTCCAGTAGACCCAACCTGGCTCGAAATCTTTGCAGCACCTGAGCCGTTTGATTTCTATTCCGTGTTCCAGTCCCTCTGAAGGTGTCTGTGTCCACTTCAAATACCCCATTGAAATTTCCGCCCAGTATCAGCGGGACTTCTGGTAGTTGTTCCACTTTTGCTGCTAAACGATTATATAGATCCTGATCTAACATATTGGGGCTGTACAAATCTCCCAGTATTACCTCCCTATCCTCTAACACTCCTTGCAACAGCACAAATCTCCCATTTGGATCAGCAACTTCTCATTCCATTACAAATCGCACCCGCTTGTGGAGTAAAATGGCCACACCCCCTTTTTTATCCATCGCCGGCGCTCCCCATACCTGGCCCGCCCAATCCCTGCAAGGTTTGCTGTGCTCCTCGGCAGTCTGGTGGGTTTCTTGCAGCAGCGCGATATCACACTGCTGTCTGGTGAGAGCTTTCAAAATTTTATATCGCTTCACTGGGCTTCCCTTCCACAAACATTCCATGAAATTATCTTCAGGGTTTCAAGGCGGTGTCAGGTCCTATCCTCAGTACTAACTTTACTCTCCCCCCCTCCTGTCCTCCTCCCAGCACATTAGCGCTCCTCTTCTACCCAGCCACGCTAGATGTGTCCGGACTCCCCCCCGCTCCCCCCTCAAGTTTCCTCCCCCTCACCTCCTATTAACTTCCAGTGACAAACATAACAGGGTGTAAACTGCACTACTTGGTGCCCCAATCACATAAATAACAAACTGGTTGTAACATTACTGTGTGCTTGAACAAAGCTGCCCCTAAAAGAGGACCCCATAGTCTCACATCTGGTTTTTCCCTCCATGGCCTAATAGACACTCTCAGATAATTATGACACCGCAAGGTTTATTTTTTTTTGGAGCTCAAGGCCTCCTTCACTCGCTCAGTCCTCGGGCATCTCATACCCTACTTGAGGTGTTCTCATGGTGTTCTTGGTTGCTCTGTCACCGGGACGGTAGCTTGTCTCTCTAGCTGCTCCATGTATGCCAAAGCCTCTTCTGCTGAGCCAAAAACCTGATGCTTTCCCTCATGCACAACATGCAGGCACACAGGGTACTGCACAGTAAACCTGATGTTAGCAGTGATCAATTTCTGGCATAAAGGTGCATAAGCCCTGCGGCGCTGATTTAGTGCTGTGGAGTAATCCTGTGCAATTCTGATTTTCATATTGTCTGCTTCAATAACTCCGCGTCTCCAGGCCTCCCGCAGGACTGCTTCCTTCTTCGTAAACTGTAAGAACTTTGCCAGGACCACCATGGGTCTTGGGTCCCTCGATTTCTTGGGGCCTACTCTGTGGGCCCTTTCAATAATAACCTGCGCCCTCTCTCCTTCCTCCTCCACCAGCGAGGCAGACAAAGTTTCTATATAATGTCTCAGGTCTTTATCCACGATCAAGTCAGAGATACCCAGAAACCCGAGATTGTTGCATCTCGAACGGTTCTCAAGATCATCCAACTTGTTTTCTTGGGCTCTCAGGGTGGCCTGTACTTGTTCTAGTTCCTGCGTTAGCTTTTCCACTTCCTCCTCCGTGTGCGCGATTCGGGCCTCCGCCTCCTACATGCGGGTGCTGAACACATCAACTGAGTTCTGCAAGACGTCAACTTTATTTTGCAGTGATTCAAACTGCATGGAGAGCACGCCCGAAACCGCCGCCGAAATCTCTTCCACTGAGACCGCTGAAGTCATCGTGCAAGGCGTTGGGGGCGAGTCCGCCATTTTCTGGTGCCCCGCGCCTCGGTCCTTGTCTCGCCTCCCGGCTTTCACCGCTGATGCCATTCTCCTCTGGCCTTCACAAGTAAGCCCCTCATATCTTCAGCACTTAGGGGAATTGTAAAAGTGCAATTGCGCCTCACAAAGAAGGCGCAAATCTGCCGGTAAGGAGCCGGGGAGTCCGGAGCTCAAGTGGGATGCATCCACCCAAGCTCACCACATCATGTGGTCTTACTCGGCGGCACTCTTATCAACCAAGAGATTATTCCTGACTTATTCTTAAACAGTGTTTGGGCATTGCACTCATCCTGAGGGTGGGCTAGCCCAGCATCCTAATGTCCTGGCTTTAGAGTCCATTAATCTTCATCCACACACACCTTGTAGAGATCTGCGCATTATTCCCACACTCCAACCTCCACCTAATTTCCCTTACTCCAAATTCATTCTCTCTAGTCTTTGTGGATATGGTAATTATCTCTACTCCCTATAATTGTTATTATATTTGTGGAGCAGTCACTAGGAACTTGGCCCTATGGACAGAGTCAGGAATAGAAACCATGTACCGACGGCCCCATTTTTCTCTTTACAGGGCATATTTAAGAAAGAGAAGCCAATGCCGGAGCCTGGAAAGATGGTTCCTCATTACAAGGATGCCATCATGGTGGTAGCCCCTTTCTACTCGCTGACCAACACCTTCCTGAAAATCCAGCCGCCAGATGACATGATCTCCTGCGGCAGCAACTATGAGCTGGAAGTAGATTACATTGTGCGAGGAAGTGACCTGGCAGGGGGAGAGGAGAAGCTGCAATTCAATTATATTGTGAGTTTTTGCAGCAAAATATTAAAGAAATCAGAGATCCAGAAAGCTTCCCATCCTCTCCAGAGAAGCAGCAACAGTTCCCAGTGACTCCCAGTTGACTTCTAGCTCCCAGTCAATTTACCATCATTTTAAACCCTGTCCCTTTAGCCAGCTCTCAGGGTGTGGCTGCATCTCACCGTCTTGCATTTATTTTACTTTGCTTACCTCTTGCCTCTTTTATTTAGAATTCGGGGGTGGGGGGGGGGAGGTTGTATTAATATATCGTGATATAGTTAGGTTTTGAATGGAAAGTTTATATTTTCTGTAATAACCCAGTACACACTCTTGAATGGAAGGCACAGAATAAAAATATTTTAAGACAAATTAAATTCATTTAAGTTATATACACCCCCCGTCCCCTAGGAAAGGCAGGGCGCACGAGTCTGTTTGCAAAGGGATCTGGGATGAGGAGTAGAGAAGATCCCGCTGTTACTAGTTGATCCTTTTCTCTCCATTAGGTTGTTGCCAGAGGTGCAATTGTTCAATTTGGACAGAAGGAGATGAACGTCAGTAAAACCTCTGGTAAGTGCAAACAGTCATCTGAATTGGTACCATCAGCAGGGTTCTGATGAGGACAGAGCCAGGAGCCTGACAGCCAGACACTATAGACCTTAGCAATGGTAATAATGCGGCCCTCTGTCTCCTTCTCTCCCTTCCTCTTCATCCTCCCACTCTCTCTACTCTTCTGTCCTCTCTTCCAATCCCTCATTCCCCTTTTCTCTATTGTCTGCCTTCTCTCCTTCTCGTTTCCCCTCCTTTCCTCTTTCCTTTAATCCTTCCCTTATTTTGGTCTCCTCTCCAGTGCTGAAGGGTTCCTTGAGCATCACAATTCCCGTAAGTGCTGACATTGCACCCATTGGCAGGATGCTAATATACTCCATCTTACCCAGTGGGATAGTTTCGGCTGACAGCGCCCAGTTCCGAGTCTCCAAGTGTTTCAAGAATAAGGTGAGGGAAGAAGGAAGGTACGAAAAGCTGGCAAAAGCACAGAGGATCCTTAGCAGTGGGGGAAATGAAGGGTAATATTTGGGATTTTAACAGCAACTATATTTAGGATGGGCTGCATGACCATGGTCGGAAGGCAGAATGGAAAAAGACTGGATGGACAGGAATGATTTTCTGTAGCTATAGTGGGTTGTTTTACAAGAGCTGTTACACTTCCCCATTTTCAGTCCCTGGAAGAACTCTTTCCTAATCAATGTGCATGTCTTTCTTCAGGTAAACCTGTGGTTCTCTGAGTCTGAATGTTTCCCTTCATCCAATGTCAGTCTCCAGCTGGAGGCATCCCCAGGATCTCTCTGTGCTGTCCGTGTCCTGGGTAAGAGTGTCCTGCTTGGAAGACCAGCAGCTGAGTTGACCAGTGACAGTGTGAGTGGCCCCATTTACCCACATCTGGGAAAGCCTGTGTATGCTTAGGGGGTTATTCTGAGACACAAATAACGGGGATGCCCATGTCCACTATTCGTGCCGGCTGCAAGCCCCGACTAACTTCCCCGTTGGTTGTATGGGGAAGTTAGTCAGGAGCAGGGAAGAGGCGGCCTGGAGGCAGAGAGTGGGCAGGCAGTAGGCAGTGGGCAGTTGCCAGCCCTGGATGTACAGGGCCGATTCTAATGTTGGCTCTGTACGTCCAGGGCCGGCGAAATGGCCGGAAACGTTATTCCACCTCCGAGGTGGAATAACTCCCCTGGTCATGTTTTTTTTAAGTGGCCCAGGGCACGGAAGGAGCTAGGGGGGCAGTTAATTTCCCGCAGCCCGATCCTGGCCTTAGGAGGCTGGATCGGGGGTTGGGCTACAGGGAATTAACTCCATTTGCAGGCAGCCGGCATCACGGCTTTTAAATGGAGCCGCGGTGCCATGGCAACATGAAACCATGGCACTGTGGCTCCATTCAAAAGCCCTGGCTAAGTTAGCAGGACTGTGGCTGTACGTGCAGGCCGGAATTGAATCTCAGTCCCAGCCTTCATGTACATGCCTGTTCGCGATTGTGATCCCACGGGGCTAGATGTGACCTGCAGGATCAGAATCATGATCTCCTCTGTCTATCCGGGTCAGCCTGGACGTACACAAGAGATGTACGTGTGGGACAGAATCGGGCCCTTAGTGTTTATTACGGTTTTGTTGATTTATGATGTACATTGAAGTAAAATCAGTGTTGCTGTGTGAGCAATGTTTCCTATAAATAGTTTATTAACATACCCTTGTATATAAAATATGACAGGTTTCTTTATATTGTCCATAATAACTCATCAGGTTGAAATATACTCAGCTACACGGTCCGCATTGGCAGGTCAATTCTCTCATGCTTTGAGTTGGAAACATTACAGATTGGCTTTCTGATTCAACAATAGCACTGCAGTTTTGGACATGGGGAGTCAGCTTTCTGGGCCTGGCAGGACTCCGAGAGGGAAGGGCTTGCTGTCGTTGCAGTACAAGACTGCCACTGAGGGTTACTCTCAGAGACAGTTTGCTCTTCAGCCTCCACTTGGAATACATAGTAACATACATAGTATATGACGGCAGATAAAGACCAGTACGGTCCATCTAATCTGCCCAGCCAGGCGGTAAGAGTAGGTGCCCCTGCCGCTCCGTGCAGGTCACCCTTCCCCATGCTTTTGTTTAGGGGTATACCCACCGCTCTGTGTAGGTCACCCCTATTTGTTGAGATATAAGAGAGTTATGATTATTTTGATTTTATCCTGTTGCTATAAAAAGGATCCACTGTGTCTGTCCCAAGCAACTTTGAATTCCATCACTGTATTTGCCCCCTCCACTTCCATCGGGAGGGCATTCTAAGCATCCACCACCCTTTCGGTGAAAAAGTATTTCCTGATATTGCCTTTCAGTTTACCCCCTTACAGCTTTGCGTTATGCCCTCTAGTTTTACAGCTTCCCCATCTTTGGAAGAGGTTTGTTCGTTCATATTCTTTAAAGTATGTAAAGATCTGAATCATATCTCCCCTGTCCCTTCTCTCCTCCAGAGTGTACATATTTAGGTCTTCAAGTCTTTTCTCATAGGTCTTCTGACGCAGGTTCCAAATCATTTTGGTCACCTGTCTCTGAACTATTTCCAGTCTTTTTATATCCTTTGTGAGATACAGTCTTCAAAACTGAACATAATATTCCAAGTGAGGCCTCACCAGCGACTTGTACAGTTGCATTAGTACCTCTTCCTTTCTGCTGGTCATTCCTCTCTGTATGCAACCCAGCATCCTTCTAGCTTTTGCCATCGCCTTGTCATACTGTTTCGCCACCTTGAGATCCTCAGAAACAATTACATCAAGGTCCTTCTCCTGGTCTGTGCACACCAACCTCTCACCCCCTATTGCATACAATTCCCTTGGGTTTCTGCTTCCCAAGTGCATGGCACTGCACTTCTTCACATTAAATCTTAACTGCCAAGCATTAGACCATTCTTCCAGCTTTTGTAGGTCTTCCCTCATGTTATCCACTCCCTCGGGGGAGTCCACTCTGTTGCAAATTTTGGTGTCATCTGCAAAAAGACAGACCTTTCCATTCAGTCCTTCAGCAATATCACTCACAAATACATTGAACAGTGCCGGTCCCAGGACCGAATCCTAGGGCACACCGCTAATCACCTTCCTTTCATCCGAGTGAGTTTCATTTACCATCACCTTCTGTCGTCTGTCAGTCAACCAATTTCTGATCCAGGTCACCACCTTGGGAACCATCCCCAAGCTATTGAGTTTATTGATAAGCCTCCTATTAGGAACAATATTAAAGGCTTTGCTGAAATCTAGGTAGATCACATCCATTGCATGCCCTTGATGTAGTTCTCTGGTCACCCAGTCAAAGAACTCAATCAGATTTGTTTGGCAAGATTGTCCTTTGGTAAAACCATGTTGCCTTGGATCATGCAACCTGTTGGTTATGAGAAAGTCCACTATTCGCTCTTTCAGGAGCGCCTCCATTACTTTTCCCGCCATCGAAGCAGGCCTGTAGTTTGTCACTTCTTCCCTATCACCACTTTTGTAAAGAGGTACCACATCAGCCCTTCTGTAATCCTGTGGAACGTCTCCTGTCTCCAAGGATTTATTAAAAACATCCTTTAACGGCCCAGCAAGAACCTCTCTGAGCTCTTTCAGTATCCTGGGATGTATCCCATCCGGTCCCATGGCCTTGTCCCCTTTCAGTTTTGCAAGCTGTTCTAACACATCATCTTCTGTGAATGGTGTGGTATCTACTCCATTCCCATTTGTATACTTGTCAATCACAGGTGGACCATCTCCAGGATTTTCTTTAGTAAAAACAGAACAGAAGTATTTGTTTAGCATTTGCACTTTTTAAATGTCACTTTCCACAAATCCGTTCCCAGCACTTTTAAGTCCTGCAATTCCACTTCTGATTTTCCTCCTCTCCTGAATATACCTGAAAAAGGTTTTGTTGCCACACTTCACATCTTTAGCCATCTTTTCTTCTGCCTTGGATTTTGCTATCCTTATTTTAATTTTTGTCTCTTTTAGTTTGATCCTATGTTTTTTTCTGTGTTCCTTTGTTTGCGAACCTCTGAATTTTGTGAAAACTGTGGTTTTTGCCTTTATTTGTGCAGCCACCTCTTTGGAGAACCAAACAGGTTTCCTTTTCCTCTTGCTTTTATTTACTTTCCTTACATATGTATCTGTTGCCACTTTTATTGCCTCCTTTAGTTTAGCCCATTGCAATTCCACTTCCCTTATCCCCTTCCGCCCTGACAAACTCCTCCTTCAAGTACTCGGCCATTTTACTGAAGTCAGCGTTTTTGAAGTCTAAGACTTTGAGCTTGCTGTGATTGGACTACACCTTTGTTTTTATCTCAAACCACACCATATGGTGATCGCTGCTGCACATATGGGCATTCACCTGGATATTCAACATGCTATCTCCATTGGTGAGTACTAAATCCAGGCATCCACAATTTTTTTTACTTCTTTCCACTTTTGCAGAAGGAATACTCCAATCCCTATCGGGTAGATTAAAGTCACCAAATATGATCACTTCCCCCTTCCTGGCTATCTTTGCAATATCAATAATCAATTCGCTATCCATTTCTTAGATTTGAGTTGGAGGTCTGTAGACTACAGCAGTATGGATGACAGTGCCATCTCCTCTTTCCAACACAATCCACAGTGCTTCTTCTTTTCCCCATGTCCCCTGCATTTCAGCAGCTTTAATATTGCTTTTGACATATAGGGCTACTCCTCCTCCTTTTCTACCCTCTCTATCTCTTCTAAATAGATTATAGCCAGCTATGGCTATATCCCATTCATGCAACTCATTAAACCACGTTTCTGTAATGGCCACAATGTCCGTCCATTTCCGCCATTAGGGCTTCCAGGTCAGGAACCTTGTTGGCTAGACTTCGAGCATTTGTGCTCATTGCTTTCCAGCATTTGTTGACTGGCTTGCCTGTATTTTGCATGGATTTTGTTTTACATGCCTCTTCCCACTTGACGTTGATAGGTGGGTTAATACTGTGGCTGTTTCCAATGTTATTATGTTTTTGCTGGGAGTCACGTCCTGAACTTGTTCTTTTCCATCCATCACCCCCTTTCCCTAGTTTAAATGCTTGTCCACATAATGCCTGAATTTTGCACTTAGGATCCTTTTCCCTGCAGCAGAGAGATGTAGTCCATCAACACAGTATAGTCTCTTGTTGTTCCATATATATAGGTGACTGGGGAAATAGATGGAACGTAATCAAATTATCCAAAACAAATGTCTCCTATAATTAGGGGAAAAAGTATCACAATACAATAAATATAGCACACTCCCTGAATAAAGCTATGGAGGTGCAATCAAAATGTATTGTGACTTGTACAATAACACAAGAAGTAGAACACTGATAGTTATTGCACCCAGTCCCCTTCCAATAAAACACACTTCCTCCAGTGTTCCTGCCACTGCTGGAAACAATTTTGAAATGCCTCTTTCGTTAGGCTGTGAAGCTGCTGTTTCAAATTTTGCTTAATGGTCTCCAAGTCATCAAATTTCCTTCCTTCCAGTGGTAATTTCAGTTTTGGAAACAAGAAAAAGTAACAGGGTGTGAGGTCAGGTCAGTACGGAGGCTGATGGACTTACTCAATTTGGTGTTTGGCCAAGAACTGCTGGACAAGATGTGATGCGTGAGCTGGAGAGTTATTGTGATGAAGCAAGCATTCACCCTTGTTGTGCAACTCTGGCCTCTTATGATGAGCTGCATCACTCAAACGAGTCAGAACTTGGATGTAGTACTCCTTATTGATAGTTTGGTCTTCGGACACATACTCATGATGAACAATATCCTGGTAATCAAAAACAACTGTGAGCATGACCTTGATGTTGCTCATTACCTGATGGGCTTTCTTAGGTCTGGGAGAGTTCAGAGTCTTCCATTATGAGGATTGAGCCATAGTTTCTGGGTCATAACCATAAACCCATGATTCAACACCAGTAATAATCCTTTTGATGAAATCAGAGTCATTTTCAATGCATTCCAACAACTCCCTGGCTGCAGACAATCGATCTTCTCTTTGGTCATGGGACAGGAGTTTCAGCACAAATTTCGCAGACACATGTCTGATCCCCAAATCGACAGTAAGAATGGACTGTACTGACCCAAACTGATGTCCATGCCCTCAGCAAGCTCCCTATTGTCAGTCGATGATTTGAGCATATTGCGGCATACACTGCTTCAACTTTGTCTTCATTCCTGCTCATGGACGGCCTTCCAGAATGTTTGTTACTGTCAACACTTTGGCGCCGTCTTGGAAACATTTGTACCAGTCATAAACTTCAGCACGACTCATGCATTCATTGCCATACATTTGCTGTAACTTGTCAAAAGTAGAGGAAACAAAGAGACCAAGATTTGATTCCTACTAGCCCTCCTTGTGGCCTTGGGCAACTCACTTAACCCTCCATTGCCTCAGTTGCCTCAGAAACATGCAAGTTACACTGGTCAACAAATTTTTACAAAAGTCATGTTACTGAAATAAAAATAGTCATTTTTTATCAATTTTTATATGCTGAACATGAATATGACAGTGAAACTGCAAAGTTGGCTCTAGTTTTTTTGTAATCTACAAGAATTAATGTTTACATCACAAAATGCATGTCAATAGTAAATATAATAGGCCTTTGGTTAATACCTGTAAAAAAACCAAGTCATAGACTACAGTACTTCTTAGATTTTTTTGCCTGTCTCTTGTACAGCTGTTTGTGAGCTTCTCTGGGGAGTGTCCAGCAGTAGTCAGCCAGCATTGTAGTGGACCATTTGCTCCACCGTTGCGATATCCTGGTGAAAACGTTCGCCCTGTTCATCACTAACCATACCACAGTTGTCAGGAAAGAAATCGAGATGGGAATCAAGGAAATGGATCTTTAGAGACATATTGCATCCAAGTTTCTGATACTGCATCAGCATGTCTTCTACTAGTTCCTTGTAGTTTTCTGCCCTAACATTCCCGAGAAAGTTTGTTGACACTAGGCGAAAAGCATTCCATGCTTGTTTCGCATCACCCTGCAGCAAGTTGTTGAACTGGTCATCTTTGAAGAGCTCTCGAATCTGAGGACCCACAAAAATTCCCCTCTTTAATCTTTGCTTCGCTGAGTCGAGGGAATTTTTCATGCAGGTATCGGAAAGCTGGCAAAGTGCGGTCCATGGCTTTCACGAAGTTTTTCATCAAACCTAGTTTTCACATCCAGATCTCAGTAATGTGGACTCTATCACTTCTGGTTTCATATGCTGTAATGTCATCGATTCCTTTCATGTTTTCGATTGTCCTGAATTGTTTGGATTGGCTTGTTATGCTGGTTAAAATAAATTAAAAAAACCCAACCTAGTTTGATGTGAAGGGGTGGTAGCAGGATTTTGTGAGCCTCAACCAGAGCTGGGTGCTGGATATTCTTCTTTCCAACTATTACATTTTGTCTGCGATTCCATTCCTTCTGCAAGTAGTGCCAATCCTTTGCTCAGCTATCCCACTCACATGGGAGTTTGAAAGAAAAGGATCTACATCGGAGCCTACCAAGTATACGGTTTCTATGAATCCCTTTTTCAGATAGGTTCTTCGAAACACAATATCGTGTCAGATTTTCTTATGAGCATTTACTGGTCTGGAATCTACCTTTTTTGAAGAAACTTCAGAGACAAAGATAAAAAAATATAATAACTTACACATTATAAGCTGAATTTGGCTCTGGGTGATGGAGCATATGATGGACCAATGATGCCATAAGAGCAACTCTGTCTCTGTGGCTTTTAGTTTCTTTTGGCTCTATTGCCGGAAGTAATATAAATTCACCATATTTGAGCTTCATTTTATAAATGAATGATTTTTGCTATTATAGCTTAATTCAAGGGGTGTGCTATATTTATTGTATTCCAATATACACACAATGATCCCACCCTGGAGACAGGACAGGTCTCCTTTAACACTACTCACACTGATCCCAGCCAGAGGATTGGACCCTCCTTTCTTACCATACACACTAATCCCAGCGTAAGGATAGGGCAGATTTCCTTTATGGTTTATTAAACTTTCTATACCGCCCTTCAAGTCACATACCAGAGTGGTTTACAATGCCATCAATAAACAGAAAAAAATATTACTATTTTTTTAAAGTTTAAAAAAAGAAGAAAACCCCATCAGCAAACAACATTAAAAATAAATATTTCAAGCAGACTAGGCTCTGCACTCCCCAATTCCAAAAGCCTTCTTGAACAAGTGGATCTTTAGGCCCTGTTTAAATTTTCTCACTGTATGTGCTGACCCAGCCTGGGGATAGGACAGGTCTCCTTTAACATTAAACTGATACTGGATTTTGCTCCCCCTGCTCTCAGATATACAGGTTGCTTCCTGTCCTGAATCAAGTGGGTTACTCAGACCTTGTCATGGAGATGGACCCACCATGCTTGCCTCCGATGCCATGGTATCAGAAGAGGTCACTTCCTGATCAGCTTCCAGAAGTGTCAGGTCACCCAGTAAGGAAACGTTCTATTGGCATGCCATCCAGCAATCAAAACAAACGTGATGCATTCAGCAATTTCATGGTAGGAAAGTCTTCCATTTATTTATGATTATTTCCCCTGCTGTCTTTTGAATAAATAGTTGATAGATATGTAAACCAGGGGCAAGCAGATGAAGGAAGGAGAGACAGAGAGCGGGGACGGAAAGCAGGAAACAGTGAAAAACAGGAAGGAGAGATGAATGGCGAGAGAGGGAGACCATGGAATATGTTGTAGTAGACAAAGGCTTTTCTGTTCTTGTGGCTAGAAAGCCTATTTTATTTCTCAACTGCTTTGATACCCATAGAGAAGAGCATTATGTGAAATTAGAAATGGAAATGGATAGAGAAATTAATGTTGGAAAAAGGCAAAGAGACAAGCCGAGTGTGAATGAGAGGTTATGAGAGACAGAGGGCTAATGAAATCTCTCTCCTTTTGCTCATTACTGGACGGCCAACGCCTTCTTTCTCGGTCAGTCTTGGGCAGTTTGCTCTTGCTAAATGATTTCTTGGGTAGATACTGCACTATAACTTAGCACCAATCTTTCTCTTTCTGTAATACAGAAAATGGGTTTAAAAATAATAACCAACACTGAGGTGAAGAAGCCCCCTCGGTGTAATTACTATTACCCTCCGATGGCTTCCCAGATTAGAGGCGATGAACTTGGGGATGTAGAAGGTAAGCAAACCCTGACTCTCACACTCCACATACAGCATACTCTCACCTCTGTGACACTTGGACAGAGGAAATACAAACTCTGCCTCTCTAGCAAGATATAGAGTTTAGTCTCACCTCTGTTTCAAAGGGACAGCAGGAGATAAACAATCTTCCCTACTCACACTCCATACATAACATGGTCTCACTTCTCTTACAAAGGGACAGAGGAAGTGGATGAGCTTTCATTCTTATGCTAACCACTATAACGTCTTGTCACGCCCATAGCCCCTTACCGCAGTGTGGAGGGGCGTGCTTGTTATAGCAGATTCCACCACTTCAGCAATGTGCCTGACTGACTGACTGACTTTGAAGTGCACCATGGGAAAGGTAGTCCAGTCAGGTTACACTTGACTTTTAGGCAGAAAAACACTCTTTTGTAGTTGGTCGAGAGTTAAGGCATTGACAGAATTTATTTATGAGGTAAACGCAAATAAGGTTCACAAATTGTCACCTATTGGATTTCTTCTCCAGGATTATATTTAGTATAGCAGGATATAACTGAACTTAAGCACAAACAGCTTGTAATGTCTTTCAATGCAAAGCAGAAAGTCCTTTCCACAGCCACTGCTAGCAAAGGAGCCTAGCAGTGCTGTTTAAAACAAAAACAAAAATATCAGCTTCACATAAACAGCTCTCTTTTCTGTTCCAAAAGAAACTTCTTAAATCCACCGTGAGTACGGCATAAGCTTTGCACTGCACTGACTTCAGCTGGTCAATGAGCAAACAATTAAGCAGCTGCAGACATTCTCAGCACAAGTATTTTCCTTTTCAAAGAACGTTTTCTTTTCACACACAGGCTCTCTAGGGTACTGGACTCTGGAAGGTTCCCTTATGATGTTTTCCCTCTCAGGACTTCTTTGTGCTTGGCTGTTTGGCATAAAGAACAGTCCATGTAAGAATCATCCTCTTCCAGAACTAATTCCTGTTCTCCTAACTGCATGGGTTCTACAATTGGCTCAGAGGGCTTAGCTGACTGCCTCCCATCAGGACAAGCGCTGTCTCCAGCAAATCTGTAATGCTCCCCATCAGACAGGCTTCCAAAACTCATACCTGGGTCAAGGCTTGGTTCAGTGGTTCCTCCCTCATATTCTGGCCAGCATGTATCTGAGCTTCCCTGTCTTGTCCTCCAGCATGGGCTCTTGGTTCTCAGGGCTTCAGCTCCATTTCTCCTCCAGTAGGCATTCCTACTCCTTCTCCTCCCCCCTCCTGAATATTCTGTCCTAGCTTTAAACCTCCCAGGTTCTAACCCTGCCCTTTCTCCTCTCAGGTGTTGCAAATCAGTCTGCCTCTTGGCAGCTGAGTAATTGGGAAAGTCAGTGACGTAAGGGTTCCTTACTCTGAGCTTGCTTTCCCCCTCCTTCTCACCACTAGGGACACTCTGCAACCTATTGCAGCCTGGTACAATCTGGTTTCTAGGTACAACTGAGGTTTTGTATCTCTGATCTGGCAATACAGGTCCTTTGATAAGGGTAAATTCCCCCTCTTCATCCTTGTTTCCTGGGCCCTGATAAGCTTCCTTATCACAGTCTAGACAGAACATTATTCTGCTCTTCCTCTCACACACCATCTCACCACTGTTGAAAAAGGACAGATAAACAAGCTTTCTGTCTCACACTCCATACACAGCATAGTCTCACCTCTTTTACAAAAAGACAAGAGGTAAGTGAGCCCCTTCTATATGTAAAGAGGCCAAGTGTGCATGATAACTTCCTGATGACAGCCATACTCAAGAACTATATGATTGTGAATGCTTTTCCCCTTGGTAGAAGATGAACTGATGCCGAACTTGGATGACATGCCCGTGGTACACACAGGAGACGTGAATCCCCGCATAGAGTCACTGCTTCAGGACACCCGTTCAAACTTCGAAGACACATGGGTCTGGGACCTGGTATCCATAGGGTACGGATTTATTCTCACTCTAAAGCATCTGTCCACCACAACGGCATTAATGGGTAATTTTTCACGGCAGACTGGCACCAGTTTGTGCACATTCCCAATCACTGTTATTTTCAAATCACTTCCACCTCAGTTCTCTGATGGGAAACTATGAGAAGATCTCAAAACATAATTGATGCATGTAATGCTTATCTCCTAACCTAAACACACCCCTGAGAATACATCCAGTTACTGTGATTAACAATATATACATCATGGAACATACGTCCAGATCAGAGAGATCCTGCAGGAACTTCCAGAGATCTGCATTAGATAATGGCAATGACAGTGTGTTCTGCATTTTGAGATCCTGCAGGACCCCCAGAAACCTGCATTAGATACAGGGGAGGAGAGTGTCTTCTGTGCTGTGAGATCCTGCAGGACCCCCAGAAACCTGCATTAGATACAGGGGAGGAGAGTGTCTCCTGTGCTGTGAGATCCTGCAGAAAGCACCAGAAACCTGCATTAGATACAGGTGGGGACCAGGTCTCCTGTGCTGTGAGATCCTGTAGGAACACCTCAGAAACCTGCATTAGATACAGGGGAGGACAGTGTCTCCTGTGCTGTGAGATCCTGCAGGAACCCCCAGAAACCTGCATTAGATACAGGGGAGGACAGTGTCTCCTGTGCTCTCACATCCTGCAGGACCCCCAGAAACCTGCATTAGATACAGGGGTGGACAGTGTCTCCTCTGCTGCGAGATCCTGCAGGAACCCCAGAAACCTGCATTAGATACAGGGGTGGACAGTGTCTCCTGTGCTGTGAGATCCTGCAGGAACCCCAGAAACCTGCATTAGATACAGGGGTGGACAGTGTCTCCTGTGCTGTGAGATCCTGCAGGAACCCCCAGAAACCTGCATTAGATACAGGGGAGGAGAGTGTCTCCTGTGCTGTGAGATCCTGCAGAAAGCACCAGAAACCTGCATTAGATACAGGTGGGGACCAGGTCTCCTGTGCTGTGAGATCCTGTAGGAACCCCTCAGAAACCTGCATTAGATACAGGGGAGGACAGTGTCTCCTGTGCTGTGAGATCCTGCAGGAACCCCCAGAAACCTGCATTAGATACAGTGGAGGACAGTGTCTCCTGTGCTCTCACATCCTGCAGGACCCCCAGAAACCTGCATTAGATACAGGGGTGGACAGTGTCTCCTCTGCTGCGAGATCCTGCAGGAACCCCAGAAACCTGCATTAGATACAGGGGTGGACAGTGTCTCCTGTGCTGTGAGATCCTGCAGGAACCCCAGAAACCTGCATTAGATACAGGGGTGGACAGTGTCTCCTGTGCTGTGAGATCTTGCAGGAACCCCCAGAAACCTGCATTAGATACAGGGGAGGACAGTGTCTACTGTGCTCACACATCCTGCAGGACCCCCAGAAACCTGCATTAGATACAGGGGTGGACAGTGTCTCCTCTGCTGCGAGATCCTGCAGGAACCCCATAAACCTGCATTAGATACAGGGGAGGACAGTGTCTCCTGTGCTGTGAGATCCTGCAGGAACCCCAGAAACCTGCATTAGATACAGGAGAGGACAATGTCTCCTGTGCTCTCACATCCTGCAGGACCCCCAGAAACCTGCATTAGATACAGGGGTGGACAGTGTCTCCTGTGCTCTCACATCCTGCAGGAAACCCTAGAAACCTGCATTAGATACAGGGGTGGACAGTGTCTCCTGTGCTGTGAGATCCTGCAGGAACCCCAGAAACCTGCATTAGATACAGGGGTGGACAGTGTCTCCTGTGCTGTGAGATCCTGCAGGAACCCCAGAAACCTGCATTAGATACAGGGGTGGACAGTGTCTCCTGTGCTGTGAGATCCTGCAGGAACCCCCAGAAACCTGCATTAGATACAGGGGAGGACAGTGTCTCCTGTGCTCTCACATCCTGCAGGACCCCCAGAAACCTGCATTAGATACAGGGGTGGACACTGTCTCCTGTGCTCTCACATCCTGCAGGACCCCCAGAAACCTGCATTAGATACAGGAGAGGACAGTGTCTCCTGTGCTCTCACATCCTGCAGGACCCCCAGAAACCTGCATTAGATACAGGGGTGGACACTGTCTCCTGTGCTCTCACATCCTGCAGGACCCCCAGAAACCTGCATTAGATACAGGAGAGGACAGTGTCTCCTGTGCTGTGGGATCATGCAGGACCCCCAGAAACCTGCATTAGATACAGGGGTGGACAGTGTCTCCTGTGCTCTCACATCCTACAGGACCCCCAGAAACCTGCATTAGATACAGGGGTGGACAGTGTCTCCTGTGCTCTCACATCCTGCAGGACCCCCAGAAACCTGCATTAGATACAGGAGAGGACAATGTCTCCTGTGCTGTGGGATCATGCAGGACCCCCAGAAACCTGCATTAGATACAGGGGTGGACAGTGTCTCCTGTGCTGTGAGATCCTGCAGAAACCCCAGAAACCTGCATTAGATACAGGGGTGGACAGTGTCTCCTGTGCTGTGGGATCATGCAGGACCCTCAGAAACCTGCATTTGATACAGGGGTGGACAGTATCTCCTGTGCTGTGGGATCCTGCTCAAGTTCCCAGAAACCTGTTTTATATACCATGGAGAATAGTGTCTTCTCTCTGAAATCTCTCTCTCTTGCTCTCTTGTTCTAGATCTTCTGGGAATGTGAACATGTCACTCAAAACCCCTGACACCATCACAGAGTGGAAGGCCTCTGCTTTATGCATGGCAAAAACCGGCATTGGGCTCTCTCAACCAGTGATGCTTAGAACATTTAAATCCGTGTTTGTGGATCTGGTAGTGCCATATTCACTGGTCAGAGGGGAAGGCACCATCTTAAAGGCCACTGTCTTCAATCACCTGGCCCACATCATCCAGGTGAGGAACAGAATGTGAGGCTAGGGTCACCTGACCCACAGTACCCCAATCGCTAATGAACCTTGGAAGGACACAATGTACATCAGTCTCAGCTGCCTGACCGAGTGCATAAAGTGAGGGAGAGAGGAGATTTCAGAGGCATGAAACTCACCTTTTGATGTGACACATGTACGCAGGTGCGCACAACCTTGGAAAAGAGGTCACGGGTCAAGCTGGAGCCCTGCGAGAATTGCACATACATCACCTGCTTGCGGGCTGAAGAGTCCAGAACATTTTCCTGGATTGAGACTGCTGAAGTCCTGGGTAAGATGGTTTACAAGTCTGCAACAAATGCCAGCACCCCTCAGCCCCAATACAGAACTGGGGTTATAGTGGTCTGAGTATTTAACCATAGTGCCCATAAAGGCTTTACCTTCCCTCCAGGTATAATGAAATTTCGGGTGACCACTGAAGCTCTGGACACAGAGGAGCTCTGCTATGGAGAGAGACCAGTAGTGCCAGAGGATGGGGGGAGAGACGCAGTAGTGAAAGATGTCCTTGTGCAGGTCAGTGGACAAGTGGCAGACAGTTCTTTAAGGCTGATCTAAGCACAACTTCATTTGAAGTGTCTAACTTGCATCGTTTCTCTTCCCTTCTCCTCAAGGCTGAAGGTGTTCTGGTGGAACTTTCCTACAGCAACCTGCTTTGTGCAGAAGGTAGGAAACATGCTTTAATTGTGTAAAAAAAAAAAAAAAAAGATTCAGTAAGCAAGAATGTGAATCTTGGAACATGTTCCAAAATGTAATGTTCCTCTTACAGATCTATCCTGTATAGCTTATTGGTTTAATTTATGATAGCAAAAAACAGTCTTAAAATTCTTCTACTTAGGCCTGTGTATAGTTGCTGAATATTGTCGCTAGCATGTACCTAGAAGCGCTGACCGCCTGCTAGAAGTATATTCAGCACGGTTGCTTACCCGCATAGTGGCACACAGCTGGCATTTGAAATAATCCTATCACAGCTATCCCTGAAAAGTGAACTGTGTGTATTATACACCCAGCATGGAGGGAAGGGGCGGAGGAACAGTGGAATGATTTCCAGCACCGTGGACAGCTCCGTCAGACTCTGGCTGTGTTTCAGATCCTCTCTGGGGGAAAGAGGACAGACTACCCAGCTAGAAGCTGCCTCTGAATGTCAGGGCTGAGCGCTGCTAACCAGTAAATGGTGACTTTATCCTGTTAGTAGTGATTTGCAACCTCCACTTGCCATTTAGGACAGCTTTTTAAGGGGCCAAAATTGTTCAGATAGGCGGCAACTGAAAATCTTGCTGCCTGGATATATTCACCATTTATCTGATTAGTGCCGAGACTCCTTCACCCCCTCCAAGGACCACCCCCACACTAACTGGATAGTACCAGGGCAGTCTGTGGAGAAAGCAGCACTATCCAGATAGTGCCGTTGAATATCATGGGCAGCCTCCCCCTACTTCCCATTCACTGACCAGCTAAGGGCTTTGACCATTGACTCTTCGGTGTCTTAAACACCTCAATCAGACATTCAGGCCAAAATTCAGCCCACACAGTCAATATTTTTAAGATGCTTGGTTGTTACAGGCTAAAGTGAAACCAGATATCCTCTAGTGTTAAATATCTGGTTTCAGCACTGACTGGTGTGGCTATCTATTATATGCATGTCATACCTGTACAGCGCTGCGTGCTCGGCGCTATATAAGTGTTAAATAGTCGTAGTAGCCGTGACAATATTCCCCCACTTTCTGAACTGCATAAAATTAGGACAGCTATTGAAATGACCTAACCTTTGCAGCCATTAGTCTGGTTAATGGACTGAAAATCACCACTAACCAGAAAAGTGCGGGCACCTCGCATGGACTGCCTGGCACTCTCTGAACAGTACCTGGGTAACGGTCTAGTCAGCGCCATTCAATACCCCTCTCAGGGGAGTTTATATGTTTAGCAGGTCCTGCTAATTGGATTAACCTTTTGTATTATACTGAAGTGTGAAGCCAGTAGGTCTGTGAGGAAATGATATTCAGATCCATGGACAACTTTAGGTGTCATTTATTTTGTGTCTCCAGGAAATTTATCTACAGAAACCATCCCAATAACTCTTTCTAAGCAGGCAATTAAAGGGTCTGAAAGTGCCGAGTTTTTCATCATAGGTAAGATCATTGACTTGATCAACAATATCTTTCAGCTTTAGTCATTTCATCTTACTTAGAGGAAATAGGGGATAGAAGCGGCTTTCATAGAATTGCTTTTATTATTTCACCTGGCTTATTCTGTCTTTTAATCTCTTGTGTTCTTTCATTTTAAAATGCAGTTTGCTTATGCAATGGCACAGGGAGCAGAGAAATTGTGTCTGTCCATAAGCATGTTTGTTTGCACATGCTATCCCAGGGACAAAGCAGCACTTCACGGTTTCCCCACCATAGTGGGCTCTCTGCATACACGAGTCCCCTGATGGAGGATGCTTGGCTGATCTCGGAACCTGGAGATAGCCTGAATTTTCCCTATCACAGAGTTCAACCATGAAGAGAGACCATTATGGTGGGGGAGTGTGAAACCCAACATTTTCTGGACCAGCAAGGGAGAAAAATCCATGACAAAAAGAACAATTCAATGAAGGAGAGGGGGGAAGAGAAAGAAAGAGACTGGGGAAAGACTGGGAGGGAGGTCATGAGAGAGAAAGACACACACATGCAGGTATGTGCACACACACAGCCCCCAACACTGCCCATGACACATCCATATACACATCCACACAGCACCCGACTCGTCCCATGACACACACACACACAAACACTGTCCCCAAAACTCCCATTGATACAGAAACACATGCATGCACCTAACACTCTCCATTACACACACATGCATGCACACTGCCAGGGCCGGCCCGTCCATTGAGCAAGAATGTTTTTTGCACAGGGCCCCGCGTTTCAGGGGGCCCCGCGCAAAAAACATTCTTAAGCATCCCAAGTTAAAAAAAAAAAAAAACAAACCGGCTGCTTCTGCCGCGGCAGCTTCAAGAGCTCTGCCGCGGGGCCCCCCCCTGCCCGGCAGAGCCTCCGTGCATCTTCAGCTCTTCACGTCCAAAACGCGGGCTTCTTTCAGAGCCGCGAGAGTTTCTTTTCTCGCGGCTCTCTTAATCCCGCGGGGCTGATGGGATTTCCCATCACCCTCGGCGGGATTAACAGAGCCGCGAGAAAAGAAACTCTCGCGGCTCTGAAAAAAGCCCGCGTTTTGGACGTGAAGAGCTGAAGATGCACGGAGGCTCTGCCGGGCAGGGGGGGGCCCCGCGGCAGAGCTCTTGAAGCTGCCGCGGCAGAGCTCTTGAAGCTGCCGCGGCAGAAGCAGCCGGTTTGGTTTTTTTTATTATTTTAATTTGGAATGATAGGGGGGGGGGTGGTTAGGACAGGTAATGGGCGATGGGAGGGGGGGAGGCTAAACTGGAAGTAGGCTGATGGGAGGGGGAGGCTAAACTGGAAGTGGGCTGATGGGGGGTGGGTGGTTAGGACTGGTAATGGGCCGGGGGGGGGGTGGTTAGGACTGGTAATGGGCCATGGGGGGGAGGCTAAGACTGGAAGTGGGCTGATGGGGGGGTTAGGACTGGTAATGGGCTATGGGGGGGCTAAGTGGGCTGATGGGGGGTTTGGACTGGTAATGGGCTATGGGGAGGGGCTAAGGCTGGAAGTGGGGGGGTAGGACTGGAAATGGGCTGATGGGGGGGGGTTAGGACTGGTAATTGACTATGGGGAGGGGGCTAAGGCTGGAAGTGGGGGGTAGGACTGGAAATGGGCTGATGGGGGGGTTAGGACTGGTAATGGGCTATGGGGGGGCTAAGACTGGAAGTGGGCTGATGGGGGGGTGTTAGGACTGGTAATGGGCCGGGGGGGGGGGTTAGGACTGGTAATGGGCCATGGGGGGGGGGTTAGGACTAGTAATGGGCCATGGGGGGGGTGTTAGGAATGGTAATGGGCCATGGGGGGGTGTTAGGACTGTTAATGGGCCATGGGGGGGGAGGCTAGGACTGGTAATGGGCTGATGGGGGGGGGGAGGGTTAGTAATGGTAATGGGCCATGGGGGGGGAGGCTAAGACTGGAAGTGGGCTGATGGGGGGGTAGGACTGGTAATTGGCTATGGGGGGGGGGGCTAGGACTGGAAAAAGGCGGATAGGGGGCCTAGGACTTGAAATAGGGTGATGGGGGGGTTAGGACTGGTAATGGGCTATGGGGGGCTAAGACTGGAAATGGGCTGATGGGGGGGCTAGGACTGGAAATAGGGTGATGGGGGGGTTAGGACTGGTAATGGGCTATGGGGGGCTAAGACTGGAAATGGGCTGATGGGGGGGTAGGACTGGTAATTGGCTATGGGAGGGGGGCTAAGACTGGAAATAGGCTGATGGGGGGCTAGGACTGGAAATAGGGTGATGGGGGTTAGGACGTAATGGGCTGATGGGGGGTTAGGACTAGTAATGGGCTATGAGGAGGCTAGGACTGGAAATGGGCTGAGTGGAAGGAGGGCTTGAACTGCAAATAGCTGATGGGGACGGGGGCTTGGAATGGAAATGGGTTGTGAGGGGGAGGGAGCTAGGACTGGAAATGGGTGAGGGGGGGGGGCTAGGACAGGAAATGGGCTGATGGGCTAGAATAGGACTGGAAATTGGCTGTTGGGGGGTGCTAAGATTGGAAATGGGCTGTGGTGGGGGTTTGGATTGAAATGGACTCATGAAGGGGCTAGAACTGGAAGTAGGCTCATGGGGGGCTTGGATTGGAAATGGGCTGAGTGGAGGGGAGCTAGGATTTGACATGGGCTGATGGTGGGGCTAGGAAAGGACTAGAAATGGGCTCATGGGGGGCTGGGATTGGAAATGAGCTGATGGAGGGACTTGGATGGGACTGCAAATAGATGGGGGAGCTAGGACTGGAAATGGGCTTATGGGGGGCTAGGACTGGAAATGGGCTGATGCGGGGACTAGAAGGGAGCGGATGCTGGGTGGGACTGGAACTAGAATGGAGCTGATGTTGGGGGAGGATTAGAATGGGATGGAGCTGGGAGAGGGAAATGGAGAGGGAAAAAATATTTTGTGTGGGAGGGAAGACAAATCTACAATTGTCCGGATATTGGGAGAGTAGGTGGGGATTGAGGATGGAGGGGTAAAATTTGAGTGGATGAAATAGGAATGAGGAAAGAGCAAAAAGGAGAAAGATTAGTATGTTAAAGCAGATGTAGAGAGAGAATGGAAAAAAACTAGAAGAGAGAAGAAAAGACAAATGGACAGCAGACGATGAAGAATTAGCGGAAGACACGAAGAAACCAGAAGAAAGTGGCTGGAGCAATTGCAGCTGAAAAAAAATGCACAAAAGGTAGAAAAATATCTCTTTATTTTGAATTTATTAATTGGAATATGTCAGCTCTGGGAAATGTGCATCATTAACGTCTGCGCTTTGTTTAGTACAAGAGCAAATTAATGTATAGTTTTATTTCTACAGTGTTGTACATTCCAAGTTTGGCTTTTGGGATTCCCAGTTTAATTATTGTCTTCCTGTTTCTAAATTGTGATTCCTTGTTTGGTGATGGTCTATGTTCTGCATGTGTAACTGAGCTGAGGTATTCTGTTTATGTAATTCCTATTTGACATTGCCACTTGTTCTCTTTCCCCAGTAGGTCATGTATTGTTGTTCTCTGAAATGTATTGGTTTAATATTTGCAGCGTTTCCTTTTGATAGTTAGGGTATGGTGCTTTATGAGTCCTGGTAGTGCTGTTAGGATACGGCGGGTTTGCTATGGGTTCTAAATGGGCAGTGTTTGTAGTAGTTCCTAATGTGCCTGGCGGTTGGTATTGGATTATAGTAATGTAGAAGTCTTTTAGTCTTTCTTTATTCATACACTCATTAAGAGGCATGTTTACTAAAAGTTCGTGTATGGTAACATTATGCAAATATTTATGCAAATGAGGCCCCTTATGCAAATGAGGCCCCGCACCGAGTCTCCGCACATGGCCCCGCACCCCCCTTGGGCCGCCCCTGCACACTGCAACACTCCCCATGACATAAACAGATGCATGCATCCCATGATAAAAACACACAACCTCTGACTCGTCCCATGACACACACACACTGTCCCTGAAACTCCCAGTGATACAGAGACACCTGCATGCACCTAACACTCTCCATTACACACACATGCATGCACTCTGCAACACTCCCCATGACATACACAGATGCATGCATCCCATGATAAACACACAAAGCCCCTGACTCATCCCATGACACACACACACTGTCCCCGATACTCCCAGTGATGCCTACCAATACCCAGATTAATATGAATAAAATACAGTCTCTAAAATGCTTTTATGCAAATGCTAGAAGTCTAAAAAATAAGATGGGAGAGTTAGAATATATAGCACTAAATGAGAGGTTAGATATGATTGGAATATATATCAGAGACATGGTGGAAGGAGGACAACCAGTGGGACACTGTGATACCTGGGTACAAACTATATCGTAATGATAGAGCTGATCAAATTGATGGAGAGGTTGCGCTCTATGTTAGAGAGGGCATTGAGTCAGAAAGGATTAAAGTTTTACAGGAAACAAAATTTGCTGTAGAATCTCTATGGATTGAACTTCCATGTAAAAAGGGGAAGGCGATGGCAGTGAGAATGTACTATCAACCGCCTGGCCAGAATGAACAAATGGATGATGAAATGCTCAAAGAAATCAAGGAAGCTAACAAAAGTTACAGCACAGTAATAATAATGGGTGATTTCAATTACCCCGGTATCGACTGGGAGGTGGGTGGGAATGTGTGGCTGACTTATCCTGCTGTCCCTGGAGAACTCATGTTACAGGTAAGTAACTCAGCTTTCTCCCAGGACAAGCAGGATGAGTCAGCCACAAGTGGTGCCTCTCAAGCTACACGTTCAGCGGAGGGGGGCAGATTCATTTGTATGCAAGAAAAGCCGATTCATTCCATTTGGATGCAAACAAGTCAGATTTAATGGCATAACAGGCACTATGCAAAAAAAAACCAATCACGTGTGGGAGACAGCGAACATGTGCAGACTAGCAAAGATCGATCACCCATTGTGCCAACATGCACATATTGTGTAAACATCAGAGGTCGTGCAAACATTTATTTATTTATTTAGACAGTTTTGTATACCACCTTATCCTTCAATCAAAGCGGTCACAACACAAGTGGGGGATACATTTAACATGTGGGGATATGAGACACACACACTAATACTTACAGGGAACATGGGCAATGGAGGGTTAAGTGGCTTGCCCAAGACCACAAGGAGCACCTGTGGGACTAGAAACCCCAGTCCTTCCGGCCCAAAGTTGCTGTCCTCTAGTGGGATTTGAACCCCTGACCTTCCGGCCTGAAGTACCTTGCCCCAACCACTAGGCTACTCCTCCCTCCTGCAATTATCATGCAAACATAGCAGCATTGCCCAACAGGTTGAGCTGGTGCAGGGTTACAGCACCGTATGAAAATTCACAGCACACTACAACATAACAAGACCGTATCAAACAGTATCGCATAACACACTACAACATAACAGGATCGTATAAAACAGTATCGCATGACACATAGGTCAGAGTCCCTTGGGCCTGTGATCAGGTGTTGGGGAGGGCAGCTGTGGCTAAGACCGCCCTGCTGAAGGCAGCATTGCCCTGACCTGATCTGCCAAGCATTAGTGTCTCTGAAAGGTTTGGATAGAGGCCCAGGTGGCTGCCTTGCAGATCTCTGGTACCTGAATGGAGCATAGGTTGGCAATCGTGGCGGCCAGCGCCCACAGGTGATGTGCCTTGACCCCTGGCAAGGGTTGCGAACCCGCTTGCAAAAGGCAAAAGGTGATGCACGAGGAGATCCAGATGGAGAGTGTTCGTTTGGACACTGGGCGACCAGGCTTGTTAGGATCATAGGAGACAAAGAGCTGCGACCCTTTTCGGATAGAGGAGGTCCGGTGTAGGTAGCAGCATAAGGTCCTGACACAGTCCAGGGTGTGTAGTCTCTCCTGTTCTTGGTTGGCGTGTGGCTCTAGTTGGAAGCAGGGCAACTCAATGGTTTGGTTGATGTGGAAGGCGCTCGCCACCTTCGGGACAAATCTAGGATGTGTCTGTAGACAGGCACGGTCGTGGTGGAGTGTGGTGTAAGGCGGGTAAGCCACCAGGGCATGTAGTTCGCTGATGCACCTGGGAGAGGTGATGGCTATGAGAAAGAGTGCTTTCCAAGAGACATATTTGAGCTCCGCTGATTGCAGTGGTTCGAATGGTTCCCCTGTGAGCTGGTTAAGGACAACATTTAGGTCCCATGCCGGAACAGGCGCTCGGATGGGGGGCCGTAGATTGGAGAGGCCTTTCATGAAGTGAACCACCAGTGGCAGGGTTGCTATGGAGACATCTCCAGGGCGGTTGTGGAAGGCCGCTATGGCGGACAGGTGGACTCTGATGGTCTCCGTTTTCAGCTCGAGCGCCGAGAGTGAAGTGAGATATTGGAGGATTTGAGGAACGGGGCACGAAAAGAGATCCAGATGATGTGACTCGCACCAAATGCTGAAACGCCACCACTTCAGGCTGTATGATTTCCTAGTAGACGGGCGCCAAGCTGCCAGTATGAACTGCTGGATCTCGGTCGAAAGATCCAGGGACGCGAGGGTCATCCTTTCAGCCTCCATGCCATTAGCAATAGCATCTGCAAGTTGGGGTGGAGGGTCACGCCGTTGTCTTGGGAGACTAGGACCGGCCTCAGAGGCAGGCGTACCAGAGGTTCCGGGGCCAGGTGCTGCAGGTAGGGGAACCAGACTTGCTTGGGTCAGTGGGGGACTACCAGGATGGCTTGCGCCCTGTCCCTGATCAGGCGCTGTATAGTCCATGAAATGAGCGGCGTTGGGGAGAAAGGCGTAAATCAGAGGCCATCGGTCCCAGGTCATGTCTAAGGCGTCCGCAGCTACTCTGTTGCGTGCGGGCCTTTTTGAGCAGAACAGGGGGCATTTGGTATTCTGCTGGGTTGCAAAGAGGTCGATCAGTGGCTGGCCCCATTTCGTGAAGAGGGCCGATGCCACTTCCTCGTGGAGCACCCACTCGTGGGGACTCAGCTGTCTGTTGAGGCGATCCACTAGTTCGTTCTCTATCCCTGGCAGGTAGCAGGCCTGCAGAGTGCACCAATGAGAGAGTGCCAGGTGCCAGGTTCTGAGCGCCTCCCTGCACAGGGGGCGTGACCCCGTCCCCCCTTGCTTGTTGATGTAGAACATGGTTACTTGGTTGTTGGTTTGTATCCTGACGGCCTTGCCCATTATCTGATCTTGGAAGGCCAGAAGAGCATAGCGGACAGCTCTGAGCTCGAGGACGTTGATGTGCAGACCCTTCTCTGCTGCTGAGCAGGGACCCTGTGTGCGGAACTCTAGACAGTGGGCTCCCCACCCGAGTGGGGATGCATCTGTGGTGATGGTGATTTGGTGTGCTGGTGACTGAAGGTGCCTGCCTTGCAAGAGATTGGCTGGGTGCATCCACCAGCAGATTGCTCTGGCCGCCGACATGTCGATGGGGATGCCTGTAGACAGAGGTTGGGAGTGTTGGCACCAATGGGAACGAAGGTGCCACTGCAGGAGTCGCATGTGCAGCCTCGCGAGTGGAAGAACGTGGGTGGAAGCTGCCATGTGACCAAGGAGGCGCAGGAGGGTCCTTGCAGTCGAGCGCGTGGAGCCGAGTATGTGGAGGGCAAGGTCGATGATGACTCTCTTCCTGGCTCATGGAAGGAAGGCCTTGGCCAAAGTTGTGTCTATCCATGCTCCTATGAATTCCAACTTCTGGACCGGAGTGAGGTGGGACTTGAAGTGATTGATTAGAAAACCCAAGGACGAGAGGAGGGAGGTAGCTTCCTTGACTGCCACCTGGAGTTCCTTCGGGGAGGCTTCAGAAATCAAGGAGAGGCTTTGATTACTCTCCTTCTGTCGCTAGTAATCACTAGATTAGACTTCTGTAATTCTATATTTGCTAGCATCCCTCAATATCAGCATCGAGGATTACAACTCTTACAAAACACTGCAGCTCGGATGATCACTCATGCCTCCCCTCGCGATCACATTACTCCAATTCTACAACAACTTCATTGGCTTCCGTTGAACTTTCGAATACAATTTAAGATCCTCATTTTGGTCCACCAAGCTATTTACTCTCACAGACCTCAGTACCTAGCTGACTTATTAACCTTTCATACACCCACCCAGAGCCTCCGCTCTACACATATCAACCGTTTACAACAGGGGTCTCAAACACGCGGCCCGCGAGGGCATCTTATGCGGCCCGCGAAGCACTTACCGGCATGTAAAAAAAAAAAAAAAATCCAAACTTGCCGTCACCGCATTAAGCGTTCCGCGGGCTCCTCTGCCTGGCAGAGTCCTCTCCTCATCAGCTCCAAAAGCGGCGGCTTTCAGAGCCGCGAAGAGAGAGAGTTTCTCTCGCGCGGTTCTGAAGACTCTCTCGCTGCTCTTCAGAACCGCGCGAGAGAAACTCTCTCTCTTCGCGGCTCTGAAAGCCGCCGCTTTTCCCAATTTCAATGGCGTGTTTTGGATTGGATTCCTCCCCCAATCAGAGGTGGTGATCGGGAGGCTGCTTTACAATCATGCGAACAGCGTTGGATTTTCAGATGGAATACGGTTGCTACATCGGGATTGAACCTGGAACTTGATTGGCACAGTCCTATGTGAATTTAGCCTATTGGTCAGGGGTCTGCATTGTTGCTTTCTCCTTTCCATTGGCTTGAGCAGTAACCAATCAGTAGTTGCGACGTGAGACCCTGGTCTGTTCTTTAAAATAGGTTCTTTAAAATGGGTTCCACTGGGATTGTTTGTCCTTCCACGGTCCTTAGAATTCTGTGGGGAAGTTTTGGTCTGACGCAGGGTCTTTTGAGTTATAGAAGCTGTTTGTGTTTTCACTAGGGCTTGAGGATACCCTTTTTAGATAGTTTCTCTAAGTATGCCAGTATTTGATATAATCTGTCTGCCAGGGTTTATGGATTTTATTTAGTATGTAGAAGTTAACAATAGAGGGATGGATTGATGTCAGGATTTTCTGCAGAGACTGTAGCTGCCTTGGAGATATGTTGACATTTTTCTGTTTGTATATTCCTGTGTTGGCTCCTTGCTAATTTTTTTTCTGAAATGTATTTATTTTTTGGCAATTGCCTACTTCTCTTCTGTATCTTCCTATGTATCCATGACCAGTACAGTGCCACCTTTATTTGCTGGGCTGATGATTCAGTTCTGCAGATTTTTAATTGCAGTCCTTTTTAGTGGGAGAAAGTTGTATAAGAGATTTTTTTTTAATTAATGTGTTTGTGTGCATATAGTACACATGTATACATATGCATTTGTGTGTGTACATGTGTTCTTTTTATTAGAAGAGGGACTGTGGTGTAAAAAGTGCACTTATCTACAGGAACCACATCTGACCCCCTTGGCTGTGTTGAAGCCAAATGGCATCTCTAACACAGCTTTGAAGCATTCCTTGCATCAGATTGTTATAAACACCTTTACCTGCGGCCAATTCACCTGTGGCCAACCTGCTTTATGAGTCCTGGTAGTGCTGTTAGGATATGGCGGGTTTGCTATGGGTTCTAAATGGACAGTGTTTGTTTGTAGTAGTTCCTAATGTGCCTGGCGGTTGGCACTGGATTATAGTAATGTAGAAATCTTTTAGTCTTTCTTTATTCATGCACTCATTAAGAGGCATGTTTACTAAAAGTTAGGGTATGGTAACATTATGCAAATATTTATGCAAATGAGGTCCCTTATGCAAATGAGGTCCCACGTCTCATGCGGCCCCCGGGTTATTTTACAAGTCCTCATTTGGCCCTCGAAGCAATTTGAGTTTGAGACCCCTGGTTTACACCTTCCTTCTCCCTCACAAGCACATCTTCAATCAACTAGACAGTCAGCTTTCTTTTATCTCGGCCCCTCCCTGTGGAACTCCCTACCTATTGCCCTTCGATTGGAAGAGTCCTACCCTAAATTCAGCTCTCTCCTAAAAACCCACCTTTTCTCCTCTGCCTTTAATCTCCCCCCTAACTCTCCTGTTTCTCCTGTCCTTTTCATTACTGATGTTTTCTTTCTTTCTCACTCTCTTCCTCTTTCCTTGTCTATATTGGTTGTAATTTCCTTTTCTTTCTGATTTTTTTGTATTGTAAACCGCCCCAATGTAATGGGGGACGGTATATCAAGTATCTAATAAACAATAAACCAATCGTTCAGGTAGGGGAAGACATATGCCGTGCTTGCAAAGGTGCGCCGCTGCCACTGCTACACATTTGGTGAAGACCCGTGGGGCAGGTGAGAGTCTGAAGGGGAGGACTCTGTATTGGTAATGATTCCCCAGAATCTGAAAATGCAAGAACCTCCTGTGTCACTTGTGGATGGGCACATGAGTGTAAGCGTCCTGAAGATCCAGCGAGGCCAGCCATTCCTTGGGTTGGATGAGGGGCAGGATGGAGGTCAGTGAATGCATTCTGAATTTTTCTTTTACGATGAATTTGCTGAGTTTTCGAAGGTCGAGGATGGAACGGACACCTCCTGACTTCTTAGGGACGAGGAAGTATCTGGAGTAAAACCCTGTATTGACTTTGTTAGGCAGAACAGGTTCTATAGCCCGGGATGCTAGGAGGGCTACAATCTCTGAAGTCATGGGGAGAAGGTGGTGCGGTGGCACGTTGCTCACAGGCGGTGAACGTTGCGTCGGAGCTGAAGAGAATTTTAGGCAATAGCCATCTTGATGGTCTCCCAAAAATGCAGGAACGCAGATAAGCTCTCCCCCCCCGGTGGGCAGGTGGTGTTTGGATGGTGAGTCAAAAACTAGGATTGTTTTTCGCTGGTGCAGACGGGTTTTTCTTTTGAGTGCGCTCACGTTGATGTGGTTTTTGTCGGTAGGGAGCTTGATAGGGTTGCTGCTTGTACTGTGATTGTTGCCACTTACGGTATGTGTGGTAACGCTTAGAAGAGGATTTTTGGGTATGTGCTTTGTGGAAATGGCGAGTGCGCTTCAAGCCCTCTTCAGCGAGGGTCTGGAGGGTGGTGCAGTGTTCGCGCATATCGTTGACAGTGTCCTTGACCTTATCCCCGAAGAGGGAATCTCCTGTGCAGGGGGTGTCGGCGATCTTGTCATGGGTATCTTCGCACAACCCAGAGGCTCATAACCAGGCCAGCCTGTGGGCCGAAATGGTTGTTCCTGCGGTTCTGGCAGCTGCCTCGAAGGTGTCATAGGCTGCCCAGCTCTGCTGTTTGGTACAGTCCTCAAGCTCCACCAGAGTTGTTGTGATGGTGGGCAGAGGCTCAGCGAGCAGGTAGATGGCGACCTTGAGGTTGGCTAGAAGAAGTCCTGGTATAGGACATGTTGAAATTGGTGTGCCGCTAACCTGGCATTCAAAATGGGGCCCTGGTAGACTTTTTCCTACATTGTCGAGGAGTTTATTGTCCTTCCCTGGAGGGGCATTGGCTGTATTTCGTGAGGATGTCGATCATTTAAGGGCAGACTCCACCACAATGGATTGATGGGGGAGTTTCTGTTTTTCGAAGCCTGGCAATGGTTGTGCCACGTATTTTGCGTCCAATTTGCATGGGCAGGCTTGGTTGGAGGCTGGGGTCAGTCACATCTTGGCGAGGTTGTCTCAGAGGAGTTGATGGACAGGCAGGGAGGTTATGGTCCTGGGAGCATCCATGAATTTGAGGGCGCTCTGCACCTCGGTGCGTTGGTCTGTGGTGTTCACAGGATCAATGGACAGCGCAGAAGTGACCTTATGCAAGAATTTGGGGTAGGTGAGGTCCTCCTGTGGGTTGGTGAGGGCTGAGGAACTCTCCATGGTGGGCGTCGCAAGAGAGTCCCCGGGGTGTGATGACTCCTCCGTCTGTGATTGATCCTCGATCCCGTTCTCCACCGGTTGTGTGGTAGGGGATGGTGGTGGAGCTGCTGCAGGCTTGGAGGGCAAGGACTCCACTAGCTGAGCAGAAGAGAGGGTGGAGACCCACTGCTGAAGCATATTAGAGAGAAGCTTGAGGGTCTCCGGTGGGTTAGCATGAGTAGATGGTACAGTGGGGGGCTGCGGAGGCAGGGCAGACAGTTCTGTGCCACCTTGCTGTTCTCCGTCTGTTCCTGGAGTGGAGGAAGGGGAGTTAGGTAAATCCTCATCCCCGTAGGAGTAGTGGCTGCTGACATAGGAGGTGCTGCTGTGCCGGCGGGAGTCGCTTTGTGTGGGTGGCGTCTGCTCCGATGTGCGTCCCAACGACTGCCCTCCGGCGCATAGGGGCTCTGAGATTCTCTGCGCCGGGCTCCGGGGCTGAGTCTGCTGCACGTGTCAGAGGCCCCTGTCATGTGACACGAAGCCAGACGTCCAAAGGCAGCACCGGAAGAGGAGGTCATCCCGGAAGCGATGTCGGCCATGGAGACTGCATAGAGAGGATTGCACATGGAGGGCGAAGGGAGTTTGTCACGGCAGGAGATGGAGGCCTGAGCAGGCGCGTCTCCGGCCAGAGCAGCAGCGGGGGTTGCTGGAAGACTCTGAGCCACATTTTGAGCCGCATCCAGAGACAGCATCGTGGAGAGCATAGGAGATGTCGGGGCTGGAACAGGAGCGAGGAAGTCAGAAAGGCATGATGGCGAGACTTTAAAGCCCTGAGAGACATGCGGGCGCAGATATCGCAGTCCTCCACCAGGTGCTCCTTACCCAGGCATCGAAGGCAGACTCGATGAGCGTCGGAGTTGCTCATCTTCCTGGAGCACTCGGGGCACTTCTTGAAATCTGGTTTTGAAGGTAACTTTTTCATAGTTGATTGTAGTTCTTCTGAAGGTGATCTTCTTGGGGAATTCTTCTGAATACTCAATTGCAGTATTAATTTTAATGGAGAGTGAGAGTGAAACGTCTTGCTGGCAAGGTGGAAGACAAAGACTGACTAGCTAGGGGCGGTCCTAGAGGTGGGGCTACTAGCCATGCCCAGAGGGCCTAAAAGCCTTCTGAGCTACTGAGAGTACTTCCGTCTATGGCACCGTCGAATGACGTCACCACTTTGGCTGACTCATCCTGCTTGTCCTGGGAGAAGGAATATTGGCCCTAACAATCCTAGTCCTTCCTTCTGTCCTCTGCATCTGAACTCATGAAAATGCCAGACATATTCACCTTTTGCTCCATTCACTGAATACTTGTCTGAGTGGGCTCCACCATGCCCAGCTCCCTTGATGATTTGGAATGTTGTAAGCAGCCCTAGACCATGGAAAAGCCAAGTTTTTACCTGTTTGTGAAATTGCATGTAATCTTGGTCTAGTGTAATTTCTGTTGACAACTTATTGCCAAGAATTTGGCTGGTGTCCTTACTGGAGATGTCACTTTGCTAACCAGACGACCTTATAGAACCCTAACTAGATCTCAGAGGCTAACTTAGAAAATACCAGTTGGATATTAGCTCAGAATCTTCCCCTCACTGTCAGTCCATCAAAATGGATTATCCAGGGGGTCCATGGATCTGCCTTCCCTGCGGGTCATTCCTGGATGGCAGATGCCTCACCTGGGGCTCAGTCCTGGTGAATACATTTATTTATTGTATTTAAAAGGATTTATATACCGCTTTGTCCTGAAATCAAAGTGATTTACACTTCAAACAATCAAAGAACAGTGTCAGTAGGGGTAGACATGCAGTGTTATAAATTATATAAGTTACAAATAACTATGAGGTAGATACTACCGTTTAACCCATTCCCAATCCTTCTCTTTCTGTAATATAGAATACAGGTTTACGAACAAGATATAAGATTATTTTCCTGCTCTTGTCTTCTACCTATCAGGGGACCTGATGGGGAAAGCCATGCATAACATGGAAAACCTCTTGGCGATGCCCTATGGCTATGGAGAACAGACCATGAGTAAGATGGATCCTATCTTTATTCTGCAGTACCTACAAAGTTCTGGACAACTAACGGAGCCAATAAAAAGGAAAGCTTTGCAGTTTATGGAGCAGGGTATGTAGATGTTTCCTCTTGCATGGGGAAGGGGGAGGAAGAGTGAAGATACAGAAATAGGTAGGATGGATAGACAAATAGATAACCCAATGGATGGACTGATGGGAAAACAGATGTTGGATGGAGAGACTATGATGGCAACAGTGGAGTGCGTGAGACTCTGATGAAAATAGTTGCTAGTCTTGGCCTTGCTGGAGAAGGAAAAATTAGACCTTACCTGCTAATTGTCTTTCCTTGAGTTCTCTCCGGACCAGTCCAGGTAACTGTAGGGTAGTCAATCTGGTCCAGCAGCTGAGGACTGTAATACAAAGTCTTGCTGACAGGATATCCGGCTCCCTCTAGTGTGCCAAACCCAGTCACCTATTGCCTAAGCAGCCACTAAGTAAAAGAAAAACCGAAAGCTAAAAACCAGCACACTGATAAACTGAACGTTCCCCTACGTCCATCATTTTTTTTTTTTTTTTTACACTTCCTGTGTTGGTTGTTTTCTGAAATGGGCATTGCTGCAACCTGAAGCATGCCATAAAAACAGTTGTTTTCCGTGGTCCCCGTCAGCGGAAGAAAAGGAGACCCAATGCAGCCCATCGACCCTAAGCCCACCGTTAATCACGTAGAGACTCGAACACCAAATCCGAATTCTGTTCTAAAAACCAAAACTCTCGCAGATTCAGAGGGCGGGACCTGGACTGGCCCGGAGAGAACTCAAGGAAAGACAATTAGCAGGTAAGGTCTAATTTCTCCTTCCTCTTCGTCTCTCCGGGCCAGTCCAGGTAACTGTAGGGAAGTACCAAAGCAGTTCCTAAAAACGGGAGGGACCTGCAAGTCCCCCTAACACAGCGGAGGCCCCAACAATCGCATCTCCTCTCGCCTGAACATCCAAACAATAGTGTTTAGTAAAAGTATGCAGAGACGACCAGGACGCCGCTCTACAAATATCCACCGGAGGTACCAGCGCGAACTCCGCCCACGTGGCGGCTTGCGCCCTAGTCGAATGAGCACGAAGACCTTGCGGAGGTAAGGAACCACTGACCTCATAAGCTGCCGCAATCGCCCGTTTCACCCATCGGGCAATAGACGCCTTCGACGCAGCCTGACCTTTCCGAAGCCCTCCAAAAAGAACTAACAATCTGTCCGACTTCCTAAAAGATTCAGTCTTTCGAAGGTAATTATGCAGCACCCTACCTAGGTCCAACTTCCGGAGCTTCCAACCCGTGTCAGAACCCACATCACGTGGAAAAGTCGGCAGGGAAATGGTTTGATTGATATGAAACGTGAATACTACCTTAGGAAGGAACGAAGGCACCGGCCGAAGAACAACTTTCTCCTTAGTAAAGTGAAGATACGGAGCCCGACAGGAGAGAGCCTGAAGATCCGAAATCCTTCTTGCCGAACACAAAGCTACTAGGAAAGCAGTCTTCCAAGACTATTCCCTCAGACTCCCCCCCCAACGCCGGCTCAAAAGGTGGTTGAGTTAGAGCCTCTAACACCAAATTCAAATCCCACAGAGGAACTACCGACCTTAGGGGCAGACGGAGAAGCTTAGAAGCTCTGAGAAAATGTTGAACATCCGGGTGAGCCAAGAGCCTGCCACCTGCTACGTGACCTCTATAACACGACAAAGCTGCCAACTGAACTTTCAATGTGCTAAGCGCCAATCCTTTTTCCAGACCTCCCTGCAGGAAAGCCAAGATTACCGGTATGGAAGCAGAAAAAGGTCTAACCTCCTGAACTCTACACCAATCCTCAAAGATCCGCCAGACGCGAAAATACGCTAGGGAAGTAGATCGCCGTCTAGACTTCAACAAGGTCTCAATCACTGCCGGTGAGTAACCGCGACGTCGGAGCCGCGCCCTTTCAACAGCCAAGCTGTAAACAAGAACCGATCCACCTGTGGCATCAACACTGGTCCCTGGTTCAGCAAGTTGATCTGACTTGGTAGCCTCCACGGGGGCGCAATCAGCAACCTGACCAGGTCTGCATACCACGGCCGCCGTGGCCAATCTGGAGCAATGAGGATCACCACTCCATCGTGCTTCGCAATCCTTCGCACCACCCGGCCGATCAGAGGCCACGGGGGAAACACATACAGCAGCTGCCCCTTCGGCCATGGCTGAACCAGACCATTGAGGCCCTCCGACATGTGCATCCTGTACCTGCTGTAAAACCTTACCGCCTTGGCATTGTCCAGGGTAGCCATGAGGTCCATGACCGGCTGCCCCCACCGAAGGGAAATGTCGTGGAACACAGCTGCGTTCAACTCCCACTACCCAGGGTCTAGGACATGCCAACTGAGAAAATCGGCCTGCACGTTGTCCTTTCTGGCCACATGTGCCGCTGAGATGGCCAGGAGATGCATCTCCGCCCAACACATTAAACTCTGACTCTCCGCCAACAGGACTGCGGAACCCGTGCCACCCTGTTTGTTGATATAGGAGACCGTTACCGCATTGTCGGAGAAAATCCGAACTGCTTTTCCCTTCACCAGACTGAGGAATGCCTTCAGCGCTAAACCGACCGCTCTCATTTCCAGGTGATTGATCGACCACGTGGCCTCCTCGTCGGACCAGCTCCCCTGCACCATGTGCAATAAACAATGTGCTCCCCAGCCCAGAAGGTTGGCGTCTGTGGTTACTAACACCCACTGTGGTTCCCGCAGTGGAACCCCCGTGCGAATTCGTCGAGGATCCAACCACCAATCCAGACTGACCCTTACGCTGACTGGTTCAGGGAGCTTCTGGTTCAGGGAGTGATGCTGCGGGGACCACCTGGAGATCAAAGAATGCTGCAGCGGCCGCATGTGCGCCCTGGCCCATGGTACCAAATCCAAGGCGGCCGCCATGGTCCCCAGAAGCTGCAGGTATCTCCACGCCATGGGAGCTTTTAACCGCAAGAAAGCTCTTAACTGCTTCCAAAGCTTCTCTATCCGGTCGTCGGGCAGGAAGACCAATCCCAGCTCAGTATCGAAGAATGCGCCAAGATACTGCAGCCTGCGCTGCAGTGTGAAATGGCTCTTGGACCGATTTATAACCCAATCGAGTTCTTCCAGGAACTGAACCACTCGGTTGGTCGCTTTGATGGACTCCGACTGAGACTCCGCCCGGATCAACCAATCGTCCAAGTAAGGATGGACTTGAATTCCCTCCGATCTCAAAGCTGCCGCCACTACCACCATTACCTTGGTAAAGGTGCGTGGAGCGGTGGCCAGTCCAAACGTTAAGGCCCTGAACTGGAAGTGACCCATGGGCACGGCAAACCTCAGAAATTTGTGATGTTCCGGCCTGATAGGGATGTGAAGATACGCCTCCGTTAAGTCTATGGAAGACAGAAACTCGCCGGGCCTTACCGCTTGAATGACTGCTCGTAGGGTCTCCATACGAAAGTGAGGTACCCGCAAACAGCGGTTTACGTGCTTGAGATCCATGATGGGATGAAACGCTCCTCCTTTCTTGGGAACTACGAAATAAATCGAGTATCGACCTGAGCCGCACTGGTCGCTGGGGACAGGGACCACTGCGTGCAACTGAAGGAGATGCTACAGCGTATCGTTTATTGCTGTCGTCTTTGCTGGAGACCCGCAAGGAGATCTCAGAAATGCCTCCTTCAATGGCTGTGCGAACTCCAGCGCATAGCCCTCTCGGATTATCTCTAGCACCCAGCGGTCTGTTGTAATGGCGGCCCAGGCGGAAAGGAAGTTCTGCAGCCGACCTCCGATAGGAAGCTCCGCCTGGGCCGGCCGCCCTTCATTGGGGCTTCTTGGGGCGTTTTGCTGGGAACCAAAAAATCCCCTTCCGAACCCCCGCGCTCCTCGAAAGGACTGTCCCCGAGACGGCAACCACCCTCTCTGGTAAGGTACAAACCGGGAACCCCGGAATTTACGCAAATCCCTGCCTTGTCCTCTAGCTAGGGGTCCAAACCGAGGACCTTTCGGGCGATCCTCCGGGAGGCGGCCCCCCTTGGAATCCCCCAAATCCTTAACTATCTTCTCAAGCGCCTCCCCAAAAAGTAGCTTACCCTTGTAGGGGAGTTTACTGAGTCGCGTTTTGGAAGACGCGTCCGCCGCCCAATTGCGCAGCCACAAAAATTGCTTCGCCGCTATCACCGAAGCCATAGATTTCGCGGAAATTCTCACCAAATCATAAAAGGCGTCCGCCAAGTAGGCCACCGCCGACTCTAGTCTAGCACCTTCCGTGCACGAGCTACCCTCCTTGTCGGCCACCAAGTCACTCTGCAACCATCGAATAGAAGCTCGAGAGACGTAAGCGCCACAAATAGAAGCCTGGAGCGCTAGGGCACTTGAATCAAACGCTTGTTTCAACAGCGCCTCCAACTTCCGATCTTGTAGATCTTTCAGGGCAGCTCCACCTTCCACTGGGATCGTGGTCTTCTTCGTTACTGCCGCCACTAGAGCATTGACCTTAGGCATACGGAGCTAGTCCTTGTCCTCTTGAGGCACCGGGTAAAGATGCCGCATAGCCCGGCTCCCCCTTAGGGAAGCCTCTGGGCATTCCCAGTCTGAATCTATCATTTGCCTAATGACCCTATGAATTGGAAAACACCGCTGCTCTGGCTTGAAGCCCTGAAGGAGCGGATCCTCTAACTGCTCCTCTTGCACTACAGGCAAAGTGATGTTAAACGCTGCCAGGGACTGAGCAATCAGTGCCCCCAGCTCCTCCTTACGAAAAACCCTAAAAACATTAGGGTCCTCTCCCGGGAGTAATTCACCTTCTTCAAAATCTCCTAGGGCCCAAGCATCCAAAGCCCCCTCTGAGAAGAGCTCCCCCTCTTCAACCTCCAGAGGTACAGCACTCTGCCCTCCTAGCACAGTAGGGTCTGCTCTCATGACCTTCGCTGAGGGTCCTTCCCCTGGATCTAGCAAGGAGATCTCCCCCGTAGACATATCCCCCATGCTAGGAGAATTAGGCTTAGCTAGACTTTGTTCCACCTTCAACAAATAAGCCTTGTGCAAGGAGAGAATAAAATCAGCTGAAAAAACAGTTGGTAAAACCCCCTGAGCCTCAGGGGAAGGTTCCTGCCTTTCTATTAACTCTGATGAAGGTCTCTTAGACTATGCCTTGCGTTTTGCCGGCTTGTGAGAAAGCGCGGGAGAAACTGAAGCAGTGGGAAAAATGGCCGCCGCTCCCGCCTTTTCCTCCGCGCCGGGGTTTACCTCAGCAGATTCCCCAACCTTCAAATGAAGATCCATCACGCTCCTAAAGCCCCGTTCAAGAAAACTAACAGCGCGAAAACAACTGCCACAAACGCCAGGACCCAACAGCCGCCGCCGACTCCCGCACTGAAAACAAACCGCCGGAATGGCAAACATACACCGGGAGAAGAAAAGTAGCCAAGCTAGTAGCGATGAACTCTAAATACTGCGGCTAGGCCCCTGTCCTACCTGAAGCTAACTGCTCTTCCTTCCAAAGATGATGCTGAATTCAGCTGCCTGCACAACCGCTGCTCGCGGATGTCTCCGATGAGGCAGCGAGGGCAGAGGGTTGCAACCTGGGGCTCCCAGATCCGCTTTCCTCCCCCCCGTTGGGTACAGCTGACAGGCTGAGTGAGGCAGGCTCTACACCTCCAGCTAAATACCGGGTCAAAATATTTGAAAGTTCCAGCCGTACCCTCCTTCTGACCCGCTAGGGCTACCCCGTCAGAAAAAAAACACGTTTATTTTTTAACTTCGTTCAGTACTCCGGAGCCTGTCAGGCACGTCCTATCCAGCTGCTGAGGACTGTAAGACTGGGTTTGGCACACTAGAGGGAGCCGGATATCCTGTCAGCAAGACTTTGTATTACAGTCCTCAGCTGCTGGACCAGATTGACTACCCTACAGTTACCTGGACTGGCCCGGAGAGACGAAGAGGAAGTAGAGAGTAAAGGAGCTCTGAATGGTAGCAGGAAGCATCCTCTCATCTCTCTACCCCCCCAGGTTATCAACGTATGAGAAACTACAGGCGTCTCGATGGATCCTTCAGTGCCTTTGGTGACAGAGATCCAGAAGGAAACCTTTGGTATGGAGGAAAATACAGATTATTTTAAGGCCTGGGGCAAATGTTGTGGCTTTTCTTTTTTTTTTTTTTTTTAATTTATGCAATTTCACAATAACTCGCAAGATACATCCTTGTTACAGTAAAGAATATTCAAATGAAAGAACTTATCATTACAGCATAAGGAAAACCTTAGCCCACAAAAGATTAATGAAGTAACAATTCACTAGCCCACAAACAATTGTTGTGGCTTTTCTAACTTAAATATCTGCATCATAACCCATCAATTTCTGTCTATAACTACATCATAAATTCCTTTCAGCAGAAATAGTCAATTGCTGGCTACCAGCCAGAAAAGAAATGGCATCCTCTCTCTTCCCCTGATGCTTCCTCCTTACTCTCTCTGGCTTGCTTTCTCCATCCTATCACTTTCTGCACCACTCTGTCTCTTGGACTGCCTCTCCCCCTTTCCTCCTGCAGGCTTACAGTATGCATAGCAAAGAATCTGTATGCAGCTAAAGACCACATCCCTGTGGATAATCATTACATCAGAGAAGCTGTGACCTGGATAAAGAATAATCAGCTGCCCAGTGGTGGCTTCCACATGGTGGGACGACTCTTCAAGAATTCGATAAAGGTCTGTATATCCTGGCCCTGAACTTCATGGAAGGGGTGTTCAGGAGTGGGAGAAGTCTCTTGAGAGAATCAAATTAGTTCTGAAATGTCTCTCAATGAGGATATAGTGGTAAAGCAGAAAAATACTAGAAGACATTGATGATAGAGGTGTCAGTTCCAAGCAACGATTCTGTGAATCACGTGGAAAGGGGGAAGATCCTCAAGCACCAAGAAATGAAATCTGAGATCAAGAAAATGTGACAGAAAGATACGGAGTTATTTCCCATCATGTTGGGTACCACTGGCTTATTTAAGAGGAATCTCCAAGCATACCTTGATAAATTACCCAAATTTGTAAATCTTATGAACTCCAGAAGAAAGTTCTCTTTGGCTCAATGCAAGTACTACACCAAGCATTATCAGTAAGGTCGAGAGATCGATCCTACTCCACATGCCGTGGCTTAGTCGTGATGTTCATGTCTGTCATGGTATGTGCAAAACTAACTCATTTGGAGAAACTGCCCCTAGTAGACCTTCTCTTTTCCAGTGCAATATCCTGGCAAGGATTCTGTAGTGTTTGACTGGTTAGGCGTCCCTTGCTAAGGATGAATCTTATCATTCTACTATAGTGAACGCTCTGGTGCTCATAGCATTTCTTTACTCCCTGCCCCCTAATGCGGGCAGTCTATGAAAAGTTGGGTCATTTTGATATAGAGAACTTCTGGTCTCTCTGAGATGGACAGCATTGATCCCCAGTTTATTTATTTATTTAGTAAACATTTGTATACCGCTGCTTCCTACGATCAGCAGCGGTTTACTTTACAGAATCATAATGTATCGTACAATACATTGATTTTTAGGATACAGATTTCGAATGGGCGATGATTTACATAAAACAGGAAATAGCAATTATACATTGGATTGGGGCTCTCAAATCTAAATATACATTTGATTGTATTTGCATGGGTGGGGCCTAGAATATACATATATACAAGATTACAAACCGGTATTCTAAATGCCGTCGTGGCAGGCAAAAGCCATCTAGTTGCGGTAAGGCGTCGCACTTAGGTCAGGTTGTAGTGAGTCTGAAATAAGTGTGTTTTGAGTTTCCTTCTGAATTCACTCAAATTATTGGTCAGTCGCAACTCGTGTGGGAGTTGGTTCCAGAGTATTGGTGCGGTATATGTGAATGCTCTATTGCTTGTTTCTGCTTTGACAGTTCTTATGCTGGTCGGAACACAGAGAGCGTTGAGATTTATGGTTCTTCTGTTCCTGTTGTGTGGCTGAATAGTGATTAGGTTATCGAGGTAGGAGGGTGCAATGTTGTGAATGAGCTTAAAGGTTGTTATGAGAAGTTTGAAAATGATGCGAGCGGTCACCGGGAGCCAATGCAGTTCCATTAGCACTGGGGTTATGTGATCCGTGACACTTTTTTCCATGATGACTCTTGCAGCAACATTTTGAGCCATTTGCAGGATATTTAGGGTGTTCTTCGGCAGGCCTTGCAGAATGGCGTTGCAGTAATCTAGGTGAGGAATGATGAGGGCTTGTGCCACAGTCCTGAAGTCAGATTTCTCGAGGATATTGCGAAGTGGTTGAAGAACTTTTAATTTGTAAAAAATGGCTCGGTTAACTGTTCGGAGGTGTTTATCCATCTTAAGGTTGCAGTCTAGTAGGACCCCTAGATATTTTATTGTAGGCTTTGTATGATATATGTTTTTGTTAAGGGTGACTGTGGTGGGCGGGATGAAATTGGTTTTCTTAGAGATAAACATGACCTCTGTTTTCTTGTGGTTTATTGACATGTTGTTTTCTTGAAGCCATGTTTGGAGCATGTCAAGGCATTCTTCTAGTGGAGTGAAATCCGGATGTGTTATGTTGAGGTGCATATACAGCATCACATCGTCCGCATAGATGTGGTAATTGATGTTGCACTTCCGGAAGATCTCGCAGACCGGTTTTATATAAAAATTGAATAGGAGCGATGATAAGGCGGACCCTTGAGGAATCCCCTGGGTTTGGGGGAAGGCATCGGCTTTATTGTCGTTGAATTGAACTTGTTGCATCCTATTGGATATGTATGATGCAAACCACTTTAAAGGGGTCCCTGTTATACCTATGGATGCAAGACGGTTTAATAGGGTGCTGTGATGTACTGTATCAAATGCAGCTGAGATGTCGATAAATATAAGTATGAACATCGCATTTTTTGTTCTCGAGGCCTCTGAGGAGGTTGTCAAGGAGTGCCAACAGTAGGGTTTCTACTCTGTGATGCTGACGAAACCCATATTGATGCATATCTAATGCTTCCCTGTCGTCAATGTGATCCTGTAGCTGCTGCTGAACCGCTTTTTCGATTGTTTTAGCTAAGAATGCTATGCTCGAGATCGGGCGATATGACACGGGATCACTTTTGTTGAGTGTTTTGTTCTTTAAGATGGGTCTTATAAGTGATCTCTTGAGATGGGTCGGCATTGTTCCTTGTTGGAGTGACTGGTTAACAATGTAGGTGATCGGTTTTGCGATTTCTTTCTTAGTTGCTTTTATCCAAGCCGCTGGGCATGGGTCCAGAGGGGAGGTGGTGGAGTTTAAATTGGTTATGATGTTTATGACCTGTTGTTCACCTAATTGCTGGAAGGTATTCCATTCTGCTGCGGACTCTGATTGCGGAGAATCCTTGCCAGTTGAGCCTGGGAGAATCCTTGCCAGTTGAGCCTGGGAGCCATCTGTTGGGTTTTCATGGAAAGGTTTTACATTCATGATAGGCAGCTTTGTTTCTCATCACAGGGCGGGAATAATGATGACCACTTCCTCTCTGCCATTGTCATCATTGCACTGCTGGAAATGAATTTTTCACACGAGGTGAGTAAAATCTCCCATGAAATAACTGTGTTTAGAGCTCTGGGGAGCAGATTGAATAGATAGCTGGCTTCTGGTCTTGCATTGAGGTGCTGCCTTAACCCTTGGTCCCAGCTTTCCCAAGATCTCTTCTGCCTGTGATTGTGAAGGAGAGTGACCACTTGACTCTGATGTTACAGGATCTGCTCCTGGAGAATGCCCTGCAGTACCTAAGGAATGCTGCACCAGCCACAGACAGCCCCAACATCCAGGCACCGATGGCCTATGCCTTTACTCTGTCTGGGGAGAAGGACGAGGAGATGAGGGAACTAGTACTAAGAAAATTATACAAACAGGCTGTCAAAGAAGGTGGGCACTGCCATTCTTCTCCATCCAGCCACAGCATCGAGAGCGAACCAGGGAACTTGGTTGCTCTATGTCATTGTAGACAGGCTGAACCTGACCTGGGTTTTTCCATATTGCATGCAAGATGTGTTAGTTCAGTTTCTCTAAGGGCATTATTTTAATGCAGTTTACCCTGAATATATCTCATTAACATGCTAATGAGTAGTGTGCTTCTCAGTCAGGAGTCAGGCTATATTATAGGAATGTTCTAGATTCCTTGCTGTCTTTCAATAGGTGGACAGCTGTACTGGAACCTCAGACCCAAACGGAAAAGCAGCTCTCAGTTCTGGTCCCAGCCTGAGTCTTCTGAGGTAGAGGTAGCCGCTTACGTCCTGTTAGCCCACCTGTCTAAGAAGGATGTGTCCAAAGAGGAGATTGTGAAGGCTTCTCAGATAGCCGCCTGGTTGTCCCGGCAATGCAATGCTCAGGGTGGCTTTGCCACAGCCCAGGTAACCAGAGCTAGGCTGTCACATTATCCTGTGGGCTCAGCTCCAAATCTCTGCTGAGAGAGCAGAGGTATGAAGTCTGTCACCCTTCCTTAATAAGGAAAGGTTAGGGAGTCTAAATCTGGGAAGGGTGCTGAATGGTATTGTGAAGAATGATTAAACTTACAACCCACTGTAACCCCTCAGTGTTATCAGCTGCTCCCAGATAATCACACCCACACACACCCCTCAGTATTATGTGATCTCATTACACATGTAGTGCTTCCTTAGTGCAACCATGCCCACCTCTCTCCCCACAGGACACGACAGTGGCACTTCAGGCCATGGCACACTATGCTACATTCACCTACAGTGGCACAGAAGGGATAACTGTGAAAGTGACCTCATCAAGTGGCTTCAAACATTATTTCACCGTGAATAACAGCAACCGACTACTGCTACAGGAAGTAACCCTTCCAGATGTCCCCGGAGAGTACAGAGCAGAGGTCCAGGGAGATGGATGTGCATATCTGCAGGTATTAGTCAGGACGACTTCTTCTGTAGTTTTTACTCATACTACACACTGCCCCCAGCTCATCCAGGGGGACACAGTTCAGATGACTGGAGGGAATCATTGTCAGGGCTGAGGATGCTTAGTCATTTTAACTATAAACTTCAACCAAGATTTGCATCCCTACAGTTTCTCTGAGCCCTCCAGTCCTAGAGGTGACAGGCTCTGTATCCCTCTGCCCATCCCCTGAGCCCCCCAGCCCTAGAGGTGACAGGCTCTGTATCCCTGTGTCCATCCCCTGAGCCCCCCAGTCCTAGAGGTGACAGGCTCTGTATCCCTGTGTCCATCCCCTGAGCTCTCGTCCTAGAGGTGACAGGCTCTGTATCCCTGTGTCCATCCCCTGAGCTCTCGTCCTAGAGGTGACAGGCTCTGTATCCCTGTGTCCATCCCCTGAGCCCTCCAGCCCTAGAGGTGACAAGCTCTGTATCCCTGTGTCCATCCCCTGAACCCTCCAGTCCTAGAGGTGACAGGCTCTGTATCCCTGTGTCCATCCCCTGAGCTCTCCAGTCCTAGAGGTGACAGACTCTGTATCCCTGTGCCTGACCCCTGAGCCCTCCAGACCTAGAGGTGACAGGCTCTGTATCCCTGTGTCCATCCCCTGAGCTCTCCAGCCCTAGAGGTGACGGGCTCTGTATCCCTGTGTCCATCCCCTGAGCCCTCCAGTCCTAGAGGTGACAAGCTCTGTATCCCTGTGCCTATCCCCTGAACCCTCCAGTCCTAGAGGTGACAGGCTCTGTATCCCTGACTCAATCCCTTGAGCCCTCCAGTCCTAGAGGTGACAGGCTCTGTATCCCTGTGCCCATCCTCTGAGCCCTCCAGTCCTAGAGGTGACAGGCTCTGTATCCCTGTGCCCATCCCCTGAGCCCCCCAGCCCTAGAGGTGACGGGCTCTGTATCCCTGTGTCCATCCCCTGAGCCCCCCAGTCCTAGAGGTGACAGGCTCTGTATCCCTGTGTCCATCCCCTGAGCTCTCCAGCCCTAGAGGTGACGGGCTCTGTATCCCTGTGTCCATCCCCTGAGCCCTCCAGTCCTAGAGGTGACAGGCTCTGTATCCCTGTGCCCATCCCCTGAGCCCTCCAGTCCTAGAGGTGACGGGCTCTGTATCCCTGCACCCATCCCCTGAGCCCTCCAGTCCTAGAGGTGACAGGCTCTGTATCCCTGTGTCCACCCCCTGAGCTCTCCAGTCCTAGAGGTGACAGGCTCTGTATCCCTCTGCCCATCCCCTGAGCCCCCCAGTCCTAGAGGTGACGGGCTCTGTATCCCTCTGCCCATCCCCTGAGCCCCCCAGTCCTAGAGGTGACGGGCTCTGTATCCCTGTGCCCATCCCCTGAGCCCTCCAGTCCTAGAGGTGACGGGCTCTGTATCCCTGTGTCCATCCCCTGAGCTCTCCAGTCCTAGAGGTGACAGGCTCTGTATCCCTCTGCCCATCCCCTGAGCCCCCCAGTCCTAGAGGTGACAGGCTCTGTATCCCTGTGTCCATCCCCTGAGCTCTCGTCCTAGAGGTGACAGGCTCTGTATCCCTGTGTCCATCCCCTGAGCCCTCCAGCCCTAGAGGTGACGGGCTCTGTATCCCTGTGTCCATCCCCTGAGCTCTCCAGTCCTAGAGGTGACAGGCTCTGTATCCCTGTGTCCATCCCCTGAGCTCTCCAGTCCTAGAGGTGACGGGCTCTGTATCCCTGTGTCCGTCCCCTGAGCTCTCGTCCTAGAGGTGACAGGCTCTGTATCCCTGTGTCCATCCCCTGAGCCCTCCAGTCCTAGAGGTGACGGGCTCTGTATCCCTGCACCCATCCCCTGAGCCCTCCAGTCCTAGAGGTGACAGGCTCTGTATCCCTGTGTCCATCCCCTGAGCTCTCCAGTCCTAGAGGTGACAGGCTCTGTATCCCTGTGTCCATCCCCTGAGCTCTCCAGTTCTAGAGGTGACACACTCTGTATCCCTGTGTCCATCCCCTGAGCTCTCGTCCTAGAGGTGACAGGCTCTGTATCCCTGTGTCCATCCCCTGAGCCCTCCAGTCCTAGAGGTGACGGGCTCTGTATCCCTGTGTCCATCCCCTGAGCCCTCCAGTCCTAGAGGTGACGGGCTCTATATCCCTGACTCCATCCATGAACCCTCCAGTCCTAGAGGTGACGGGCTCTATATCCTTGACTCCATCCATGAACCCTCCAGTCCTAGAGGTGACAGACTCTGTATCCCTGTGTCCATCCCCTGAGCCCTCCAGTCCTAGAGATGACAGGCTCTGTATCCCTGTGTCCATCCCCTGAGCCCTCCAGTCCTAGACGTGACAGACTCTGTATCCCTGTGCCCATCCCCTGAGCCCTCCAGTCCTAGAGGTGACAGACTCTGTATCCCTGTGTCCATCCCCTGAGCCCTCCAGTCCTAGAGATGACAGGCTCTGTATCCCTGTGTCCATCCCCTGAGCCCTCCAGTCCTAGAGGTGACAGACTCTGTATCCCTGTGCCCATCCCCTGAGCCCTCCAGTCCTAGAGGTGACAGGCTCTGTATCCCTGTGCCCATCCCCTGAGCCCTCCAGTCCTAGAGGTGACAGGCTCTGTATCCCTCTGCCCATCCCCTGAGCCCCCCAGTCCTAGAGGTGACAGGCTCTGTATCCCTGTGTCCATCCCCTGAGCTCTCGTCCTAGAGGTGACAGGCTCTGTATCCGTGTCCATCCCCTGAGCTCTCCAGCCCTAGAGGTGACAGGCTCTGTATCCCTGCACCCATCCCCTGAGCCCTCCAGCCCTAGAGGTGACAGGCTCTGTATCCCTGTGTCCATCCCCTGAGCTCTCCAGTCCTAGAGGTGACAGGCTCTGTATCCCTGTGTCCATCCCCTGAGCTCTCGTCCTAGAGGTGACAGGCTCTGTATCCCTGTGTCCATCCCCTGAGCCCTCCAGTCCTAGAGGTGACGGGCTCTGTATCCCTGCACCCATCCCCTGAGCCCTCCAGTCCTAGAGGTGACAGGCTCTGTATCCCTGTGTCCATCCCCTGAGCTCTCCAGTCCTAGAGGTGACGGGCTCTGTATCCCTGTGTCCATCCCCTGAGCTCTCGTCCTAGAGGTGACAGGCTCTGTATCCCTGTGTCCATCCCCTGAGCCCTCCAGTCCTAGAGGTGACGGGCTCTGTATCCCTGCACCCATCCCCTGAGCCCTCCAGTCCTAGAGGTGACAGGCTCTGTATCCCTGTGTCCACCCCCTGAGCTCTCCAGTCCTAGAGGTGACAGGCTCTGTATCCCTGTGTCCATCCCCTGAGCTCTCGTCCTAGAGGTGACGGGCTCTGTATCCCTGTGTCCATCCCCTGAGCCCTCCAGTCCTAGAGGTGACAGGCTCTGTATCCGTGTCCATCCCCTGAGCTCTCCAGTCCTAGAGGTGACAGGCTCTGTATCCCTGTGTCCATCCCCTGAGCCCTCCAGCCCTAGAGGTGACGGGCTCTGTATCCCTGTGTCCACCCCCTGAGCTCTCCAGTCCTAGAGGTGACAAGCTCTGTATCCCTGTGTCCATCCCGAGCTCTCCAGTCCTAGAGGTGACAGGCTCTGTATCCCTGTGTCCACCCCCTGAGCTCTCCAGTCCTAGAGGTGACAGGCTCTGTATCCCTGTGTCCATCCCCTGAACCCTCCAGTCTTAGGAGGTGACAGGCTCTGTATCCCTGCCCCCATCCCCTGAGCTCTCCAGTCCTAGAGGTGACAAGCTCTGTATCCCTGTGTCCATCCCCTGAGCCCTCCAGTCCTACAGGTGACAGGCTCTGTATCCCCGTGTCCATCCCCTGAACCCTCCAGTCCTAGAGGTGACAGACTCTGTATCCCTGTGCCCATCCCCTGAGCCCTCCAGTCTTAGGAGGTGACAGGCTCTGTATCCCTGTGTCCATCCCCTGAGCCCTCAAGTCCTAGAGGTGACAGGCTCTGTATCCCTGTGCCCATCCCCTGAGCCCTCCAGTCTTAGGAGGTGACAGGCTCTGTATCCCTGTGTCCATCCCCTGAACCCTCCAGTCCTAGAGGTGGCAGCTCTGTATCCCTGTGCCCATCCCCTGAGCCCTCCAGTCCTAGAGGTGACAGGCTCTGTATCCCTGTGCCCATCCCCTGATCCCTCCAGTCCTAGAGGTGACAGGCTCTGTATCCCTGTGCCCATCCCCTGAACCCTCCAGTCCTAGAGGTGACAGACTCTGTATCCCTGTGCCCATCCCCTGAGCCCTCCAGTCTTAGGAGGTGACAGGCTCTGTATCCCTGTGTCCATCCCCTGAACCCTCCAGTCCTAGAGGTGGCAGCTCTGTATTCCTCTGTCCATCCCCTGAGCCCTCCAGTCCTAGAGGTGACAGACTGTGTATCCCTGTGTCCATCCCCTGAGCCCTCCAGTCCTAGAAGTGACAGGCTCTGTATTCCTGTGTCCATCCCCTGAGCCCTCCAGTCCTAGAGGTGACATTCACTTTCTTTTTTTGACAGATAACTCTGAAGTATCACATTCCACCCCCAAAGAATAATGCAACCTTTGCCCTCAGTGTGGAGGTGGAGCAGTGGAACTGTTCAATTCCCATCTGTAATCTCAACATTAGTATTCATGTCAGGTAAGAGGTGTTCATAATCTCTAAACACCACAGAAACCACTAGGGTTAAAAGGTGAAATGCTGACTAGCTTGACCATTCCAAAGTTGTGACTTCCAACTAAATGACTGGTTATGAGCTTAGCGGTTTAATGTACCCTCCTCATCCCAAGAGGGTAAGTTCCACTAGACACCATGGACCCAATATTCCAAAGGCCCTGTAAACCATGGAGATGCCACTTAACAGGATATCCCATGGCAGGAACATGATTAGTGCTGCTGAATATCTTCGATCTCCTCCCCTACATGCCCCGATGCTAACCGTTTAGCACTGGAGCATGTCATGGGCATTCTGGAGCGTATCGTGTGCGACAAAAGAGGCTAAGTGGGTAGCAACGATACTGCAGCACTGCCTATCTTTACTAGAGAAGCTAACCGGGCACTGCTGCAATATCACTGCTACCCGTTAGCCTCTGCGGCTTCTGGGCATGTGCAGCGACCCTGGATCTTCATTGAATATCTGGGGTTTGAGAACGGCGGCGATGGCTAGGCATTGTACTCACACCTAGCCATTCTAACTCAATATCAAGCCCCATATCACATGGAGAATGAAATCCTCCTCCCCATTCCTACTCCATGGCTGTGTCTGCATTATGATGTTATCCAGCTCTGTTCTCATTGGTCTCCTCTCATTCTGGGATTGTGAGGTCATAAAGTAGTAAAGAAAATGAACTTTTGATTGAATTCTGAGTGCTAATGTAAGGTCATAAAACTTTGGGGTCAATATTTAAAAGGACATACTACCAAATAGGTCTTCTTGAGAGGGATATCCTTAAGAACATAAGAAGTACCATACTGGGTCAGACCAAGGATCCATCAGACCAGTATCCTGTTTCCAACAGTGGCCCATCCAGGTTACAAGTACCATTTGGAAGAGGGTGAAGCTGAGAAAGAGCCAATGACTATCCAGATAGTGGTGATAGTCAGCTGCTATCCAGATAGTATTGGTTCTAACTGCAGTAGCCATATATTCAGTGTGAGTAGTAGCTGCATAAAGAGGAGATGTAGTACGTTATGAATGTATATGCATAATGAGGAGGTGTGGTAGGCCTGTATGTATGTGCAAATGCATAATGAGGAGGTGTGGTGAGAGGGTGTGTGTGTGTGCGCATGTGTATGATAATGAGGAGGTGTCGTAGGGTGTGTATGTGCGCACACATGCATAATGTGGAAGTGTGGTAGGGTGTGTGAGTAGGATGTGCATAAAGAGGAGGTGTGGTAGGTTATGACTGTGTATGCATAATGAGGAGGTGTGGTATGGTGTGTGTGTGTCTATGCATAATGAGAAAGTGAGGAGATGTGGTTTGGGGGTGTGTATGCATAGGAAGGAACGGTAGGGTGTGTGCGTGTGTGCATGAGGAAATGAGGTAGGGTGTGTGTATGTATATGCATAAGAAGGAATGGTAGGGGTGTGTGTGTGTGCACATAATGAGGAGGTGTGGTAAAGTGTGTTTGTCTCTCTCTTTTTCATGGTCCCTCCAAGCTTCTCCTAGTCTCCCATGATTGTTCTCCTAGACTTCCTTGCTCTCTTTCTCATATCCCACCCACAGAGGCTTCACTCAGTGGCTCTATCCCTCCTCCCATGCACTCACTCTCTCTCAGTCAATACTGTGGCTCCTCAAAAACGTGAGCCCCACCATGAATGGCCCTGTGCTGGGGGAAGTTGAGGTGATCTTGTGCTTTCAAGTCTCGTCAAGCATGTACTGTACCATTTTTCAGTAGCTCCTTATCTTCACCACAATCTCAGATGCACCACCCCAAGGGAGACGGGGTCCCTACAATCCCGGTCCACAGCTCATCCTTTGCCGGTGTGGGACTGGGTCTCCACTGGCACCAAAAGAAAAAAACAGCTCTCTTGCCAGGGTTGGGGGAGAGGGTGGGGAGCAAGGGCATCATTTGTGCAAACAGATGCATACGCGAAGGCAAAGCCCGTAGACAAAACAAATGAGCCCTCTGGAACAGGCACCATCGCTAAATGTGAAATGTGCCCGACAGTTGCAAAATATTCAGAAAATAATCATTTCGTTTGTATTGCAACACTGTTAATATATGATTAGATATTGATGTAGTTTGCCTTCTTATTTTGGGGGGGAGGGGGGAAGCAAAGGGTAAGGAAGTCATACTGACAGTGAGGCAGGGGTTCCAGATCACTATGAGTGCCTACAACATTTGGGGAGGCTACTGCCCTCTCCATGCACCCCAAACTGTGCCTATGTGATTAACAACAAGAAATTAAATCACCTGTTAACAAATGAAAATCGGCTTTAAGACCTTTACAAATGTTTAAATAGGACTCTGAGTGAACCTGCAAAAGCAGTGGCTCTTGGGACAGGGGGAAATCTCTGGACTCCCTTGCATGCAAGATCTGGCCTGCAATATTACCACGGCTGTGCTGTTGCTTTGCAGGTACCTGGGAACGGAGCCTGCTTCCAACATGGTCCTGCTCGTAACAGGGATTCTGTCTGGCTACTCCGCCAACATGAATTCTGTGAAAATGGTAAGTTAGCCCCATCCTCTCTCTCCCGAAGTCAATGTTTGGGCAAGATCTAAAAAGGTGGCACTTGTGACGTAAGGCTGGGGTAGCAGGGCTCCCTCTCTTGGACATTTGGTTTTGAACTTCACAGTTCCCTACACATATGCAAGAATTCTGCCTCCGCACATGCTGACACTCTTAAAACTAGGTGTATGTGTGAATGTCCTGATACCGTTGTTCAAGTCTTTCATCAACCTGTAGCAGTCTCCAGCAAGAGCATCATAGCAAACCATGTTCGTGGAAAGCCCAAAAAATCTCTCAGGATTCCTCTCTCACTGCTGTCCCCTCAGTCTCAGTCTGTTGTGCTGTCCCTTGGTCTCAGAATCTCTTCATCCTCTTCTCTCTTTTCTTACTCACAGACAGAGAAGAATCCCTTGGTGAAGAAATCTGAAGTCATTGGTTCTGAAGTCATCCTCTATGTGGATCAGGTGAGAATGGGAACGGAAGGGAATCGTGAATTTAAAAGATCAATTGTATAAAAAGAAAAAGTTATTTTTTTCAAAGCTATCTTCTCAACTCTTTGCTCCAGCTGACCCAGGAGAAGCAGACATTCACTTTTTCCATAAAACAGGATATCCCAGTGAGGAATCAGCAGCCAGAATATGTGAAAGTTTATGACTACTATAAGCCAGGTGGGTTTCATATAGAGGCATAACACCTGAACAGCCAGTTTCACACCCCACAACTCTACTACCAGCTCTTATTCTGTAGCCTTCAGCATAAAGTCACTCAGAACTATGACACTTGCAGGCCCAGCTCCTGATCCCACCTCTGCCACCAACTTTCACTCTATAACCTTCAGTCTGGAGCCACTTAGAGCTGTGACATCTGCAGACCCAGCTGTCTATACTACTTCAGCCACCATCTCTCACTGCGTGTCCTCCAGCACAGAGTCACTTAGAGATATGACACTTGCAGACCCAGCTCCTGATCCCACCTCTGCCACCAGCATTCTCTGTAACTTTCAGCCTGGAGCCACTTAGAGCTGTGACACTTGCAGACCCAGCTCTCAATCCCATCTTTGCCACCAGCATAACTTAGAGCTGCAACATCTGCAAAGCCAACTACCAATCCACTGATACATCTTTTCCTTCAGCAGAATATTGCTTTCGTCTCTCTAATAAATAAGTATCTATTCCCTGTCTGTCTGTCTCCCTCACTAAGTTTAATTCATTTCGGCTATACAAAGTAGAGGATTGGCCCAGTGGTTAGAACATCAGTATGAGAACCAAGAAAGCCAGGGTTCAATGAAATTGAATTTAATTTAAAACAGCATGTATAGTCTGTTTCTTTCAAAAAAGATTTGAGGTGGATAAAAATAAAATAGATCAGTTACAATAAAAGCTAGATGCTTACTAACAATTAAATTATATAGCTCCAAGCAAATTCAACACCATGCTAATATGAAAACCAAATTTACATAGCATGTTGAGATCGGAACCGAGACATGCTCAATTCTGGCCATATTTTACAAAAGGTTCCTGTCAAATGCGGAAGACGTATAGGCGTACACGTGGATATCCTCCATAAACCGTGGAAGGAGCCATCTTATGAACCTACATGTGGGAAACATTGAGTGCCACTAACAGCCAGCTGCCAGGTGAAAGTGTCACTATTTCCACGTGCAGCCACACCCTTTTGCAAACCTAGACATACAAGTGCCACCATTTGATCACTGATACCACAATTTCTTTAAATGTTCATTTGGCAAGAGGAAATAATGTGGGATTAAGGAGCATCACTTCCTTAATGCCTTGTGGAAAGTTCTGGCTGAAACAAGCACTTTAAAAAAATCTATTTGGGTTTCACAGCAAGTGTAAATCCTGATGTGGAATTTTATTGATGTAAATGTGGATTCCCTTTACAAGATGGGGAATGCTATTGACTTGATTATTGTAACCTCCCCCCCCCCCCTCACTGGTTTCCCTCTGAATCATCTCTCCCCCCTTTGGTCTGTTCAATACTCAGCTGCACGGTTATCTTGCGCCAGTGTCGCTAAGCTCATGTAGCCCCTCTTCTCAAGTCACTTCACTGGCTCCCTATCAGTTCCCACTTCTCCTACTGACCTACAAGTGCATTCATTCTGTGGCTCCTCACTACCTTTCCTCTTACTTTTAAAGTATTTTATTTATTAAAAAAATTGTATACCACATTTTTCCAGTTGATCAAAAGCGGTTTACAAATAACAACAGTTTGAATAGTACAATAACAGGTACAAATTCAGTTACATAAAACGTACATAAGAACATAAGATATGCCATACCGGATCAGACCAAGGTCCATCAAGCCCAGTATCCTGTTTCCAACAGTGGCCAATCTAGGTCATACGTAACTAGCAGTATCCCCAAAAGACGCAGGTTCCACAATGCTTGTATTGGGTCAAACATTGATATCCTGGGTCCCTTCTTAATAATGGTTTATGGACCTTTCCTCCAGGAACTTGTCCAAACCTTTTTTAAACTCAGCTACACTAATGTATTAGAACTAAATACATTAACATTGTTTATAGATATTATAAACAGTGAAGAACTAACATGAAACTATACATATCTGGATAAGAAGTAGAGGGGGAATGCTATGGTAAGCTTTTAGGAGGGGGGAGAGTATGGAAGTGGAGTTATTGAGTTCATATTGGGTACCAAAATGAAGGGTAAATAGGTGAGTTTTAAGGTTTTTTTTTTGTAATGTGAGGTTATTTATTTCTCTTAGGTAGGCTGGGAGAGTGTTCCAGAGATTGGGGGCAATATGGGAAAATGCTTTGCTGTCTGTCTTTCTTGATTTCCTGAAATCCATTGGTATTGCAAGTTTATTTTTGTTCTGGTCTTGTTGTGTGCGATTGTGAGCTTCCTTTGTAATGAGCGTGGATAGGTATGAAGGGGCAACATCTTTGATTAATTTGAAGGTCGTAACAAGTATTTTGTAGTTTATGCGGCTCTGAATGGGGAGCCAATTGAGGTTGTACAGTGTTGGGGTTATGTGTTCCATTGAGTTGATGTTCATAGATATCCTTATCTCTATCTTCATCCCTCCTCGGGAGTTCTGCTCCTCTGGCTGATCCCTTTTGTCTGTGCCCTTCTCTGTCACTTCCAACTACAGACTTCTCTCATTCCATCTTGCTGCACCATATGCCTATAACAAACTGAGTCTGTGCATTGGGCCTCTTCTCTAGTCCTATTCAAATCCAGATTAAAAACCCACCTCTTTGAGGTGCTTTTGGATCCTGATGCTCCTCACACTCTTGTCCACTATTTATGTGTATCTTGTCATGCTCTAGTTCCCAGTTTTAAAATGCTCTGATGAGCAGGGGCTGTGTCTTACATATTTATGTACAGTGCTGTGTACGTGTTGTAGCGCTATACAAATCATTAGTAATCGTAGTAGTACATTTTTGACCCACTCAGGCAATGTCCAAACCATGCCCCCTAAGTAGAAGAAAGCACAGACTACTCGCTGATGTAGAAGCAAACAGGTCCAAGATGAGTGTTACAAACCAAACTTTAATAGGATGCACACAAGAATATTCAACCTGACACAGCCGTGTTTCGGCATGGCCTTCATCAGGGGTCAAGACTATAATAAAATAACAAACATAAAAGTTAAAATCAAATAAGACATCCAATATTCAAAATTACTCATATTAAAACCTAAATAATAATAAAAAAGTAAAAGTAAAATTAATAAAAGGCCAGACATAAAATTACATGATTGTATCATTTTTAAGACCCGCATCCCCTTGTTCCACAACTAAAACATAATGCAATGACTGCCTAGTAGGACCTACATGGAGGGTAGAGACATAAATAAGTGTGCAGTAAGGAAGAAAATTATAAATGAAACTTGTAAATTAAAAACAATAACATGAACAATTAAAATAGCATAATACTCAAAGAAATAAGGATTGTGCCTAAGGGAATTAATTTAGAACCAATTAAATATCATAGGAAATTGCCCATGGAGTAATCAAGTGGTCACAACTCAGAAAAGCATAGATAACTGATCAAGAGCAGAACCTACATAGCAAAGATCTATATAGCCACATTATAATGTATTGTGTAAGCTAACCTTAAAACATGGAAAAACCCAATCTGTAGGGGTAATAATGGGTGATGAAAATACCTTATGTGTGAACTACAATAAAACTGTATTGTAATTGTGAACCCTAGGGAGAGGGGGGTTATATGCAGTAGAGCGAGAGAGGCATTTTGTACCATATATCAAGACAGGATAGAAACCTGTAATAATATGCACAAGTCGTTGGTGATCGCGGGAACCCTTTCTGTCATAGTGCAGGATAAAGTACAATGAGAAACTGCAGACCTAAAGAATTATATATGTTGATTAACTGTACATATATCAAGTAGGTGTTGGAGGTTAAGCGTTGGAATAAAGGATAACTGTATCGTAGAGGATAATCAGAATAACTCTATAAAAGTGGCTGCTCTGGCCACTCATGAAATTACATGAAAAAGGTCCAATGTCAAGACTAAGGAGGATAGTAACCACCATCTCCAAATTTTAAATGAACCATTTCAAAGGGAGTCCAAAAGGTTTAAAGAGGAGAATAATGGTAAATTGCATATCGTTACCTTAATACAGTAGATGAAAGCGAACACACGGTATATTCTGAGTCAGTGTGGGGATTAGTACAAGAAGCTAGTGCACAGACCCAGTATTTAAAGACTAAACTGGCGCCAAAACAGGGTTACCATGGTGATGTGTAAATATTTTGAAAAAATCATAAAAGTATATGGGAAATCAAACTAATTTTGAATTAAAAGCCATAGAGGCATTTTAAACCATAAAAGGTCAGATGTAATTGCCCCATAGTGGTGTATTTAAAATAGAACAAACTCGAAAATACTAAATTACTGGTAAAAGCAAAAACCTGAATAAAGATAATAAAAGCAGATGGATAAAAAATGGAGGGAGATGACCACTTCGGAGTACAAGTAGTGATATGTACCATGTAATAATAACTCTTCCAAACACTAACAAATGTCAAATTTTAAAAAAATTCCATATCCCAGACAAACAAGAAGTGTCCTCTGGAGAGGACCATCGCCTCTGGGTCAGCAGGGATGGGTTCAAAGGTGGTCTCGGTAAGACTGAGTCTCTGGTGGGGTTTCCCCATCAAACTCCCAGTCCGAATAGTCCTTGGAGGACTCTCACATTGTCTTAAACATGGAATTACTCAGAGTCAGTCCTTGTGCCCCTGTTATTCAATCTTTGTCAACCCTTCAGACACTTTAATTCAGTCCTTTGGAGTTGTTGGCTATCATTATGCTGATGATGTCCAACTGGGGACTCAAACTGATCCTAATTCACCTGATCTTTCTACGTTAAACACCTCTCTAGATGCCATTCAGCACTGGCTTATTGTGAATAAATTTAAAATTAAATGCCCAGAAGTCCAGCAACATTGGATTACTGCAGGAAATCAACAATTTAACATTGCTCCTAAACTTTTAGGTAAGCCACTGATGCTTCAGAAGATTATGAAGAATTCTGGCTGCCACTTTGGATCTAGGTAAACTTTCACTACTCGAATTTTGGCTGTTGTTCATTCTTGTTGTTTTGCTCTGTGGCAGATTCATAGTTTACGTTTTATTCAAGATCTTCGATCATTAATCTATGCTTTAATTCATCACACATCAATTACTATAATTCACTCTCTGTCTTTGTTGTTGTTATGTTGTTAAGTGCCGTCGAGTCGGAGTCGACTCATGGCGACCCTCTGGATAGCTATCCTAAATTGTGTCCGGTCTTCAGTCAGGCGGCTCATTGTTGACAGACTGGTACCCGTAGCTGCTGTTATTGTATCGAGCCATCTCATTGCTGGCCTTCCTCTTTTGCGTTGACCTTCTATCTTGCCAAGCATAATGTCTTTCTCTAATGATCTCTCTCTTCGCATGATGTGTCCAAAGTATGAAAGTCGAAGTCTTGTCATCTGAGCTTCTAAAGAAAGCTTAGGTTTGATCTCCTCTAGTACCGACTGGTTTGTTCTTCGGGCAGTCCATGGTATACACAGTATTCGCCGCCAGCACCATAATTCAAAGGCATCAATTTTCTTCCTGTCTGTCTTTTCACTGTCCAGCTTTCACATCCATATGATGTTATTGAAAATACCATGGCTTGAACAAGTCGAATCTTTGTATGGAGAGAGACATCTCTGCTCTTGAGAATCTTATCTAGGTCTTTCATAGCCATTCTGCCAAGAGCAATGCGTCGTCTGATTTCTTGACTGCTTGTTGCTTCTTTATTGATAGTTGATCCAAGTAGGTTAAAGTTGTTCACAATTTCAATTTCTTCTCCTTCAACGATGAACCTGTTGATTATGCCAGTTGTCATGATCTTTGTCTTCTTTACATTAAGGTGCAGGCCCATTTTGAGACTATGTTCTTTGATTGTGAGAAGCAAATGTTTCAGATCATCTTCACTTTCAGCCAGTAATGTGGTATCATCTCTGTCTTTACAGTTGTTAAAAAACACCACCCTTCCCTTACTTCACAATAAACCTAAATGTCATCATGTTACACCTTTATGTATTACAGAACACTGGGTGTGCCATATCGTATTAAATTTAAAAAATTGACACTAGTCTTCAAAACTATATAGTAACATAGTAAATGACAGCAGATAAAGACCAGTATGGTCCATCTAGTCTGCCCAGTAAGATGGCAAGAGTAGGTGCACCTGACGCTCCTTGCAAGTCACCCCTCCACATGTCTTTGTTTAGGGGTGAACCCACCACTCCGTATAGGGCACCCCTTTTTGTTGAGAAATGAGTTATGTCTATTTTGCTTTTATCCTGTTGCTATAAAGGATCCACTGTGTCTGTCCCATGCCATTTTGAATTCTGTCACTGTATTTTCCCCCACCACTTCCATCGGGGGAGGGGGGGGGGGCATTCCAAGCATCCAAGTATTTCCTGACATTGTCTTTCAGTTTACCCCCTTGCAGCTTCATGTTATGCCCTCTAGTTTTACAGCTTCCCCGTCTTTGGAAGAGGTTTGTTTGTTCATTATTTCTCTTTAAGTATTTAAAGGTCTGAATCATATCTCCCCTATCCCTCCTCTCCTCCAGAGTGTACATATTTAGGTCTTCAAGTCTCTTCTCATAAGGCTTCTGACGCAGGCTCCAAATCATTTTGGTCTCCTTCCTCTGAACAGTTTCCAGTCTTTTTATATCCTTTGCAAGATACGGTCTCCAAAACTGAACACAATATCCCAAGTGAGGCCTCACCAGTGACTTCTACAGTGGCATTAGTACCTCTTCCTTTCTGCTGGTAATTTATCTTTGTATACAACCCAACATCCTCCTGGCTTTTGCCACTGCCTTGTCGCACTGTTTTGTCACCTTGAGATCCTCAGAAATAATCACACCAAGGTCTTTCTCCTGGTCCGTACACACCAACCTCTCACCCCCTATCGCGTACATTTCCCTTGGATTTCTACTTCAAGTCCATGATACTGCACTTCTTCACATTAAATCTTAACTGCCAAGCACTAGACCATTCTTCCAGCTTTTGTAGATCTTTCCTCATGTTATCCACTCCCTCAGAGGAGTCCATTCTGTTGCAAATTTTTGTGTCATCTGCAAAAAGACAGACTTTTCCAATCAGTCCTTCAGCAATATCACTCACAAATACATTGAACAGTGCTGAGCCCAGGACCGAACTCTGGGGCACACTGCTAATCACCTTCCTTTCATCCGAGTGAGCTCCATTTACCATCACTTTCTGTCGTCTGCCAGTCAACCAATTTCTGATCAGTTCACCACCTTGGGACCCATCCGCAAACAACTGAGTTTATTGATAAGCCTCCTATGAGGAGCAGTATCAAAATATATATAAAAGTACTCCTGATTATTGACATAATCTGCTTATTCCATATAATCCAGTTACAGTTCTTTGTTCTCAAAGTGAAAATTTACTTGCTGTTCTCAATTCGCAGTAGATATGTTATGAAACTGCCCGCCAGTCTGCCTTCTTCTATTCCGCTCCTTTTCTTTGAAATACTAAGACTTGAATCATCTTTTGAAAACTTTTTAAAGTCTTAAGACTTTTTATTTTGAATTGGTATTTAGGGATATACTGGATTGATCTGGGATTGCACCAGTGACCAATCTGCATGCGTTTATTTTTTATTCTATATTACTTGAATAATAAGTTGTTTGTTTTATATTTTAGATATTTTTTAAATTTGAACTGTATCTTTTTTCTTTGAATTTTTTTTCCTATTTTGCTCATATTGTATTCCATCTTGACGTATCTCAAAAGGCAGTAAATCAAATGACAAACATCTCAATGCAGATCCTTTGAGAAAGGCCTAATCTGCTTGCACTCATGCTTCTTGGGATCATGGGCAAGTCACTTCGCCCTCCATTGCCTCAGGTACCCTTTCTGGAGCAAGGACTTCGTGGCTGTACTTGACTTACAATTTGCCTTGAGTTCATCTGTGAAAAGATGAGTAATCACATTCTAATTTTAATCGAGTCATGGCATCCTACAGGTAAAAGCCAATGTATCAGTAAATAACATAACTAGCTATCAGTAAAATTCACTGAAGGATGGATCTCTTCACCAGCCTACTGCCTCTCAATATCAGCCCGTTCCCTCCCCAATGCTGTCTAATCGATTGGTTGCCCCCCCCCCCACGGCTATCTGTAGGACAGTGTCAGCAATGACGCAGCATTGGTTCACTGGGTTACATGGGTCAATAGAGTCAGAGACACCATCTGCCAGTCCACGCAGCCTATTTGCATCTGCTGAGAATGCCCGAGTTTTGCAGTGAGGTGCACTTGTCCCCAAAACACCACTCATCAAAGCTCCCGTGATTTATATATTTTAATTGATTTATTTCCTGCATTATATCCGCAGACTGCCCGGAAGAGAGGAATGAGGGAGGAGAAAATGCAAAAAAAAGGGCAGTACACGGGGTTGGGGGGGGGGGAGGAGGTGTGCACAGGGTGGAATAGAAACATAGAAGCATGACGACAGAAAAAGACCACATGGCCTATCTAGTCTGTCCTTCCATAACAACTACAACAGTCCACTTTTTACCTTTAGAGATCCTCTGTGTTGGTCCCATGCTTTTTTGAATTCAGTTACTGTCCTCATCTCCACCACCTCCACTGGGAGACTATTCCACGGATCCACCACTCTTTCCGTGAAGAAATATTTCCGCATATCACTCCTGAATCCATCCCCCTTCACCCTGGGGGAGGGGGTGTGCTAAGCAGGACAGACATCTCATCTGCACCATTTCATAACAAAAACAATCACTATAACTGCAGAATCCAAATTCATTGAATTCCGCTTCTTGCGTATTCGCTCCTGCCTGAGAAAAGGATTGCAGGCAGGAAGGCGCTAAAGAAATGGATTGGCAGAACACTTTAGTGATTACTGTGTTAGTGATACAAAGGCAATCAAGGTGGTTTACAGCATAAAATATACAATATATAAATAAACAATACCAGTATATACACATCTCTAAATAAAAAAGATACAATTTGATCAAGAGAGCTCTGATGTGGAATTCTTTCACTTTCTGTTGCAGATGATTACGCTATAGTGGAATACAACAGCCCATCCCCAGGTAAACAGCAGCTTTCCCCCTGCCTTCCCAGTACTGACCCCCCTCCCCCACACAAACGCAGAGAAATGCGAAGCACGTGTCTGCAGTCGGACTCCAACCTATTTCTATGTTGCTGTTAACGATGCTTGAAGCTTACACTCTGCTTCTGCAACGTGCCACAGTCTTTCCAATGTCGCTCATTGGCACCATGCGGCACCTCTTGCAGTGCCAGGACCGAGACCCCTGCTTACACACACACACACACAACTCGGTCAATACACTTCACTGCTAATCCTGTCTGCTTGTTTCCATTGCAGATAATTAAGAGAACTGAAAGCCTCCAAGGATGCACTTCATGGGTGCGATGTGAAAGGCTTTCTTGATGTCCCTGTAGAAATACCTGCTGAACTGTACTTGCAGCCGCTGGGGCTGAGACTAGCAGACTGCAGACAGCTCAGAGTAGGACATTTTTGCAGAGCTGGAAATATAAATGCTGGCGTGCAACAGAAAATACAACATACACAGAGGGAGGTGAAGGAAACACCTGCGTTGCTGGCACCGATTTGTTTTTGCTAGTCAAGACTTGTATTAAGTTACCCAATAAAAAGAGCATCTCTAAATACTTTATTGTCTTTTTTATTTTGGCTTGTCTAAAATAAAACATGCTTTTCATTTCAGCTCATTAATGTGTAAAACAGGCAGGTCAGTTAAATGGTAGAATGTTTCTTTCTGGAGAATAAAGGGTCTTCATTCCATCCGTAATGTTAAAGGCTTGGGCACAGTGACTCTCCAACTCCGGGAGTTTTGCCAGCACACTCTTCTTTAGGAGTCAGGAACACCAGCTACGAGGTGCAGGGCTGGCAAAACACCCAGTGTTGGAGAAAGGCTGTGCCTAAGCCTTTGACTTTTCACCTCATTCGAGATAAGTTGTCACTACTTTGCTGAATGGCTTGTTGTGCCGGTGACACAACAGCACACTGATAGTATCTTCAGAGACTTACTGCTTTGCTAAGCCTTCCATCGATGGTTTTAAGAATTTTTTTGTTTGACCAGTTATGTATGGTTAAGCAGTTTTTAATCGGATGATTATGGCAAGTCACTTAACCCTCCATTGCCTGGGAAGAAAGGCCGGGCAATCTACTGTACTTCCGGTCACACTGCTAAGAAAACCCAGGAGCTTCCGGGTCGCCAGGGGTCAGCACTGACTCAAAGGCACACATTGCATTTTTTTACACCCATTGGAGGTTTTTTTTATTTTTATATTTTGCTTCATGGGTGTACTGAGGTCTTTTTCCTCTTAAGCATAAGAAGGTGTTTTCTTATATTTACTCCATGCTTCGTTGAGCAGATTCTGTTTGTTTTGTGGAGGGCTATTCCAACTTGATGGAAGGACTAGAGGAGGCCTGAAGCAAATTAAAATGTAAAAGGAGACTTTTTGGGATGAGTTGGGGAGGATGGGCAAATAGTTTTAAAAATATTTATTTGATACCTAAATTGCTGTGAGTGAAAGTAGAAGTGATTAACACAGTAAATACATTATAAAGAAAATAAGTGAACAGAACGAAAAATGAACAAAGTCAATCTGTGAGGCTGCCTCAGGAGCCCAAACTACCAAGTAACCAGTAACAGGAGGGAGACGTTTGGGACAGTTCTGGTTTAAACTAGAAACCCAAAGCAGTGCGGCATCTGTAGGGCTGCTGGTCCCATCAGCTTCGGCTGAACCATGAAGGATATAAGGCAGTGGCCAGCTTCTGAGGAAAGATCAGCTGTGGTCAAGACAAAACAGTCGAGTCATACCAAGGGGCATGTTTACGAACATGCTATTAGCACAGGGTTTAGTGTGCAGTGAGAGCTCCACCCCAATAGCGCAAAAACTCCAATGATAAGCAATCAACGTGCGACTGGGGGTGTTAAGAGGTGGTAATGGCGCACTGCAGTTAGCATGGGCGTTTTGGAAGAACGCTGACCCGTGGGTGCCTTTAAAGTCACCTCAATGGGTGGTGTTAAGTGCATCTGTGTGCTAGTTAGTGCAGTGATGTGAATTAGCTACACACTAATGACAGGTGTACAGATGTGCCCTGGAAATGCAGCCTCCACACTCATTCTGTGGCTCAAATGCATGCTGGCGGTATGTTCCCCAATAAACATGCCCCTAACTCCGAGAATCATCAAGTCGTCCTTGTATCTGCAGGGAGAGTGGGCAGTTTTCAAAGATCAGGAGGATGATGTCCAATATAGAAGCATGAAAGGTAATTGGAAGGGGGGAGGGCACAGAGCTGAAGCTTTGTCTAAGGCACCTGGTATCCTTGCACCAGCTCTGGGTCCCACAATGCATTAGAACAGGGTTGTCTGGAATCCAAGACTGGCCCCAAATCTTCCTCTTGGAAATGGGTAACTTGGTAGTTCTGTAGAGCCCGGCCGCTGGAGAGCACGCTGTCACACCCTTCAGAACCAGATGTAGCTGATCAGTAACACTGCATGATCTTGTTAGGGGGAATACATAAGAACATAAGATATGCCATACTGGGTCAGACCAAGGTCCATCAAGCCCAGTATCCTGTTTCCAACAATGGCCAATCTAGGTCATACGGACCTAGCAGTATCCCCAAGAGACACAGGTTCCACAATGCTTATACTGGGTCAAGCACTGATATCCTGGGCCCCTTCTTAATAATGGTTTACGGACCTTTCCTCTAGGAACTTGTCCAAACCTTTTTTAAACCCAGCTACACTAACAGCCTTTACTACATCCTCCGGTAACAAATTCCAGAGTTTGATTACACGTTGAGTGAAAAAATATTTTATTTTATTAGTCTTAAATAGTTTACCCTGTAGCTTCATTGCATGTCCCCTAGTCTTTCTATATTGTGATAAGGTAAACAATCGATCTACGTTTACCCGTTCCACTCCGTTCATTAATTTATAGACTTCTATCATATCTCCCCTCAGCCGTCTCTTTTCCAGGTTAAAGAGCCTAACCTTTTTAGCCTTTCTTCATAGGAGTATCCTTCCATCCCCTTTACCATTTTGGTGGCTCTTCTCTGACCCTTTTCTAATAACGCTATATCCTTTTTAAGATACAGCAACCAGAATTGCACACAATATTCAAGGTGCGGTCTCACCATGGAACGATATAGAGGCATTATATCTTTTGTTTTATTTTCCATTCCTTTCCTTATGATACCTAGCATTCTATTTGCTCTCTTGGACTCCGCTGCACACTGGGCCGAGGGTTTTAACATGGTATCCACAATGACGTCTAAATCTTTTTCCTGGGTAGTGGTTCCTAATGTGGAACCTTGCATCGTGTAACCATAGTTTGGGTTGTTCTTCCCTAGGTGCATAACTTTGCACTTCTCCACATTAAATTTCATCTGCCATTTTGATGCCCAGTCTTCCAATTTATCAAGATCCTCTTGCAATTTTTCACAATCCTCTTGGGTTTTAACAGCTTTAAATAGTTTTGTGTCATCTGCAAATTTGATAACCTCACTCGTTATTCCACTTTCCAGGTCATTTATGAATATGTCAAAAAGCAGCGGACCCAGCAGAGATCCCTGGGGTACACCACTATTCACCTTTCTCCATTGGGAAAATTGGCCATTTAGCCCTACCCTCTGCTTTCTATCTTTTAACCAATTTCTGATCCACAGTAGTACACTGCCTCCTATCCCATGACTCTTTAGCTTTGCCAAAAGTCTCTGATGAGGGACCTTGTCAAAGGCTTTCTGAAAGTCCAGATACACTATATCAACCGACTCACCTTTGTCCACCTGTTTATTCACTCCTTTAAAAAAACATAACAGATTAGTAAGACAAGATCTTCCTTGTCTAAAGCCATGTTGGCTGTCTCCCATTAGGCCATGACTATCTACATGCTGAGTAATTTTATTCTTTATGATGGTTTCTACCATTTTTCCCGGTACTGACGTCAGGCTCACCGGTCTGTAGTTTCCCGGATCAACCCCGGAACCCTTTTTAAAAATTGGTGTTACATTGGCGATCCTCCAATCTTCAGGTATTAGAGATGATTTTAATGATAGTTCACAGATTACTAATAGCAGGTCTGCAATCTCATATTTCAGTTCTTTCAACGACCTTGGATGTATACCAACCAGCCCAGGTGATTTGCTACTCTTCAGTTTATCTAATAGTTGTAATATATCTTCCCGATGTATCGATATTTCCTTCAACTCTTCCGCACCTTTAAATATCACTTCAGTCATGGGTAACATCCCTACATCTTCCTCAGTAAAGACCGAAGCAAATAATTCATTCAGTCTCTCCGCTATAGCCTTGTCGCCTCTTAGTGCCCCTTTAACCCCTCTATCATCTAATGCACCAACTGACTCTTTCACAGTATTAAATTTATCAACTCACAACAGCTTGACTGATGGGTACTGGTTTTGCCCCATTTCATATATGGAAATATCTAAGACAGTGCCTCTCACACCTACCCAGTCAGGTTTTCGGGACTGATACAATGAATATGCAAGAGCTCTCCGATATTGGGATCCAAGACACCAACCTCAGCTGGTTCCTCTCCTACCTAGTAGCCCGAACACAACAAGTAAAAATTGGTCAGAAGATGTCAAACCCCTTCACGCAACAAATTGGAGTACTTCAAGGCTCAATCCTCTTGGCTGGATGAAGATATTGGATAGAAGGGCCATTATATCAAATATTCAAAACACACAAAATCCTGTACCAGATCTATGTCAAGACATAATGTTCTACACTCCTCTTATCCTCCTATCCCCGGATCTCACCAACCTACAGAAATGCTTTGCAGAAGTAAGAAAGCAGCTCAGGCTCCATAACCTATCATCAACCAGGAGAAGACTGAAGCACAATACGTCACCACAGACCCAACCTTCTCTCCACCATTGTCACTGAATCTAGACAACATGGTCATGAATGTCACAACTGAAATAAAATACCTGGGCATAACAATAGATGTATTTATTTAGCAATGCTTATATACTGTTTTTCACCCTATCAAAGCGATATACATTCAGGTACAGCTGAGGGGAGATATGATAGAAGTCTGTAAATTAATAAACGGAGTGGAACGGGTAAACGTAGATCGATTGTTTACGTTATCAGAATATAGATAGACTAGGGGATATGCAATGAAGCTACAGAGTAAACTATTTAAGACTGTTGTTGTTGTTAAGTGCTGTCGAGTCGGAGTCGACTCATGGCGACCCTCTGGATAGCTATCCTAAATTGTGTTCGGTCTTCAGTCAGGCGGCTCATTGTTGACAGACTGGTACCCGTAGCTGCTGTTATTGTATCGATCCATCTCATTGCTGGTCTTCCTCTTTTGCGTTGACCTTCTATCTTGCCAAGCATGATGTCTTTCTCTAATGATCTCTCTCTTCGCATGATGTGTCCAAAGTATGAAAGTACACGTTCCATTTCATTCTTGACCACCTCCAACTTCCCTTGGTTCATGCTTCGTACGTTCCATGTTCCAATGTGTAAGACATCTTTACAGCTTCTGACTCTCATTTCATGCGCAGCTACATCAGCAGTCAGATTTCCCGAGGGCTTTGATCCAACCACATCATAAATGCTGGCTTTACTCTGAAAAATCTTCAGCTCTTCCCCAGTAGCTAGTTGAGTGCCTTCCGACATGGGGGTCTCATCTTCCAGCACCATAGCACAATTTGTTTTGTTGTAACTATCCATTGGGTTTTCATGGCAAGATACAGAAGTAGATTGCCAGGCCTTTCTTCCAAGCAGTTTAAGTTTGGTGTTGTTGCCGTTGTCACAAAAATGTGATCCTCCGCCGTCAACACTATCCCATTCTGCTGCTGCCCAGATGGGTGGTTTGTCTTGGTCTGGCACCTCAGCTGAGACCTGTCCATCTTGGGAGACCCTGCCAGTAGTTAAACTACCGATAGTTTAGCTCTCAGCATCACTGATGCACGCAAGCCCTCACAGCACGACAAGCTGCAAACCAAATGAGAGTATTAATAAAAGAAAATATTTTTTTCACTCAACATGTAATCAAACTCTGGAATTTGTTACCGGAGGATGTAGTAAAGGCTGTTAGTGTAGCTGGGTTTAAAAAAGATTTGGACAAGTTCCTGGAGGAAAAGGTCCATAAACCATTATTAAAAGGGACCCAGGATATCACTGCTTGACCTGATACAAGCATTGTGGAACCTGTGTCCATTGGGGATACTGCTAGGTACTTATGTTCTAGATTGGCCACTGTTGGAAACAGGATACTGGGCTTGATGGACCTTGGTCTGACCCAGTATGGCATATCTTATGTTCTTATATTTCCCTTCTCCCAAAGGGCTCCCAATCTGCTTTTCGACCCGAGGCAATGGAGATTCTGTCCTCAAGTGGGCAATGATCACACCCACTCTGGACTACTGTAACATTATTTATCAAGGCCTTCCTAAACACATCTTTCACCCCCTGCAAATGGCCCAAAACACTGCAGTGTGTATAATCTATGGTGCCTCTCACTGGGCCCACATCACCCCCATCCTGATACAGCTTCACTGGCTTCCCATCACTGCCAGAAACAAATTCAAGGCTCTCACCACAATATTTTAAATCGTACATAAAGAATCTTGCTGGCAGACATTGATTTCACACCCCAAGAACAAAAAGCTTCAAAGAAATAGCACTCTCAACTTAATCTTCTAAGTGGGGATCATGAGTAAGAGCAAGCAGTCAATCTGTAATTGGACATTCACAATATTTGTGCCCACATTGTATTACTCCCTCCTCCCAACTCTAAGAGGATGCTCGGACCTGACCAAATTCTGGAAAAAAACTAAAAACATCTCTTCCAAAAGGAATATAGCACATCCTTGGACCCAGAACTGCAAACGCCTTAGTAACTTCATGTCAGAACAACCCTATATACACATTGGGGGTTATTCTGAGACACGAATAGTGGGCGTCAGCCCCCAACTAACTTCCCTGCTGGTTGTGCGGGGAAGTTAGTTGGATGGGGAAGAGGTGACCCAGGGGCAGAGAAGGGGTGGGCAGTGGGGGGTCACCTGCCCTGGACGTACAGGGCTGATTCTAATGTTGGCCCTGTATGTCCAGGGCCGGCAAAATATTCCACCTCCAAGGTGGAATAACTTCCCTGGATGTGTTTTTTTTCACGGCCAGAGTGCAGAAGGGGCTGTGGGGCCAGATCAAAATTGCATTCCCCTTTGTACATCTAGCTCAGACCATACGTACAAAGGGGAAGTACATGCGGGACAGAATCAGGCCCACTTTGAACATTCTCTTATATCCAGCACAATGTATAAATGTTGAATAATTACCCCCTATACTCATACTGTAAATAGTTCAGTTACTATGCATGTCACTGTTTTCCTGTTTTATTATCTGTACAACAGAGTGCTTCCCAATGCACAGTTAAATTTGTGGGTTATATGTAAACCGCTTTGAACAGCAGAAAGGCAGTATAGAAATTTATCGAGTCTCTTTTATACCGCACTATTCAACATCAGTGCGTTTACATGAAACAGAATGACTAGCACAGTGCAGCAAGCTGATCTGTGTTTACAAAGAACAGGTACTAGGTAGTACAGAAATAAGTTTTAATAAATAAAAATAAAATAAGAGCTGGATTCACATACATGGGATCTCCCATGTATTTAATATTTCTTATATACAGCCTTTCAAAGTTATCAAAGGAGTTTACAATTAACTCAACAATGATACATGGGACCCGCAAAGAAACAAGTGTGCTACATCATACAGTGAGTGGTAACTACGTTGCAACTATTTACATTCCATGTTGAATGAACAATTATCCGTGGAAGTAGTGGCGAGAGAAGCAGCAGCAGCAGCTCAGGTGGGATTCGCGAGCGGCGCAGGCACTTAGAGCTCTGCTAGGGCCCCGGGATTCAATGAATAGACGCGGTCTGCGCCTTTTCCGCAAGTGTCATCGCTGCAAGTTTCTCTCATGCATAGTCAAGGTGGGAATTGTGAAAATCCAGCCGGTAGGTTGCGCTCAGGCGAGGCTGAGAAGCGCCGCTCTAAGTGACAATCCGCCAGCCCCGTGCACGACCCGTTACCGGCTCCGGGACGACCGAGCAATGCCCCGCCGCTCGCTAGAGCGCTGAAAGCGGTACTAATGAAAGCGACCACATGCAAGGAGCATATAACGGGGCAAAGCGATGAGTGACTTTATTACTCGCTCCACCTCTGAAAACACGTTATCCACAAGCACCGTCCGATGCCTACAAACGCCCAGCTCTTTCTCCTTCCTACCTTTGCCGCTTCTGCTCAAACTTCACGGACTACAACTCCCGACAAATCACAGCGGAAGCGTGTAAACGTCACTTCCGCTTCGCGCAGTCTCCCTCGGGACACAAGGCTCGTGATAGCCGAGGAACGTAACACCTCGGGAAGTGAAACTCGAGGGAAAGGAGAGGGTAAAGGGGGCGTGGCCAGTAAGTCAAAAGCAAAATCCCGAGGGCTAATGGACGCTGGCTGGGGCGGATCCCGATCGCACCGATTGGTCGGAAGCAGCGGCGGAGGGGGGCGCTGATTGGCTGCCAGGGTCCAGTTCCGCTTTCGCTTCTTGTTTCCGGGTATGGAGAGGCGGCGAGGAGAGGAGCGGGAGAAGCAGTGGTGGGTAACGTGTGCGGGGGCCCTGGGCCTCTGCATGTCTAAGACCGGTTACTGCGCGGGGCCGTTGGGGAGGTTTGGGATTGGAGGCGGGCTGGGGGCTGCCGACGGTAAGACGCGGGTGCTGGGAATTAGCGCTGATGCTTCCGGGCGAATCTCTGGGAAGTGGGCGGTCGTCGGGGTCCGGGGGGATTTTATCCTTCCCTGTGTCCCAGGATTATATGCGACTGCGGGCAAATGAACTACGTGAGCGAGACACACACACAACCAGTGTGTATATGTATATATTAGACTTTATTATTGGTAGACAAAAGTGCATATGGAATACATTAGAATTATGAGGTAGTAAGTTATGCAGCTCTGCTACTACAGTTATGCAGAGATAATGACTGATTATCAACCAAAGTCGGACTCGCTTTGCACTGGGAAAACACTGAAAGTTAACTGATTAAACCCCAGCCACTTGGGAAATGTAAGGCTAGTACCTTAACCTTGCCAGGAGGTAATTTAGCTGGATCCAAATTTCTGGAACTGGACAAAGTCAAAAAAAGAGTGGCAGCTATCTAAGGCAGACTGCGGCTACCCAGGCGAGACGTGTGATAAGCCTTGCTCTGTAAAGGAATGGCCTTGCACACTTTTCAGGAGGAGACAGGCAGGAAAGCACACAAAGTGCAGAGCCTTGCCCCAGCACAGAGAGATCTGGTCTCAGATACTGTGAGCCATCATTAGCGAATCAGGTAGCAGTTGTCAGGTGGTCATTCTTCAGACAAAGCTCCATGCTGAGAGAAGATGATGGTATGCAGGTTCATACATTGTTGCAAATGTGCAGGACCAGTGGAACAGCCTGTTAGATGAGAATGGCCTCAGGAGCTGGTTCTCTTGCAAGTAGTCATGTCTGGAAAACAATAGCTTTTGCTGTATGTGCACATAAAACTTGGCAATACAAAACAACCCTTCAGGCATCAAAACTCCACCAGCCCAGAAACATAGAAAAAGAAAAATGGTGGGTCCAAACAAGAAAAAGATAAACTTCCTTAGGTACCTGAAGTATATTTATTGTCGGACACCAGAATCTATGCCAAAGCAAAATATTTAAAACTTTGGCTAGAAATCTATGTCAATTTTAATCAATGTTTTGCAGTAAAACGATTGCCGCTAACCAAAACTCAAAAGCAAAACTTTTCCAATCATTCAGTACTTAACTGCAGCATCACAACGGAGCAGATCCAATGAAAGTGGGCAACGACAGTCCTACGTTTTGGGTCACTCACTTGAAGACCCTGCTTCAGTTTTATACTTGTCACCACCAAATGAAAGTAATGCCATATCCCAAAGAAAAGAACGACCAAGGAAGTTACTTAAAAACTGGCGTCTGACATCATCAGCCAATCACATGTTTACTGAGTAACCAATCAGGGCCACCTCCATTGGATTTGCTCCATCGTGATGCTGCAGTTAAGTACTGAATGATTGGAAAAGCTTTGAGTTTTAGTTAGCCACAATCGTTTTACTGCAAAACATTGATTAAAATGGACATAGATTTCTAGCCAAAGGTTTAAATAAATATCTTGCTTTGGCATAGAGTCTGGTGTCCGACAATAAATACACTTTAGGTACCTAAGGAAGTTTTTTTCTTTTTCCATAAAACTTGGCAGGCAATTGCTTGATCAGCGGGTCTGAAGCTTGAGCACAGCAGAAATTACTTGTACCAAGAAATCCATCTTGGGTTTAGGCTTTTGGGTCTGAGCAGGGCACAGCTGTTCAGAACAAGCCACAGGTACCAGCCCTACAAGTTCCCCCAAGGTCCTTGTTGCCCCTTCTTTTTAATTTATATTTGAGACCTTCGATTAAGGTTTTTAGGAAATGTCAGATGAATATCATATGTGAAGAAAATAATTGAAGTCTTTCTGTTCATTTGGAGAAAATAGTGGCAAAACTTTATGGCTGCAAACGAATGCTTTTGGGAAATTCAGGGGTGGATGTTTCATAATAAACTGAAATGAAATCTGGTGAAAACGGAGATGTTTGTGAGTAAAGTGAGATGATATGCAGTATGGATACACCAGGGTTTGTTGATGTTCCTTGTTGGACATGAAAGGTCACATAGTAAGTCTGTAAATTAAAGACTGATAGTGGATTGATATCTCCTCCATCGGATGTCAAATGCAGGATGGAGCTGGGATTTTTTTTCTTTCTTTTCAGATTGGGCATGCTGCATCTTTTATGTGAAAGGAAGAGCAGCCACTATTATTACTTGCCACTTAGATTATTGCCCTGATCTTTTAGTCTCCCTGAGAATATGGTGAAGATGGTTTTAAGAAGTGCAGTGTGCTGCAGTCTGATTGCTCAATTTTGACTGGAAGTACCATAGCTCCCCCAGCCCCGGCCGACCTCTGGCTTCAGATTTAGTTTAGTTTACTTACATGCTGTATCCAAAAGGTGGTATAGAAAGAAGGAAGTCAAAATTCAGAAGAAAATAAGTTCATTTTTAAGAGATCAAAGAATAGGCAAGGATATAGATAAAGGAAAAGCAAAGTTTTGAGAAGGAGAAAGCTTTGAGATGTTAGGCAGTTCCCAAAGTAGGAAGTTTATTCTTCTCCATGAATGAATAAGTGGATTTTGAAACGGGACTATGGTTTAAGAGACTGACACTGGTTTATAAAATCTAGCAAGGGATATGTCTGTCTTATTTGACATAAAGGTTGAAATATTATATACCTGCTAGACATTTGCACTTCCAGACTAAGAATTGCTTATCATTTTGAGAAACAGAGGTTGAAAACGGGGATGATTAGAGCATTTATTTAACAGGTCTTTTAATACCGCTTTATCATTTCAGTTAAGGCGGTTTACATTGTAACTTAAACTTGGTAATGTGCATTAAACAAGGGTATTGAAAACTTGGATTTTTCTGAGACAATGGAGGGTTAAGTGACATGCCCAAGGCCACAAGATGTGCTGGTGTAAATTGAACCCTGGTCTCTTGTTTTCCAAGCCAATACTCTAACCATTAGGCTACTCTTCCACTCCACTCTTTTAGCTATAGTGTCACATTCCAGCGGAATAGACTGCTCCTGGAGATAAGCACTGGCTCTATATTTTTGGTTTAGGAAATTCTTGCACAGCTTTTTAATAAGTGAGTCAGATTAGACTTAATGATTCTAGTGTTTTGGAAGGAGAAATGGAGTGGAGGAGTAGCCTAGTGGTTAGAGCAACAGCCTAGAACCCCAGAGATCTGGGTTCAGTTCCCACTAGCACTCCTTGTGGCCTTGGCAAGTCACTTTACCCTCCATTGCCTTGGAAGAAAAGGCCTGGCAATCTAGTTTAGATGATACCTTGCCAAGAAAACCCAGAGGCTGATGGGTGGCCAGGAGTCGGCATTGACTTCATGACACTTAAAAAAAAGAAGTTTTACAATTAAATTATGATTCTGGCTAAAACAAAATCTCAAGAGCTGGGGAGGTATCTTTTTTTTTATCTGAAAGGGTCATGTTATTTTATCTTGATGGTCATTACGGTTACTATGTATTGTTGACCTTCTAGTGTTAAAATCAAAATGGCTCAAAAGGAATTTTACCTAGAAACCCCAAAGTGCGCCAATTGATGCATTATCACGATGACTGCCTTTAGCATGAAATGCAGATGTGAATTAATGTGAAGTTACTTATTTGTTAAATACGTGCAGTATGTGATGTCATTACATGACGTTATCGTGTGTTTGTTTGTAATGTCGGAGTAAAACTGTAAACAGTGATTGAGATGCGCCACCTAGTGGGAACATGAATTTATACCTAGAAGTCCCAAAGTACGTCAATTGACGCATCCAAGACAATTGAGTGCGTCAATTGACGTACTTTGGGGCTTCTAGGTATAAATTCATTTTCCCGCTAGGTGGTGCATCTGTCATTAATTTTCAATGCACATATTTCAACATCTTGACCTTGCTAATAAAGTCATGGAACATGACTGACATGGTTCTAGCAGTGGCGCTTGTATACAACTTCGAAGATGCATTTGCATCAACTGACACACTTTGGGGCTTCTAGTGTTATTAATTAAGATGATGGCATGCAAGGGTTTAAAGCCCTTCCTCCAATATTCACCCAGCATTCTGTTCCCTCTTCTCCCACCCCGATATACACCATACTCTCCAGCATTGCACACCCTTCTGTTGCCATTCTGTAATTTCCCTACCCTCTCCCCCAGATCCATCATCTTACTGTCATTGTTTTCTGCTGCCTGACAGATATTACGCAGTCGTCCAGACCTGGAGACAAAAGGAGAGTGAGGCAGGTGAGCCGCATTGTGCTTTTTATTTTTCCCCTTCCCTGGGGCACCTTACAATAAGCATTGGCACCATGGAGCAGATATAGCTCCCCTCCTCTGATCCCAGGTCATCTTGTGATGAAGGGCCGTGTAGGACAAGGGAGTTATGGGAAGGTCGATTCCTGTCTTTCCTCTTGATAGCTGGGATGGAGTATGTCTGGCTCCATCCTGCTGCTCCTGTTAGATAGGGAGCAAGTGTATTACCCTTGGCTGCCCCCACCTTTCTCCCTCCCCCCCTTCATCATGCTGCTGATAGATGGACTAATAAGTTTTCAAACCCTCTAGTTGGCTTTAGGTGATGTGTTCACCTGTCCCTATGGTAATAATCGGATTAGAGGTACACCAGCAATTCAAAGTGAGATGTGAGTCTAGTCGTCTTCTGTCTGCACTGGGACTCTGCAATACTCTGACACTGTTTTAAGCCTAATTTTTTCATTCAACTACGGCAACTTGCCATTGTAACAACTGCAATGTGTCACTGGAAGATGAAGCTCAGGATTTGTTTGGTGCTGGGCATTAGTCATTCCACACCAAAAATAAAAAAATAAGCTTCTATGTAATGCTGAGAGTTTAGGTGCCACTACCTTATGATTTCTAACTCACATCTGCCTGTGTCCTGGAGTAACATCCCCCTTTTCAGCTCTTGAGTCATGTTTGAGTAGACAGCTGTAAGTGTGACTGGCAGAGCTTCTAGCTTGTTTTATACAGTGCCTTGTGAAAGTATTCATCCCCTCTGTATTTGCCCTGTTTTGTCGCATTACAACCTGGAATTAAAATGGAGTTTTGGGGGTTAGCAGCGCTATGTGATATACACAACAAACCTACGACTTTGAAGGTGCAAAATATCCTTTATTGTGACACGAACAATAATTCAGACCAAAAAATAACTGACAGCAGGAGTGTGCATATGTATTCACCCCCCAAAGTCAATAGGTTGTAGAGCCACCTTTTGCTGCAATTACAGCTGCAACACTCTTGGGGTATGTCTCCATTAGCTTAGCACATCTAGCCATTGGGATTTTCCCCCATTCCTTAAGGCAAAACTGCTCCAACTCCTTCAAGTTAGATGGGTTGCGTTGGTGTACAGCAATCTTCAAGTCATGCCACAGATTCTCAGTTGGATTGAGGTCTGGGCTTTGACTAGGCCATTTCAAGACATTTCAATGTTTCCCTTTAAACCAACTTTAGCAGTGTGTTTAGGGTCATTGTCCTCCTGGAAGATGAACCTTCGACCCAGTCTCAAATCTCTGGCAGACTGAAACAGGTTTTCCTCAAGAATTGCCATGTATTTAGTGCCGACCAAAAAGAGCAGCAACTGCCACGGAAACAGCAAACACAAAAACAGTCCAAAGGCGTGGCAGGAAGGGTCAAAGAAAGCCTTTATTATTCAGGGATTGAGCACTGCCAACCCAACACTTTTTCAGTTTACTAGCAATGAGACAGCAGCTTCAAGCAAGGACGATCCTTCCTGTGCTGAGATAATCAACTCTTTTTGATTTCGGTTTATAACATCTTTGACTGTTCCTGATCCATGCTACACGGTCTGGTTACAATACCAGACACGTTGAAGGGTGTATGGTCCCCTCGGGGATCTCATTAAAGAAAGGGTTTGTTTATCCTACAAATTCCTACAGTGTTGAGCCGCATACCCCTGAAGAAAGTTCCTACGAAACACGGCCAGTGTTGGGTTGGCAGTGCTCGATCCCTGAATAATAAAGGCTTTCTTTGACCCTTCCCGCCACGCCTTCGGACTGCTTTTGTGTTTGCTGTATTTAGTGCCGTCCATCGTTCCTTCAATCCTGATCAGGTTTCCTGTTCCTGCCAATGAGAAACATCCCCAAAGCGTGATGCTGCCACCACCATGTTTCATGTGGGATTGGTGTTCTCAGGGTGATGGAAAGTGTTGGCTTTGCACCACACATGGCTTTTCCCATAATAGCCAAAAAGATCAATTCTGATTCTTATCTGACCAGAGAACCTTCTTCCATGTGTTTTTGGGCTCTGCCATGTGCTGTTGTGCAAACTGCAAATGTGTTTTCTTATTTCTTTCTTTAAGCAATGGCTTGTTTCTGGCCACTCTTCCATAAAGCCCCGCTCTGTGCATTGTACGGCTTATAGTGGTCCCGTGGACAGAGACTCCCATCTGCGCTGTGGATCTTTGCAGCTCCTTCACTGTTATCCTTGGTGTTTTTGTAGCATCTCTGATTAATGCCCTCCTTGTCGGGTCTGTGGCCTTCTCTTGTCAGGTTTGTAGTGGTGCCATATTCTTTCTGTTTTGTTATAATGGATTTAGTGATTATAACCCAACCCTGATCCATATTTCTCCACAACTTTCCCTCTGACCTGTTTGGAGTGCTCCTTGGTCTTCATGTTGCTTGCTTAGTGATTGTTGCAGTGTTGGGGGCCTTTCAGAACAGGTATATTTGTACAGACATCATGTGACACTGCACACATATGGACCCTAATCAACTAATTATGTGACTTCCAAGGTTAATTGGTTGGACCAGATCGTATTTAGGGGTTTCATAGCAAAAGGGATGAAGACATATGCACGCACAACTTTTCAGTTTTTACTTGTTTTTTAATATATACAAGTATTTTATTGTCATTCCACTTCTCCAATTTGGACTATTTTGTTAGGTCCATTACCTAACATCCAATTGAACCTCCATTTTCATTCCAGGTTGTACATAATGCAACACAACAGGACAAAAACCGAGGGGATGACTACTTCCGCAAGGAATTGTTACAGCTAGCTGCTGTCCAGGTCACACACTTGTTTGGACTATGCTGAATGAATGGGTGGTGCTTACTGGTGGTCCTGGCTTCGGGTTTTTGGGTTGGGTGCTTGGATCTCTAGGATTTCATTATTTTGAATTTTTCTTTTTTTTTTGTTCCTGTAGAATGTCCCCTCGTGATGGTTGTGTCTGTGTCCCAGCTGTGCTGTTCACTTGCCTGCTACTGGCTGGCAGTGCTATAGGGGACTCGGCAGAAACCTGTGACCTTGTGGGAAGTAGTAACAAGGAGTCTGCAATGGAGAAGGCGGTGATCCAGAAATTGGTGCCCCTGTACTCCCAAGTGTAAGAAAGAGCCTTCTTTCTGCTGGAGCAAGGCCGCATATTCCTAGACGTGAAAGTGCATCAGGAGGCGTATGAGCCCTAGCCAGGGCTGTCAGGAGGATGCAGAGACATCGATGCTTCTGTCTCTCTATATCACTATAGTCTGTAGCACATGTTATACTCAAAATTGTCCTGGCATGGTAGCTCTATAGAAGGATGCATGGGGCTTCTGATGACAAACAGCACAGAAGTGTGTTTCTTTTTAACTGGGTATCTATTTTATATTTTTGTATAGTGTCTTGGGCATACTGAGGTTTGGAGAGATGCTGTATAACTTAAAAAGTAAATCCTTAAATTATAGTGAGGCACTTTAAAAATTTGTCATAAGCCTTAATTAAATACCTGATGATATAGGGTCGTAAAGTGCTGGAGGGAGGTCATTTGTAAGCAGATGACTAAAACTAAATTTCTGTATTGCTAACCATTGACTGGATTGTCTGTATCCCCTGGCTGTAGGCTCAATACAACAGTGAAATTTGGGAATGATACCTACATTTACAGCTTCCGCGTGTGTAGCAGCTTCAGTCAAGATGGCCACAGTGGCTTGATGCAGTACAACAACCTCACAAAGCAGACCGTGGTGGTGGGACGCATCAACGAGACTCATGTCTTCAATGGCTGTAAGGATGGGGAGGATGTAGGTTGTGGGCAGCAGCGTCTTCCCTTTCTCCCCCCTCCCCCCAGCTAATGTAAAGGCAACCTTGTTTCATGTAGGTTATGCAGTGTAGTAGTAAGCGAAGGATGTGTTTTCTGTAGCTGGGCACTGTGGGAAGATTCCTTTGCCAGTGGTTAAGATGTATGGTGATTCCATGCTTCACTGTTTTTTGCCAGCCCGGTAGTGTTTTCTTTAATTCTGTACCTTTAATCTAGTGCCATGAGTGTGTGTAATAAGCTGCTCTAGGTACACAGGTTGGGTTGTAAAATTTATCTCTGCAGCTGTCTTATACACAAGCTCTTCCTCATTCACCTCCCACCGTGTATACACAAACAGGGCTATTTCCATATCATCCTGCTAAACCAGTCCAGATGAGTGGGTTATGCTCCCGTGCCTCCAGCAGGAGTTTTGCACTGGTGCAGCAGTGCAGATAGACTTGACTCCTGGCTCACAGCATGGTGCTGTGGTCATTGTGATTGAGTCTCATGCCTTTCTCTTGGAGCTAACAGCCACGTGTCCTGTGCCTGTTAACCATGGGTTCCTAGAGAGAGGGGTTGGTAAGTTGGGCCTAGACCTCTTTCCATCTTGCTGTCCCTTATCTGCATGTTTCCAATTTTATTCCAGATCTTGGTGTGGGGCTTCCCTGACAGGTGCTGGGCCTCGCTTCTACTGTTTGGTGCAATTTTGTGGCTTTTTTCTGTTGCTGTTGTTTTTTACTTCTGATGTGGAAACCACACAGGGGGACCCATGGCCTCTTCCACTCTTTTCCTATATTTTTTTCCTGCCGGTGGGCACCATGGCCATTGGAAATAACTTCTTCCAAATCTGCTAGACCAGCCCTTATGAGTTATATTCCCCTGCCAGCAGATGTGGAGACAGATATAATACCAAAGGCTTCACCGAGCATGCCCTGGCACCTATGTGCCTCCCCTAGGTGTCGCCTCTAGTATTTTTCTGTCTCCAGCAGATGCTGGATGTTACTCGTCTTGCTCCTCAAATAGTTTTATTTCAGGCCTAATTCAGTCAACTTTCAACCGTGGAGGTCTCTAGGGAACACTGGAGGTATCCCCACAGAGTTTCTCACATTCCTGAACCCAGTCACTGGGCTGTAGCCACTGATCACGAGGATCAGAAAGCCTCTGCCATCTGCACAGGGGATCAGGCTCCAGGCCACGAGGGCCTGTGTAGCCTGTCTGGAGAGAGCTGGTCACTGCCATTGGAGCCTGAGCTTCCTGTCCTAGTACAGCCACCGCTATTCAGCAATATATTTTTGGATTGGGATTCCACTTACAGAACCATGGCCAGCTACTGCTGAGTCCCCAGACAGCTTGTTGGATCGGCTCAGCTCTCTTGCAGTGTCAGTGAAACTGTGAATGAAGGGTTTTCCCCTCTCCCACCGACAGCACTCTGTCTCTCTGAAGGCCACAGTGCTGATGCTGCCACTTTTGACACCACGAGGCCCTCTATTGCTACAGTTCCACTCCCGCTGCTGACTGCTCCTGCAAGTCACTGCTGACCTTACAGACATCTTTTTACTGCGGCTCAGACTCCACCTCCGTTTGCTGCTCTTCTCTGCCGCCACTGGCTCCTGCTTCAGCTATGTGATATGTGGCTGCTCGACATCGTTTTCAGTGCGTCTGCTCCAGCCTGCTGGCCTGCATCTTCCCGCCTTCATGTCGGCCATTTTAAAGTGCTGGCTTTTGCGCCTACTGTATGCAGTGGCCATTTGCTCCCCAGAGACTCCAGGCAGCACTCCAGAGCCAGTAACTCAGCAGGAGATACTATTTTTCAGTCTTCCACAGCTGCACAAGGGCACCACATTAACTTGGCACTGGGGGAGACAATGCAGTACTGCTATGCCTTCGCTTATGTCGTGGTGCCTTGCCTGTGGGCATAAATGCTGGCAACTAATAGACCGTATTTGTGCCACCTGCTCTGCCCATCCCGATGAGGTCTCGGTGTCTACATTGCCACCTCGAGGCCCAGGAAAGCAGGACACAACCCCCTTCGGCAACAGACCACACGGTTGCTCCTCCTGCCACTGCTTCAGAGGATGGACCCCCTTCCCCCGGATGCTTCCCCAGAGATCCAGATTGATCACCACCCCCAAAAAGTGAAACACATAAAGCAGAATTTTTACAAGAATCACTAAATATCACCTCATTACTTTCGTATTTTTGTCGAAGCTATGCTGTAGGAGGGACAGTAGTGTCAACTGTCCCACACCAAGCAGCTAGCTACCTTTTTTTCTTTTATATGTGATCCTGTGTCACTTCTCAAATTGTTTTTCTATATCCACAAAATTGCACTTATCTGAAGCCTCTTAATTTTCACTCATCCTTCCGTTGATCCTGAAGAGGAAGATGGAACATGACGCGCGCGTTTCGAGCCTTAAGACTCTGTATCAAATGTTGAACTCTTCTTCAATTCAAAAAACGGAATCCCAACAAGACGCCGTCGTCGCGGCTGAGGCATACGTCTCTCCTCTATGGCTGCATCATTAGACTATTCGATTTTTAAACAGGAGCACAACCTATCAGAAAGGGAATGCCCCACATGAAGGGGAATCCCAATTCGGATTGGTTCTCTTAAGATGACATCAGACTATCGAATACCATTCAACCTCCCGATTTAAACCTGCCGGTTCTACTGTATCCAAGGAAAAAATCCATCTTTGTTCTAATAGTTGAAGTTGGTAGAGACGATCTCCTCCTCTGGGATCAGCTGGAATGTGGTCAATAACTGTCCATCGTAAATCAGTAAATGAATGATTGAATTGTAAACAATGGGTTACCATCGGTGCTGTCAAGACTCTATTTCGCAATCGGGAAGCGTGTTCCATTAAACGTATCTTCACAGCACGACTAGTCCTACCTATGTAGAGCAATAAACACGGGCACAACAGTAAGTAGACTACATAGCTAGAGAGACAGTTCGTATCTCAACGTCGTGTAAACAGTTGTTTAGTTTTTGGATGTGTCCATTGTAGCCCAAGCATAGATGATACACAGAATTGACATGATCCACATGTTAAATGTCCAGTCTTAGCAGGAAGTCGATCGAGTCTATCAGATGGTAATGCTGTCTTCATCAGCATATCACCAAGATTCCGCCCCCGAGAAAATGCTATCTGAAGAGGTTTATTAAAACAATCAATTAATTGCAACGTTGGGATACGAACTGTCTCTCTAGCTATGTAGTCCCTTCATGTGGGGCGTTCCCTTTCTGATAGGTTGTGCTCCTGTTTAAAAATCGAATAGTCTAATGATGCAGCCATAGAGGAGAGACGTATGCCTCAGCCGCGACGACGGCGTCTTGTTGGGATTCCGTTTTTTGAATTGAAGAAGAGTTCAACATTTGATACAGAGCCTTAAGGCTCGAAACGCGCGCGTCATGTTCCATCTTCCTCTTCAGGATCAACGGAAGGATGAGTGAAAATTAAGAGGCTTCAGATAAGTGCAATTTTGTGGATATAGAAAAACAATTTGAGAAGTGACACAGGATCACATATAAAAGAAAAAAAGGTAGCTAGCTGCTTGGTGTGGGACAGTTGACACTACTGTCCCTCCTACAGCATAGCTTCGACAAAAATACGAAAGTAATGAGGTGATATTTAGTGATTCTTGTAAAAATTCCCCAGAGATCCAGGGCAGCAATTCCAGTCCTCTTGCCTGCAGACATGGACTTTGAATCCGACAGATTCAGGGTTCTTTTTAGAAAGGTGTGGGATGCCTGGTGCGGTACATTGCTCCTCTCACAGGGTTCTTCAGTGCCATCGCCGACTTCATCTACTTTGTGCCAACATTCCACCAGGAAACATGCCTCGGATGCTCAGGAGATGGAGGTCGCATTCCGCATACCCAAGACAGTCTCTTGGGTGGCTAGGATCAGCGACTCACCTCCTCATATTGACTTGGATCATCTCTTGGAGGCTGATAGCCCGCATTCTGTCTCAGATTATGAGGACGGCGAGTGATCCCCATCAGAAGATCCAGACGAGGACCAAGATGTCAGGCTGTTTTCACAGAGATGAGCTGGCAGCACAAATTGTTGAGGCTCTTCATATTTCGGACAGCCCCAAGGCAACGCCAGCTCAAACCTCGTCGCAGGCGAATCCTATTCTAGCAGGTATCCAAAAACCAGCTAAGGCCTTCCCGTTTCTACTGTAGCTCCAACAGATGGTCTCCTTGGAATGGCAAGCTCCGGTCAGCGTGATGGTTAGGCAAACTTTGTGTGGTCACCAGCTGACCTCCGACAGCTGGCTTTGCTTCCCCACAGTGGATGTCTTGGTCATTGCCGTGACCAAGCATACCACCATTCCGGTGGAAGGAGGAGCGGCGATCGGTGATCAAAATGACCACAAAGTGGAAGGCTTTTTGAAGACAGCCTTCTCCTCCTCCTCGCTTGCTTTGCAAGCTTCTGCATGCAGTGGCCTGGCGGCTCGCGCCCTCTTGTGTTGGGTTCAACCCTTGCCCAAAGATTCTGCCTCAGCGCTTATGGAGTCCACTGTCGTGTTCATGGTGGATGCTCTCTATGATCTTATTAGGCTAGTGGCCCTGTCCATCGCAGCTGTAACGGTAGTGCACTGATGGCTCTGGCTCCAGCATTGGTCAACCAGTTCCTCCTCTAAGGCCCGCCTTGCCAGGTTATCCTTTTTAAGGGCAAGTTTCTCTTTGAGGATCTGGAGCGATTGGTCAAGGATCTTGCTGAGGACAGACCTCGATCTTCCTTGCGTAGGGGATCTGCAGCTTCTACAGCATCATGATCTTGCTTTGGGAGCAACCGCTACTACCGCCCCGGCATATCCTCCTCAGTGTTATCGGCCCACAGGTCAGCTCCCACCTTTCAGCCCTTTTGGGTGTTTCGCAGAGCAAATGATTCCTTCTCTACCTCTACAGCGAAGTTCCCTGGATCCCGTCGGCAATCCGCTGACTTCCCTGGGCTTTACTCTGGGACACCGCTGGTGGGAGGGCACCTATCCCTTTTCTTCTGCGAGTGGGCTCGCATCACCACAGATCAGTGGGTCTTAGGCATCATTCGTCACAGCTATACCCTCGAGGGCACCCGACCCATCCAGGACACCTTTTTTAATCTCCCCTTGCATGGCTCAAACGCCTGGTCATGCACACAACTCTGCAGCGCCTGCTGGATCTCCAGGCCATCTGTCCTATCCCAGCCCCTGAATGGGGGTCCGGATGCTATTCCATCTATTTTAAAGTCCAAAAAATTACACTCCAAATATATCACTGATCTTGTAACGGAAATTATTGATCCATCACTTTATGTGGGTACTGTTTGACCAGACATGCACTCTTATTGCAACATAACAGGTCTCGGAAAATGTGGCCATAAATGACCTACTTTTAATCCCAATATTACATCAACGACCTCTTTAATAAATTTAAAGTGACACAGTGCATTATCCAAACTCCACCAGCCCACCTAAAGGAACTTCTAATATGCAAATTCGTCCTCCTTCTTTCTGTTGATGTTAAAATTTCTCATTGAAACGGAATAACTTGTGACTAAACAATATTGACTTTTAAAATGCTGTGCAAACTTGCAAATCACCCAACGCCGTTCATTGGCACTGCCGACGCGTTTCTCCTCGCGGTTCTTCAGGGGTAAATTTCCAAATGCCAAGCATCCACACCACTATTCTTAAAACACCTATGTATAAAAACAAAAACCAAAACCAACTATAAACTCTCCAATACAAGACTATTAGTCCTCTTTTCTAACCTACCCACATAATGAAACCCCACTTACTGAATGCTGCCCACGTTCTCCAGCCATATCTTCTGCTCCTGTGATTCAGTTAACCATAGCAGGAATGAAAAAACGCCACGCATGCGGGATGGTGCTCTCATCGGGCTTTTAAAGCCAACCCTCCACCCCGCATGGACTCCTCTCCTAACTACCTTTTCCCTGCTAATAGCATAACCACACATCTACTTAACGAACTCTATTAGGGAATTCTCCTCCTACTCATCTATTTAACAGCCAACCAGCTAGTTCTATTTCAGTTAGAACTATGACAACTGATGAGACCTATAATTCCCAAATTACATCATGCAAACTCGCCAGTCTATTTTTTCATTTAGTCCCGCGGGTGCCACCGATCCCAATACAAAAATCCAACGCTGCTCTTGCAATGAAAGCCATTGTTCACGCGACCTACCCCGCCGGACAGAGCTAACCTGCTCAATACAAAAACATCGCATATCCACAAATGAGTGTCCCGCTGACAGGCAATGTTGTACCATAGGCGCCTCTAACATCTTGTTTTTAAAACGGCTTTTATGCTCTATCATACGAGTTCTAAACTTCCTGGTAGTTTTTCCAACATACACCAGTTGGCAAGGACACTGCACTATATAGACCACATAAGTGGACCCACAATCAGAATGCTGACGTAATCAATAATTTTTCCCTTGATACCTGAAAACCTGTACCTCAGTGGTGATGTCACAAATTGTACATTGGCCACACTTATAATGGCCACATTCCCCTTCAACATCAGCCCCCAGCATAACTCTCTTCGGCAATCGCGAAGGGCTCAAAAATTCTTAAAAATTCCTCCCGCGTTGCCACACACATCTAATGGTTCTATTACTGAGAGATGGAACCACACGCAACACTGATTCATGTCTCCGAACTATTTTTTGAATAGAACGACTCAATGGTGAATGAGAGGTAATCAAATTAACATGCTGATCATCTACCTCCTGCCTTACCTTAGAAACCGAATGCAATAGCAATTCACGGTCATTGTACAAAGCCCTTTGATAGGCTTTTTTAATTACCGGGGATGGATAACCCCTACTCTCAAAATTCGAAATAAGCTGTTTAGACTGTGTTTTATAATCTGATCGCTTAGAGCAATTTCGCCGGTATCTAAGGAATTGGGAGAATGGTAACCCCGTCTTCAGGCGCAAGGGATGGGCACTCTGAAAATGCAGGAATGTGTTCCTGTCTATGGACTTACGAAACACCGTTGTAACCCAATCTCCAGGACGTTTAATAACTCTAACATCCAGATAAGTAATCTCCTCCCTGCTACAATCGTAAGTAAACTGTATATTTGACTCGCAGCTGTTCAACCATAAGTAAAATTCCTCTAACTGCTCTCTGGTGCCCTCCCAGAGCATAAAGATATCGTCAATGAACCGCTTCCATAATTTTATATGACATTTATACGGGGTAGAATCTAGCTATTTCTCCTCGTACCGAGCCATGTAGAGGGTGGCTATGGAAGGAGCACATGTGGCTCCCATAGCCACCCCCGACACCTGATGATAAATTACTTCTTCAAACCAAAAATAGTTATGGAAAATGGCTAAATTTGCCAATTGCAACACAAAGGCCAAATGGTCATCCCTGAGATCTCCCCTGGCTTGTAAATAAAACTTCACTGTTTCTAAAGCTGCTTTTTGCGGGATATTAGTATAAAGTGAGCAAACATCAAAGGTTACTAACCAAATATCAGTATGATCTACCCAATGATTATTAAGCTGAAGCTGTCCCAAAAAATCAGTAGTGTCTTTAAGATAAGATGGTATTTGCTGCAATAACGGACGTAAATACGAGTCAACATAGGTCGATAGGGGTTTGTCAGACGGCTGCCTGGGTGAGAATGTTCACAGTCTTGGCAAGTGCATATATCAATATGATTTGCAAGGGATTGTGGGAAATGCAGTCCATTCACACCAGACACAGCTGCTCACAGTAATTAGTTGTGCTTGAGTGTAAAGCCAATAAGATATTTATTTATGGGGTTATTTCTCCCAACACAGATATGCTTGGTAGCACATAAAACAGGATACTTGCTTTCAGTGTTAAACTTAGAAAAACAAAATCAGGAAAACAACAGCTGAACTTGTCAGGCAATCAAATCAAAAGAATAAGACCATGAGGGTAACAAAATGGTCTTTTCTGTAGACTCTAGCTAATATTTTCTTAGCAGTGCCTCAAACAACAAGCAAAATCCACAAAGAAGGGAAAAACTGTTCTTTTCAGGTTAACTTCTTATATCTTCACACATAGACTCAGAAGTGATTCCCTCAGAGCTCACAAGCAATTAGGTAAGGCTCAATTGCTAGCAGTTACCCAGCTGAAACCCCTTAGCTGGCTTGCTTTCTACTGCATGGCTCAAAATCCTACTCAGTAGCTTTTCTGAGTAGATTAAAGAACAAGTTTGTATTTCTTTCTGATGGTTGTTGTACCTTGTAACGGAAAATCAACAAAGGAGTTTAGACAGAGAGCAATCCATATATTCACAGCCTATATCTAAGACTTCTCCTTCCTGCACAATCATGGGTTCAATATCATGGATTGGCACAGAGGAATTTCTCAATGGAGCACTTTCAGGAGAATACTTGTTTCCCTGCTGTCTTTCAAGGTTATAGCTAGGGCATAGATCAGTGTTCATACCTGAGCTTCCATTGCTGTTAGAGTTCCTCTCTAAATAGCCTGGCCAGTATGTAGTCCAGTTCTTATGTCCAGCCTTCCAATCCAGATCCCTGGACACTGGATCTCTCTTCACATACCTTCTGGCACGGGTCTTAGGGTCCCACGTGCAGCCGTCTCCCTCACAGGTACCGTCTGGAGATTCCTAGCCCTGCAGCACCATTCCTCTGGCTTTCCCCAGTCCAATGGTGTATGCTGGCCTTTTGAATGTCTCCCAGTATACGTACTGCCCTGGACTCCTCTAGCCCTCCCAAATGCTTTTCTCTTCTTTCTTCCAAAGGGTTTCTTGCCCTCTCTGTCCGTCCGCTCTGGCTTCTGCTGATCCTCCAGGTGATGAAGATGTCCAAGATGAGGATCTCCAAGCTGATCCTGAGGATGAGGATAATTCTCTGTAGAATAAACTCTACCTTTATTCTGCTTTGATGAGTGCTCCACCTTAGCACAGCACAGCTGTGCTGAATCAGGCCCTGCCCTTTGAGATGAGTGCTTAGGGATTACCTCATAGCCCTCTTGATTGAACACATGTTTCCCCACTTCAGCTCCTCTAATGGCTGTTGGAAACCTGGTGCATTCTGGGACTGGTAGTCTTTTATGGAAAAAGTTTGTTCTTATTTCTACCAGAACTGACAGGTTGCTTGTTCAGAGTCACTTCACCTTTTCTATAGCTCCTTCCTGAGCTATGATAAGCTTCCTTATCACAGGTTCTAAAATAGAACCCCTAGTCGAAACTATGGGACGACCCGGGGGTTGTTCCAAATTCTTATGGAATTTAGGCACTGTATAAAAAGTTGCTTCTTGTGAGCTGGGTCTATTCAAATAATTCCATTCTTTCTTAGAAATTATGTGCCCTGCCAATGCCACATCTGTAAGATCACGAATACAAGCTTTTAATTCAGCAGAAGGATCCACTAACAAAACTTTATAAGTAAGAGGATCATTTAATTGATGTAAAGCTTCAGAAAGATAGTAATTCCTGTTTAAGACAACTGTGGCTCCCCCTTTGTCTGCTCTCCTAATTACAATGTCCTCCCGATTCCGAAGTTGTTGTAAAACTTGCTTCTCGCTTTTAGTTAATACCGTGGAATAAGGCCATACTTCCTTTTCCAACTTTTTAATATCTTGAAGGACTAGCTCTCTAAAAAATAGACACAGCCGGATGTAAAGGCCCAGGGGGATTCCAGGTAGAACGCAACGGAAGTGGGGCTCGCTGTATTGAAGAAACCTCTGCCCGTGGTACCTCACTAGCTAACTCCTGGGGAGCAGAATCTATTCCAATATCTCTATCGATGTGCCGAGTTGAAAAAAATATTTTAAGCTGCAATTTTCAAATTTAATTCTCAAAATCAACTCTAAACATAAAGGCATCATAAGTAATTTCTGGAACGAATGACAGGCCCCTATTCAGTAGGGCAGTTTGATCTGCGGTCAAGTCAAGACCTGAAATATTAATCACCAAAGAAGGTCCCACAACTGTAGGGGCTCTCTTCAATTCCGTCGCCGCAACGTGCGGTCGGACTTGGGTCCTGCTGACACCATCTTTTTCTTTCTTGTTGTCTCTCGATCGCTGCCCTCGTCTAAAAAATCACTTTCTCCCGTGGTTCGGCTAGAGTCACTATCCATTTCAAAATTCACCTTACGACCAGTCCGTTTCGATTTTCTATTAATGTCCATCCATGGGTATACGTACCCTACAGTGTAGTCTTCGTTATCTCTCCGCAATTTTCGGAATTTTTGCTTTTGAACTTCTTGGCGTAAAGCCACTAGCTGTCGTTCTGTTTCTTGTCTCTTGTGAAAATTCTCATCCGTATCACTTTCTTTCAAGGCCACCAGTGCTGTATTTATTTCCTTGTGCATGGTCTCTAAATTGATCTTGATGGTATCAATCAATAGGACCATCAGGTCCAAAGAACACTTATTAAGTATGCAATTCCACTTGTTAAGGAATTCGCCTGTCATGTTTTGCATGCATGGTTCTTTGTAGAAAATGGGAAAATGTGGCCATAAATGACCTACTTTTAATCCCAATATTACATCAACGACCTCTTTAATAAATTTAAAGTGAGATAGTGCATTATTCAAACTCCACCAGCCCACCTAAAGGAACTTCTAATATGCAAATTCGTCCTTCTTTCTGTTGATGTTAAAATTTCTCATTGCACCCTTATCTCTGCAGTTGGCTCATCTGGGCAAGATCTTACCACGAGGCTCTGCAGGTTGTTTAGTCATGTCATCCAAGCTTGGAAGACCTGGGCTGGGTAGTGAACCTTTTCATGTTGTAATGTAAATAGTTTATGAAGTTCATTGTATAAAGTTCTTAATTGGTCTGTGTAATTTTGAATAAGTACTCGTTCCACTTGTACTTTTCATACCATTGTTTCTCTGTAAACCGTGCTTGATCCATGGGAAAGTGCGGTATAAAAGTGTTTGTTTAATAAAATAAAACCATGCCAAGAGTTCCCTTGCCCCCAAGCAGAGTCTCGATTTTTCTCGGAGCCCACTTCGATACCCAACAAGCCATGGTTTACCTCGCACAGGAACGATTTCACCGGTTTACTGATCATCTCTGCAGTTTTCTATGGACAGTGCGGCCATGAGCCTGGGACTATCTTCAGGTGCTTGAGGGAATGGACACATATGCGGCCTCTTCAGTGGGTCACTGCTCTCCTGGTGGTTGTCCGTCTCCGGGGACTTCAACCTTCACTTATCTCTTCCACCTTCTCTGCGCCTCAGCCTTAGGTGGTGGCTTCATTGGGGAATTTGCTCTGGGAGTCCCTTTAGAGGCATCACAATGGCTAATCGTGACTACCGACGTCGGTCTCTCTGGCTGGGGGGCACATTGTCGCAACTGCACCACTCGGTGTCTAGAACCCTCAGGAGGCATCCTGGTCCATCAGTTGCCTGGAAGCCAGGGCTGCATGTATGGCCTTGCTGCACTTTCTGACGTACATCCGTCACAGAGCAGTATGGATCTTCTCGAACAAGGCCACAACGATGTCCTACCTCAACAAACACGGGAGCACCGAGTGTCCAGGAGTTGCAAAGGAGATGGCTTGCCTATTCGCTTGGGCGGAGAGACATGTGCTGATGGTGTCGGTTCAGAATATTGTGGGCTTAGGCAACATGCAGGCTGACTTTCTCAGCTGACATGCCTTGGATCCCGGGGAATAGGAGCTTGTCCCGTGGGCCTTCTGACAGATAGTACAACAGGGGGGTTGGCCGGAGACCAATCTGATGGCAACCGCAGCCAATGTCATGGTCCCGATCTTCAGTTGGAAGGAGCCAGGAGGTGGATGCGCTGGTTCAGCCCTGGCCGCCGGTGGCCTTCCTGTACCTCTTTCCACCTTGGACGATGATTGGGCAGGCCCTTCGATGCATCAAAGCTCACCAGGAACTAGTAATTCTAGTGGCCTGCGACTGGCCGTGCTGCCTGTGGTTTGCCAACCTCATTCACCTTACGGTGGGGCAGATCCTCCTGTTGGGGTCTCACCACAGACTGCTCTGACAAGGACTCATATGGATGGATGAACTGGCTCCTTACTTGCTTATGGCCTGGCTCTTGAATGACACCGCCTAGAGCACAAAGGTTATTCGCAGTGGGTAGTCGCAACCCTGCTTCAGGCTCGTCTGGCTTATATCTTTGAGGCTTGGTGTGCACGCTGCAGAGTTTCACCCTGGCGTATACAGATCCCTGACGACATCGCCTTCTTAGAGGATGGCTATGACACTCTCTCACTTGCTTTAGAGGGCCCATCACAGGCCACTCGGTGGCGGCACATGTCTGTGTCGGACGTTTCCTTCGGGGCATCAGATTACTGTGCCTGCCTCTGCGTCCTATGGTTCCTCCATGGAACCTCAATCTGGTCTTGCGCAGCCTGCGGAAATCCCCTTTCAAGCCTCTTAAGGAGGCTATGTTGCGGGATTTGTCTTATAAGACTGCCTTCTTGGTGGCCATTACATCTGCTAGATGGGTGTCAGAGCTCCAAGCACTTTCTTGACCTTCTCTACAGAAGGAGTCTTTATCTGACCTTTGCTGTCCTTCTTACCCAAGGTCGTGTCTCCATGCCACCTTAATCAGCCTCTCCTTTTGCCCTCCTTTTCCAGTCAGGACTGTGCGGCCTCTAAGTATAAATCTTAGGGCGCTGGATGTCAGCCACATTCTGCGCTGCTACCTGCGGATGATGAATTCCTTCAGGAAATCGGATCGCCTTTTTGTCCTCTTTGTGGGGCCCCGCAAAGGGCTCACTGCTTCCAAGCAGACCATTGGCTGATGGATCAAGAGAACCATTGAATCTGCCTATATTTTGCAAGGCAAGCTGGTTCCATTAGGCCTTCAAACACATTCTACCAGAGCACAAGCCACTTCCTGGGCGGAGTGGACCTGGTGGACATTTGTCAAGCAGGTTGTTTGTCTACTTCTGTGTGCCATTATCAGCTGGATATCCAGGTATAGACTGTGGTGGCTTTCAGGGCCAGCATAGTTGTTTGCAGCTGCCTCGTCCTGCCTACAGGTGGGGTAGCTCCGGTACTGCCCATTTGTAAGGACTGGTCTAGCAGGAGATTTGGAAGATGTTAATTTCCTTTCCTGGACTCCTGCTAGACCAGTTCATCTTCCACCCTCACACACTGTATTATTGGCCGTAGTTCTTCAGTAGCAGTCATGACAGAGCTTCCAGTTAGCGGTTATCCTCTACAGCCTGTCGATTTGTAGATAGTTATGCGACACTGGGTGCTAGTTGCTCCTATGGTTCTCATTTATAGTGACACTCTAGTTCTCACTTTTAGTTTAATAGGGACGCTACTTGCGCTCTCTTGATGTTTCTGCTTTGCCAGAGGTATACTGAAGGCAACACCTAGGGGAGGCACAAAGGTGCCAGGGCATGCTCAGTAAAGACTTTGGTGTTTATATCTTTCTCCTACATCTGCTGGCAGGGGAATATAACCCACTTGTAAGGACTGGTCTAGCAGGCATCCAGGAAAGGAAATTAACAGTAAGTCAAATTTCACCATCGCTTCTGTTAGACGCAGCTTTCATTCTGTTGAGAGCCAAATGCTTGCTCAAGTTATTCGTTGCAAATTTTTGTTGGTTTTTATTTTGCATATGAGTTTTTTTTTCAGTTCTGCTTACTGCATGGGAAGCTTCATACTAGCTTTTCTTGGTGCTGCATCAGAGGCTATACAAATAAAGACCTCACTAAAAGGTGCTCAAGCACTTCTTGGGCAAGTAACCTAATTCTTATTGCCTCAAAATCCATGTTATCAATGTCCCTGTACAATGTACATTAGCAAGTTTAAGTTACAAATTAAACCGCTTTGATTGAAATGATAAAGCAGTATTAAAAAAAACTGTTAAATGTATGCCTCAACCTGCTGGCAGGGTAACATAACCCAGACTTCCATATGCGGTCCAGATGTGTAGGTTGTGTTCCCTCACCAGCAGCTGGGAAAAGAGCATGTCAGATTTTGGTGATGTCATGCTAGAAGGGCACTCTGCACCCATCCCAAGGTCAGTACCTGTTTCCAGCAGCTAGTGAAGAAGCGTCTGTGCACTCTGTGACTACATTAGATGGGGAGGGGAAGAGACAAAGTTTTACAAGAAGGTAAATTTGGAGAGAGGATTAAGGAGGAGCAAGGTTAAACCTACTAAAGCACAAAAAAAAAATCCTGGCATTAGCTTGTGACTCGGACATTAATGTTCTGGGGCAGTTAAGTCTGGTGGTTTGGGGATGCAGTACCTGGTAGTCCGGGTATCACCTCCTCCCTCCCCGGCTCAGGCTCCAAAGTTCCTGGCTCTGCAGCACCGGTGACTCAACAGCAGCAACGTAGGTCAGTTCTCTGCTTTGTGCTCTTCAAAAAAAAAAAAAAGCACATCGATGTGTTTGGTTTCACTTTAATTTCCTGTACTTTTCTTTGCCTTTGTCACTTGTGAGATGTGGCAGTACAGCATTTTACTGTGCCCCCTCAGAAGGCAATTTGTGCAGCATGTGACAGTCACCGCAGCTGTGAGGGAGGGTCGAGCAGCAGAGGAAGGGCGTACAAGCTGCAGATAGCCATTTTACCGCAGGGAAGGGACCTTTGGTTTTGGCAGAAATGTGGCCATTTTGGGCCCTCCTGCTGCTTCTGACGGGCCTAATGCTTGCTTTACACCCTTGGGACCTTAGCAGTGGTGGAATTTGCTGTCTCTGGGCCTTCGGCAAATCCTTTTTCAACAGATTTTATTTTATTTATGCACCAGGCCTTTTGCCTGCACTAGGAATTAGGGCCCAAAGGGGGTTGTCTGTGGAGGGATGAGCCATGGGATTTGGCTCCTCAGAGAGGGTGTTAACGGAGCTGGAGATTTGGATGGATGAAGCTTCAGCCTGTTTGAGGGAGTCTGAGGAGCCCTGGAGGGGCCTTCAAGTCTTGGAGAGAGGACTCGGGCACAGGAGTTGGAAGAGGAGGAGATCCTGCTATGCTAGGGGATGACCACAACATTGTTCACGTCTTCTGGCAGGAGGAGCTGTCTGCCCAAATAGGGCAGCATTCAATATTCCACTCTGCCTAGTGAGGAGCCCTTAGGGGACCCACTTCTTCAGGACATCCGGCTGGTGAGTGCAGCATTTCTGGTCCACTGCGTTATTAAACGGATGGTGGAGACAGAATGGTAGGTACTGGAGTCTGGCTTGCAGGGAGTTAAGGCAATGTCTTGGCTGTACCTGCTGCCAATTGCAGAGAAGGAACTCCTTAAGCTTCCAAAAGTGGATGCGTTAATGACCACGGTCACCAAAAATTCTACGATCCCCATGGAAGGGGGAGCAGCTCTGAAGGAGTCTTGGGATCGAATGCTGGAAGGACTCTTGAAGTCCTTCGAGATCAATGCCGTACACTGCAGGTGGCGATCTGTGTAGCCCATGAGATGGACACAGGTTGCCAGAGGGGGGCCTCAGCAACTCACGTCTGAAGTGGTTAAGTTGGAGTCCGGTTTCCCGTATCTCTCACCAGCACCCTCTTTGACTTGATCCGGACCTCAGCCAAGGGCATGGATTTGGTGACAGCAGCATGGCGCTTTCTGTGGCTCCGAAACTGTGGCAAATTTAGTCTAAGACAAGCCTTAACAAACTCCTCTTCAAGGGTAAAGTCCCGTTAGGGGGAGGCCTTGGAAAATTTGGTGAAGGACTTAAGGGAGACGAAAGGAATATGTCTTCCTGAGGACAATCCCAAATCTAGTAAGCCTCCCAGAATCGCAAGGGGACAGCCTCGATTTTTGCTGTTTCGGGTGGTTCATTTTAACCCTTATCAGTGAGGGCAATACCCATTGCAGGGTCAATCCTTTCGTGGCAACAGAGGAACAGGCTGTGCCTCTTTTTCTGGGGCCCACTTCACAGTTAAGAAGTCGCATTTAAGCTAGGGAGGCCAGTTCCTATTGGGGGTCATCTCCAAAGGTTTTACGCCATTTGGGTCCAAACTACCTCTGACCAGTGGGTCTTAGAGGTGATTTGCGATGGCTCAACCAGATGTCACAAGGTTCCTCTGGGCGGTTGAGCAGGTACGTCCTCTGTTACAGCTTTTGGTTCTACTGTGGAACCTTAATCTAGTCCTTTCAGCTTTGACAGCCCAGCCTTTTGAGCCTCTGGGGGAGGCCACCTTGAAAGATCTAACTCTAAAGATGGTGTCCCTGGTGGTGATGTGTTTGGCATGGCAGTTATCGGAACTGCGGGCCTTGTTGTGCAGGCAGCCTTTTTTGCTGATTTCAAAGAAGAATGTGGTACTTCGTCTGGTTCCCTCCTTTTCTCTCAAAGGTGCTTTCCGCCATCCATTTATTTATTTAGACAGTTTTGTATACCACCTTATCCTTCAATCAAAGTGGTCACAACACAATTGGGGGATACATTTAACATGAGGGGGATATGAGAGACATACACTAATACAGGGAACATGGGCAATGGAGGGTTAAGTGGCTTGTCCAAGACCACAAGGAGCACCTGTGGGACTAAAAACCCCAGTCTTTCCGGCCCAAGGTTGCTGTCCTCTAGTGGGATTTTGAACCCCCGAACCTCTGGCCTGAGGTAACGTGCCCAAACCACTAGGCCACTTCTCCCTCCAATCAGCAGGTTTCTTTGCTGGTCTTTCCGATTCAGGGCAATTCGCCAGAGAATCGGCAGCTGCATCTCTTAGACATCCGGGGGGTTCTTCATCGCAGGTCTTAAGAACATAAGATATGCCATACTGGGTCAGACCAAGGTCCATCAAGCCCAGTATTCTGTTTCCAACAGTGGCCAATCTAGGTCATACGTATCTAGCAGTTGCCCCAAAAGACACAGGTTCCACAATGCTTGTACTGGGTCAAGCAGTGATATCCTGGGTCCCTTCTTAATAATGGTTTATGGACCTTTCCTCCAGGAACTTGTCCAAACCTTTTTTTTTTAAACCAAGCTACACTAACAGCCTTTACTACATCCTTCCAGAGTTTGATTACACGTTGAGAGAAAAAATATTTTCTTTTATTAGTCTTAAATAGTTTACCCTGTAGCTTCATTGCATGTCCCCTAGTCTTCTATATTCTGATAACGTAAACAATCGATCTACGTTTACCCGTTCCACTCTGTTCATTAATTTATAGACTTCTATCATATCTCCCCTCAGCCGTCTCTTTTCCAGGTTAAAGAGCCCTAACCGTTTTAACCTTTCTTCATAGGAGTAACCTTCCATCCCCTTTACCATTTTGGTGGCTCTTCTCTGAACCTTTTCTAATAACGCTATATCCTTTTTAAGATACGATGACCAGAATTGCACACAATATTCAAGGTGCGGTCTCACCATGGAACGATATAGAGGTATTTATAATATCTTTTGTTTTATTTTCCATTCCTTTCCTTATCATACCTCACATTCTATTTGCTCTCTGGCCGCCGCTGCACACTGGGCCGATGGTTTTAACATGGTATCCACAATGACGCCTAAATCTTTTTCCTGGGTGGTGGTTCCTAATGTGGAACCTTGCATCGTGTAACCATAGTTTGGGTTGTTCTTCCCTAGGTGCATAACTTTGCACTTGTCCACATTAAATTTCATCTGCCATTTGGATGCCCCGTCCTTCCAATGTATCAAGATCCTCTTGCAATTTTCCACAATCCTCTTGGGTTTTAACAACTTTAAAATAGTTTTGTGCCATCTGCAAATTTGATAACCTCACTCGTTGTTCCACTTTCCAGGTCATTTATGAATATATCAAAAAGCAGCGGACCCAGCACAGATCCCTGGGGTACACCACTATTCACCTTTGTCCATTGGGAAAATTGGCCATTTAGCCCTACCCTCTGCTTTCTATCTTTTAACCAGTTCCTGATCCACAATAGTACACTGCCTCCTATTCCATGACTCTTTAGTTTTGCCAAAAGTGTCTGATGAGGGATCTTGTCAAAGGCTTTCTGAAAGTCCAGGTACACAATATCAACCGACTCACCTTTTGTCCACCTGTTCATTCACTCTTTCAAAAAAACATAACAGATTAGTAAGACAAGATCTTCCTTGTCTAAAGCCATGTTGGCTGTCTCCCATTAGGCCATGACTATCTACATGCTGAGTAATTTTATTCTTTATGATGGTTTCTACCATTTTTCCCGGTACTGACGTCAGGCTCACCGGTCTGTAGTTTCCCAGATCACCCCTGGAACCCTTTTTAAAAATTGGTGTTACATTGGCGATCCTCCAATCTTCAGGTATTAGAGATGATTTTAATGATAGTTCACAGATTACTAATAGCAGGTCTGAAATCTCATATTTCAGTTCTTTCAACACCCTTGGATGTATACCATCCGGCCCAGGTGATTTGCTACTCTTCAGTTTATCTAATAGTTGTAATACAACTTCCCGATGTATCGATATTCCCTTCAATTCTTCCGCACCTTTAAATAGCACTTCAGTCATGGGTAACATCCCTACATCTTTCTCAGTAAAGACCGAAGCAAAGAATTCATTCAGTCTCTCTGCTATCTCCTTGTCTCCTCTTAGTGCCGCTTTAGCATCTAATGGACCAACTGACTCTCTCATAGGTTTTTTGCTATGAATTACTTGAAAACGTCTTTATTTCGTGTTTTTGCTTCCGCAGCAAGCTTCTTCTCAAATTCTCCCTTTGCCTGCCTTATCAATGCCTTGCATTTGACTTGCCAGTGCTTGTACTGTTTCCAGGTTTCGTTGTTTGGCTCTTTTTTCCATTTCCTGAAAGATGCTTTTTTGGCAACAGCCTCTCTGACCTCACCTTTAAACCATGCTGGCAGTTTTTTGGATTTCCTTCCTTTTTTCTTAAAGTATGGAATACAGCTGGTCTAGGCTTCCAAGATAGTATTTTTCAACAACACCCAAGCTTGATGTAAGTCTTTAACCTTTGCAACTGCTCCTTTTTAGTTTTTTCTTAACTATTTTCCTCATTTTATCATAGTCTCCCTTTCGAAAGTTAAAAGGTAGTAACTGTGGATTTCCTTACTATCCCTCCTCCACTAATTAAATCAAATGCGATCATGCTATGATCACTATTGCCAAGTGGCCCCAACACCCTTATCTCTTGCACTAGATCTGGTGTTCCACTAAGGACTAGGTCTAATAAGGCTTCCCCTCTGGTCGGTTCATGAACCAGCTGCTCCAAGAAGCAGTCATTTTATTTCATCTAGGAACTTTATCTCCCTAGCATGTCCTGCCGTGACACTGACCCAGTCGATACCGGGGTAATTGAAATCACCCATTATTATTACTGCGCTATAACTTTTGTTAGCTTCCTTGATTTCTTTGAGCATTTCATCATCCATTTGTTCATTCTGGCCAGGCAGTCGATAGTACATCCCCACTGCCATCACCTTCCCCTTTTTACATGGAATTTCAATCCATAGAGATTCTACAGCAAACTTTGTTTCCTGCAAAACTTTAATCCTTTCTGACTCACTGCCCTCTCTAACATAGAGCGCAACCCCTCCATCAATTTGATCATCTCTATCATTACGATATAGTTTGTACCCAGGTATCAGTGTCCCACTGGTTGTCCTCCTTCCACCATGTCTCTGATATTCCAATCATATCTAACCTTTCATTTAGTGCTATATATTCTAACTCTCCCATCTTACTTTTTAGACTTCTAGCATTTGCATACAAGCAATTTAGAGACTGTATTTTATTCATATTAATTTGGCTATTGGTAGATATGGGTAACTTGGGATCTTTAAGCTCTGTCTGCTCCATACTCGAGGGCATTTGGGCTACTTTTTTGGCCACATGGGGGGGGGAAGAGGGTGGAGGCCATGCAAGGGAGAGTCTGCTTCCAAAGCTTCGATTGTGCGGTGGTTGAATGAGGCGATTGCCTCGGTGTATTTGATGATGTGCTGGACTTTTCAGGGTTTGCACGCGCACTGTACTAGAGTGCTGGCAGCCTCCTGTGTGGAGTTTGGCTTGGTTCCTCCTGTGGATATCTGGTTGTCTCTACATATCTTTCGTGCGGCACTATCACCTGGATATGCAGGTGAGGGGGGGGGGGCCTGTACCGGTGCCAGGGTGGTTCGTGCTGGGCTTGAGGGCCCACCCTGATCTGATTACTGCTGTTACATCCCACACGTCTGGACTGGAGGGACGATATGGAAGGAGAAATTAAACCATACCTACTAATTTACTTTCCTTGAGTCCCTCCATTCCAGTCCCTTCTAATTTCTGTCTATGGAGAGCGAGCCTGGCTCAGCAGAGAAAAGATTCATTTAGGGGCATTGGGGCTCATTTTTCAGGTAGTATGACTTTCAGAGGCGTTGGATGATGTTGGACCTATTTTGGTTTCGCAGGAGGTGATTTTTCCTGAGCTCTAAGGCTGATGCTTCTCAACTTTGTATAAAAAAAGAAGAAAGACCAGAGAAGATGTTATGGTAGTATTTTAAGAGGCTGATTTTGGAATGGAAGTTGGTTTTGTATGTTTACACGATTGTTTGTGTTCTGTTGTTTAACCTTGCTCCTTTTTCAAGTCTACTTTGCAGTTAGGATACTGATCTTGGGGTGGGTGCACAGTGCCCTTCTAGCATGACAGTGCCAAAATCTGACATGCTCAGTTTCCAACTACTGTTGAGGGGGAGACAACCCACACATCTGGACTGGACTGGAGAGACTCAAGTAAATTAGCAGATGAGGTATAATTTCTCTATCTGGACTGGTCCCAATAAGATTCAAGGAAAGAAAATTATCAGGTATGTAAATATTTTCCCACCATTCCTCTCCATGCTATTCTATTTTTTTTTTGACAGCGGACTGGATCTTGTTAACATATCGAGGGGGTGATAAGTATGGCAGTCACTGCAGCATGGAGTCTCGTAAAGCGATAGTGATGATATCTTGTGACCGCAGCACTCTGGCGGTGAGTTCTTCTGAGAGGGGAATGGGACCCAGGGGCTGTTAAAGACCTTAGCACAGCCCTACTGCATGATCTTTGCCAGTACAGGAACACTCATTCCTTTTGCACAGTCCTGCTTTCTCATGGTAAAAGGTTATAGGATTATTTTCATTTGGGGGTGTCTGTAGGTGTTAGTGGGTGAAATAGAGATATAGTGCATACAATGAAACAGTGTGTTAGGGGTGTATAGATTCTAAAACCTTGTTCATACCCCAACAGAATGATTTCATGCTTATGAATGAAGAAAACAGTAAAGAAAGTGACTGCTTTTACCTGTTTGAGATGAACAGTAAGCTGGCTTGTCCGCCTGAAGACTCTCATCTCAGTGTGGGCTCTGTCCTGCTAATAGTGTAAGTGACCGCTACCTGCCATCTCCACTTCTCTTTTTGGAAACTGCTATGAGATTAGCCCTTTCCTCAGCTCACATATCCACCCCCCTTTCTCGTTCTGTTTTGGTCTCAGGTTTGCCTGCCTCCTTGCTGTGTACCTCATCGTGGGTTTCTTGTATCAGCGGCTCATAGTTGGGGCCAAGGGGATGGATCAATTTCCCAACTACAGCTTCTGGCAAGACCTGGGGAGCCTGTCAGCTGTAAGTCAGACTCTTACTGCTACGGTAACCTCCTACATGTATAACTTGTTTTCCATAGACAGCAGTGGAATGCAAACATACTGTATGGTGGTGTCCTCCAGGCAGAACCGGCCTGTGGTACATTCTTAAAGGTGTTTGCTTCCAAGCTTTATATAGGAAGGGGGGGACCAGTGGTGTCATAAGAGAGAATAAAGTAGCCATGTTCTACATAAACAAGTAAAGAGGGGATGAGAGGGGTATCTCTCACTGCCACAAAGCTTTGAGAATTTGGAACCTTGCTCAGGATGTGCACACCAGCCTGAAGGCATCCTACCCACCAAGCAAGAAAATCAAATTGCAGACTCTCTAAGCCGTAGTCTGGAACATCACCTCTTCCCCCATAGTGGTTTCTAGACCATGCAATAGGTCAGTCTCTATTCATAGGATGGGGAATACCAACAGTGGATTTCTTTGTATCACAGGAAAACACTGTCCCATCTTTTTCTCCATGAGACTGGCAAAACACTGGCTCTGTCATAATACATTCTCCCTGTCATAAAGCCAAGGTGTCCTATATTTTATTATTTATTTATTTAACAGGATTATACCACCTTATTAATACTCAATTGGGTGCCAAACTTGGAGAACTTTAACAAGGGTATAAAACACAGGGTTTAGCAAGATCTGAGGAATATTGGCTATGGTCCATGAAGCTTCTGGGTTAAGTGATGTGAATAGGAAGATTTTCAGTTTCCTGCGGAAGTACTTTGTCTACAGCTAACCTCAGGTCCTCTGGTAGCATGTTCCATATTGTTGGTGCTGCTATGGAAAATGTTCAGGTGCAGGTGGCCTGTTCTTGCCTTGTTTTTCAGGACTATTAGATGGTTTATGGTTTTGGACCTTCTAGGTCTTATTTCTGGGTCTCATGTTATGAGTGATTGTAGGGTGTCGGCTGTTGTACGGTGAATGATTTTGAATGTAGTGAGAATGATCTTGTATTTTATATGTATTGGGAACCAGTGGAGCTGTTTCAGGATGGGGGTGATGTGGTCTTGTCTTTTGGATCCTGTTATGATACGGGCTAACATATTCTGTGCCATGTAGAGGGAGTGTAAGGCGTTCTTAGGAAATCCTTGATAGATTAGGTTGCAGTAATCCAGGATTGGTGTAATTGTTGCTTGACAGACTGTCCTAAAGTCGTCATAGTCGAGCAGGGCTATAAGTTGTTGCATCAGTTTCATCTTGTGATGAGCATACTTGTTGTTTTCCTTATATGTAGGTGGAAGCTGAGGCTTTGGACAAGGGTAATTCCAAGGTATTTTATTTATTTCCTGTTTTACTGTTATGTTGTTGTGTGATGATTTTATGAGTGAAATCTTTGTTCCTAGCGATGTGCAGAGCCTCTGTGTTTTTGAAGTTGATTTTCAGCTTGTAGTGGTTGAGCCATTCTGTTTTTGTGTAGTCTGGCATGTCAGTATTGAATGGAGTGTATATCATCATATCACATTATCGGCATATAATTGATATTGAATGTTATGGTTGCATATTTTTGAGCATAGGGGTTGAATAATAAGGCTGAAAGTGATGAGCCTTGGGGAATCCGTTGTTGCTGTTGGAATGGTTTTGATGTATTGCTGTCTGTGGTTCAAATATGATTGGAATCACATGAGTGTTGTACTTTGTGGGCCTAATGGATTAATTGTTGATGAATGATGGTGTCGCAAGCTGATTTTATGTCAATGAAGAGCAATATGAAACCTTGTTTGACGTTGTCGATACCTGTTAGGATATGATCTAGTTAGTAGGGATGTGAGTAAAGTTGCGACAGCGTGGTTGGGTCTGAAGCCATATTGGTGGGTGTCCAGGGGTGTAGCATGGTGGATACAATCTTTAAGTTGGAGTTGAAGAGCTTTCTCGATCATCTTGGTGAGGAATGGTAAACTGGAGATAGGATGGTAATATGCAGGGTCAAGCGGATGAAGCTGAGGGTTTTTTTAGGATAGGTGTGATGCAACTTGTTTAAGGCTAGTTGGTAAGTATCCTTGTGAGAGCAAGATGGGTGATTTTTAAGTAAAGGGCTCCCCCCCCCCCCCCCCGGCTTCTCTTTTGTGAGTTTAATCCATGTGACAGGGCATGGTTCAAATGCAGATGTGTTCATGATGTTCTTCAGTTGTTCAAGAGTAGGCAGGTGAAAAGTACTTCATGGTTTCATATGAGCGTGTAGGCATATTGGTGGCTAGTGAGTTACTGGTTGAAATTCCATTGGCATCTCTAGTTTGTAAGAGTGCCATCTGATGTGGGTCAGTGTTGTTCACTGTACTTCAATTAGGTCTTTTGTTAGTTTGCATATAATTTCAAAGAGCTTTCTGGGTTGATTTGAAGGAATTCATTAAAAGATTAATGTGGTATTCCTTCTGTTTATCAGTATGTTATGTTCTTGCTATTTTAAAGTTGTAATGTTGGTCCTCAATGCATTTGGTTAGTCTCCATTTTCTTTCAAGTTTTGTGAGTGATTGTTCTGATGTTATTAGAGTACCATGGTGCGGTGGGTCTGAGTTTGAACCTGGTGCTGCTTTGGAGATGACTTGATTCCAAGTATTTATAATGTTTAGGGAGAGCTTCAGTGTGACCTCTTCAATGAATTGATCTTTCTCAAATCTTTTGAACCTTCTTTGTTCTTGTATAGGTTCCTCTTGAGTCCATGTAGTTGGTTCAAGTGTAACATCAAATCTGAGTATGTAGTGGTCTGACCAGGGGGCTGAGATATGGACCTGTTGGGTATCATCTGTAGGAAATGAGATGTCAGGTGCTTCCTTGTTTTTGTGGGTCAGTGCATTGACTATTTGAATGGATTGTAGGTTGTCCATGGCTTGAAGAAAAGCATGAGCTTCTTGTGGGGTGGTGGTTTGGAGGTTAAAGTCTGCTGCAGATCTCTCATGCATATTCATTGTGGATATCCAAAAAACCTGACTGCCCTGTGGGTCCCAGAGGACTGGATTGAGAGCCACTTTTGTAGCCCCATATTGGCCATGTCAACTCGGTTATCCCTCTTCCTCCTCCCTTTCAGCAGAGCAACCGGTGGTGTTGGGGGACACACTCCTTTCCTCTGATGCAGCAAGAGGGCTCTTTACTACACCCCAGCCTTTGCTCATTGGTCCTGACAGCATGGATATTGATAATCAAGTATTTCCTTATCCCTTCAGCTCAGTCCCGACCTCTGGGTAGTCAACACCCACCAGCAGCTTGGACCATGTCATCTTTTGACGACATCAGTGTACTTAGGCAGCTGGCATCACCTACCAGCCCCAGTAAGTTCAGTCTCCAAGCAGGGGTCTGGACTCACTGACGGGACAACTAAAGAGCTGCTTTTATTTTTTTCTATTTTTTTTTTTAAATTTGATTTCTATTTGTGGTGGGGGGGGGGGGGCATCCTAGCAGGACCCCTCAGTACTGAGAGATTCGGGCAGAGTGAGCAATAAAACTGTAAGGACAAGGGGGCATGGGATTCTTCCTCCATGATTTTTTTTTTTTTTTTTTTTTTTTTAAATTTTAATTCTGCTTCTGCTGGCCACCCAAGGTAGTTGTGAAAGGGAGAGACCGAGACAGATTCTGGCATTTCAGTTACAGACACTGTCTGGAGTTTTGGAAGTGGCACCAGAAGCCGCCTTTCCTCTTTGCCTTACCATGCCAGCACGAGCTACATGTTTGGCCTGTGGTCTCAGCCACAGGGATCTGCCATGGTTGTGAAGCGGACACCCATATGGCAGAAGAAGATATGCAAGGGGACAGTGCAGACAAGTCTGGGGAGTGGGGTCTGAGGGCTGCTTGCAGGCAAGGGGGGGAGGGGGGTCACTGTTTGATGAGCCAGCTCTGCTCCCCCAGTGTTGGAACAGCAAGTACATCTCTTCCAGGTCATCGATGTCTCAGGAGACTGAGGGGGATATGGCACTGGGGGGGGGGGGGGTGGTGTATTCCCTCAAGTTTGCCCTCCCTCATGCACAAGGTGTTCTGCATGAAAAAGCAGGGAAAATCCATCCTTTCCCCCACATCGGAACGAAGAAAAAAAGAGATTGTCTATGGAGAGAAAGTTAAAGTCCACGCAGAACAACGAACCAGCCTCTAGCAGGCGTCACCTCGACTTAGCTGTCTCCTCGCAAGGGTCAATCTTCACTTGGATGATCCAGGGGATTTGGACATGGAAGTGGACCTTGGCATGGAGCCGGAGGAGCTTGAAGAGGGTGCAGGGAGGAGTTGGCGACACTCATCACCCAGTCACTGAAAACACTTTATGCTGGCAGGAGGGCAACAGGAAGAGGATGTGCTGAAAGACACACTTTTTCAGGCCGTCCACAAATCTCAGAACGTTTTTCCCTTACATTGTGTGATTAAACATGATCCAGGATGAGTGGGACCTCCCGGAGGCTGGTCTTAGAGGGGCCAGGACCATGGTCCATTTTTACCCATTACCGAAGCGGGAGCTTCTGCGTTCCCCAAAGATGGATGCTGCAGTGTTGGTTGTCACCAAGAAGACCACCTTCCCTGTCATTGCCAGCACTGCCCTCAGGGATCTTCAGGATAGAAAGTTGGCTATCCTGTTGAAGCAGGCGTCTGTCTCTCTACAGTGGGCCGCAGTGGCAAAACTTGAATCGGGGGCCACTTATCTTGTGGGTACCTTGTATGACCTCATCAGAGGCCTCTCTAAAACTATGGCCTGACACTATCTTTGGTTGCATAATTGGGCGGCTGATGTCTCCTCTAAGTCTTGGTTAAGTAAACTACCTTTCAAGGGTAGACTCTTGTTTGGAGAGACCTTGGATAAGTTGGTGAAGGACCCAGGGGAGTCCAAAGGAGGGTGCCTCTCTGAGGACAAGCAGAAGCAGGGGTGATCCTTGGCGCTGGTGCGGGGCCAGGCTTGGGATTTTAGGCGATTCCATGCTTATGGTTTGCCTCATACTAGAGGGGGCATTTTCCCCCCTCACGGATAGGCCTTTCAGGGGTTTCAAGCAGCAGGACGAGGATATTACTACTCCTTTTCCCCTGCTCCAAAGAAGGCACAATGAAGCGAGGCTGGCCCAGGTGGACATGGAGTCCGTGGGATCCAGCTGCATGACTCCTACACTGTCCAGATGGCATTGGATATTGGGTCCTGGAGGCTATAAGAGAGGGCTATGCACTAGAGTTCACCAGACTCCTCGCTCCCTTCTTTGTACGCTTTCCATGCAAGGCTCGGGGCAAGGCCAAGTTAGTGCAGGACATCCTCAGACAGCTTCTACAGTTGGGGGCCATAGTGCATGTACCCTGGGACCAGTGTGGAGGCAGTCGATACTTCATTTATTTCATGGTGCCCAAAAAGGAAGGCTTTTTGGTCCATTCTCAACTTCAAGCACATGAACCAGTATCTGCGAGTGGCTCGTTTTCACAAGGAGATGCTTCGATCGATCATTTATGGCCATGTGCAGAAGGGAGTTCCTCACCGCCCTTTACCTCCATGGAGGCCAATTTACACATTCCCATCTGTCTGGAGAATCATCAGTTTCTCCGCCTTGCAGTACCTATGGGGCACTTTCAGTTCCAAGTGTTACCCTTTGGTCTGGTGATGTCCCACGTATCTTCACCAATGTGATGGTCATGGTGGTGGCAGTGCTATGTCAAGAGGGAATATTGGTTCATCCTTATTTCAATGATTGGCTCATTTGGGCGAAATCCAAGCAAGAGCGAGCGAGCCACAGCAAGGGTCGTTGATTTTCTCCAAAGTCTTGGCTGGGTCATGAACTTTGCCAAAAGTCGGCTGGTTCCATCACAAGACCTGAAGTATCTAGGAGCCTGCTTCAACATATACTGTGGCAGGATGCTTCTGCCAGGGCAGAGAGAACAGGCTTTGAGGTAGCTGGTGCGACAGTTCCTTCGGATGCAGTTGCTGATGGCTTGGCATTATCTACAGCTGTTGGGAACAATTGAGTTGATTCCTTGGGCTCACGCCCATATGAATCCGCTGCAAAGGGCATTGCTTCACCTTTGGTCACCACAATAGTAGCCTCTGACCCAACCATTGCCCTGTCTGTGGGTGACATGGAGTTTGCTCAGATAGCCTCTCTGGGCGTAGCCACTATTGGCCGGGAGGCCCCTGGAGTTTCTGCACTGGGTACCACTGACAACAGACGCCAGTCTCTCCGGCTGGAGGGCTTGTTGCAAGGGCTGCATAACTCGGGGTCCAAAAAACTGCCAGCATGGTTTAAAGGTGATGTCAGAGAGGCTGCTGTTGCCAAAAAAGCATCTTTCAGGAAATGGAAAAAGGAGCCAAATGATGAAAAATGGAAACATTAGCACTGATAAGCTAGATGCAAGGCATTGATAAGGCAAGCAAAGACAGAATTTGAAAAGTTTGCTGTGGAAGCTAAAACACATAACGTTTTCAAGTTCATTCATAGCAAAAAACCTGTGAGAGTCAGACCATTGGATGATTGAGGGGTAAAAGGGGGCGCTAAGGCCATAGTGGAAAGACAGAAGCAAAGAATTCATTCAATCTTTACTGAAGATGATGTAGGGAAGCTACCCATGCCTGAAATGGTATTTATCTTTATCTGGAGCTTAATATACCGTTCATACAGAAGCATCAGAGCGGTTTACAATAAAACGTCGAACTGCTGAGAAAGGGAAAAGAACACCAATAAATTTAAACAGGAAAGGTAAGGGCTAGAAGGAAGAGCAGACGGTGATTGCGCTATACTGGGGAGGGGAGAACATGACAAACATCAACGGGAGAGGGGAGGAGATAGGTGGGGGAAGGTTGGAGGCGGAACAAAAGAAGGTGGGTTTTTAGTCTGGACTTAAAGGTGTTAAGAGGGCTCCAAGCGGAGAGCTGAAGGGAGTGAGTTCCAGAGACGGACCAAGGAAGAAGAAGGCTGATGAGCGAGTGGATTCTAGATGGGCCTGGGATGGTGATAGAAGAGACATGTGAATGGATCTGAGGAATCAGTGGGGGGTGCGGCTATTTAAAAGTGATCTCGGGAGAAGTGAAAGAAATATCGCTAAACCGGGAAGATGTACTTGATAAACTGAAGAGTAGTAAATCACCTGGACCGGATGTTATACATATGAGGGTGTTGAAAGAACTGAAATATGAGATCACAGATTACTAATAGTAGGTCTGCAAACTATCATTAAAATCATCTGTAGTACCTGAAGATTAGTGAATGACCAGTGTAACACCAATTTTTAAAAAGGTTCCGGGGTGATCCGGGAAACTACAGACCTGTGAGCCTGATGTCAGTACTGGGCAAAATGTAGAAACTATTTTTAAAGAATAAAATTACTGAACATGTAGATAGCCAACATGGCTTTAGCCAAGGAAAGTCTTGTCTTACTAATCTGTTATTTTTTTGAAGATGTGAATAAACAGGTGAGCCAGTTGAGATAGTGCATCTGTATTCTCAGAAAGCCTTTGACAAGGTCCCTCATAAGAGACTCTTGGTGAAATTAAAAAGTCATGGGTTAGGAGGCAGTATGCTATTGTGGATCAGGAAGTGGTTGAAGATAGAAAGCGGAGGGTAGGACTGAATGTGCAATTTTCTCAATGGAGAAAGGTGAATAGTGGAGTACCCCAGGGATCTGTGCTGGGTCTGCTGCTTTTTAACATACTCATAAATGACCTGGAAAAGAGAATGAGTGAGGTGATGAAATCTGCAGATGACACAAATTTATTCAAAGTTGTTAAAAATAAATAAGAGTGAAAAATTGCAAGAGGACCTTGATAAATTGGAAGACTGGATGTCCAAATGGCAGACAAAATTTAATGTGGACAAGTGCAATGTTATGCACCTAGGAAAGAACAACCCACACTATGATTACGTGATGCAAGTTTCCATATTAGGAACCACCACCCAAGAAAAAGGTTTAGGTGTCTTCGTGGATAATACTTTGAAACCCTCCACCCAGTGTGTATCGGCATCCAAGAAGGCAAATACTAGGAATCTTAAGGAAAGGAATGGAGAATAAAACCAAGGATATTATAATGTTTCTGTATCTATCCATGGTGCATCTGCACTTTGAATATTGTGTGCAATTCTTGTCACCATATCTTAAAAGGGATATAGTGGAATTAGAAAAGGTACAGAGAAGAGTCACCAAAATGGTAGAGAGGATGGAAAGATGCTCCTGTGAGGAGAGGCTTAAAACGTTAGGGCTTTTCATCTTGGAAAAGGGACGGCTGAAAGGAGATATGATAGAGGTCTATAAACTAATGAATAGAAAAGGACAGGTAAACGTAGATTGGTTGTTTATGCCATCAAAAAGTAGAAAGACTAGGGGCCACACTTTAACCTACTTAAGAGTAATAAGAGAATATTTTTTCACTCGGTGCGTAATCAAACTGTAATTCATTACTGGAGGATGTAGTGAAGGCTGTTAGTGTAGCCAGAATCCCTTGTTTGTGATGCTGGTTGCTGTCGGCACAGCTCTAGCAGCAGCAGCTTCACCATCAATCTGCTGCTCAGAGGCCCTTTAAATAGCAGGCCCACTGCGTGACATGGTAGCAGGTGCATGTCCAAAGGAGCGTTTCACAGGGGCAGGTCTGCCTCTTTGAAGCACATTGGAGTCATCAGGGTCAGGAGTGATAGATCATATGGGTAAGATGAAGAGGTTGTGTGTTTTTGCCTGAGAAAAAAGTGGTGACTGTGGTTGGTCCGATGGATCAACATGTGGTAGCAGTTTCTTCTACTCCTCTGGTTAGTCCTGAGCTGATGTTTGGACTTTTCTCCGCTAAAGGGTGTTTTCTACCTCACCCTGCCACTCCATGTCTCTTCAGTCTGACGGTGGTGGTGCTTTTCTGGTTTTGGAGAGTTTGTTGCCACCTTCCATTGCCCCTGCTCGGTTAGGGGAAGCCTCATTGAGAGAACATGGAACTGGCGATGTGTCTGTTGTCCAATTCAGAAAGAGGTATGTTGTTTTCTTTATCAACTGTTAAGCACGTTCCAAGTCCTTCCAGAGATGCTACTCTAAAAGACATTTTGTTGGCTCTTACATGCTTGGAATCTTCACTTGGTTCTTCTCTTAAAGATATATCTGACTTTTCCCCGGATACCTTTGCAAAATTTACTGAACAGGATAAGAGGTTGTTTGCTGTGAATGATCATTTAGTTAAATTGGACTCTAATTACTCTTTATTGCATATTACTAGTACTTCTGCTATGAAAGATAGTTTCAAAAATTAAATCTGGTCAATATAAGAGTGTTAAAATCCAAATACTCAAAAAATACACTCTAATATAACAAAAGTAGGTAATATTTCCGTAAAGGTTATTCTCCATTTAGTTTTCAAATTCAACGTATAATTAAGAAACATCTGACAGTGGTGAATACTGTTCCGGGTCTTGAAGAGAAAAAAATCAGATGTGTCTGGAAACGACAGCGAAATTTTACAAGATCTTTTATGTCCTTCAATATTGCGTCCTCTTTGTAATTCCGGTTTGGGAACGGGACATAGTTTATGTGGAAACTGTTCAATCTGTGAAATATCGTTAGTGATTTCTCATTTTACTTACAAAGGAAATTTTTTTTCAACTGAAAAAAAGTACATCTTGTAATTCTAGTTTTGTGGTCTATGGGATTTTTTGTCCGTGTGGATTGTTATATATTGGTAAAACGAATAGATCGTTGAAGAAACGTATTTTAGAGCACAAAAGCAGGATTTCATGTAAGGTTTTTTGAGGCTCCAATTGTAGCCCATTGCTATGAAAAAAGATCATCGGTTTTCATATTTGCGATGTTTTTGCCTTGATCAAGTAATTTTGGGACGGGAGGGTCGAACCTGTGAACAAACTCTGGTGTGTGAACAGAGATGGATATTTTCAGTTTGCACTGTTGCCCTTGATGGGCTTGAATGGGGTAGTTGTCTTTAAATTGATGATAGCTCAAATGATGTGTGACGTCTACAGGGTTGAGAGTCTTTGATTGGTTTAGAGTTGTTTTAAAAGGAACAGGTGTGGAGATTGGAGACATGCGCAATGGTATGAAGCTGACTGATGAGATGTGCAGCTGGTTGTTCGCATATGGCGCGTTGATGTGTTTTAAGGTAGGATTGAGGGTTTTAAATTTATCAGGTTTGTTGGTGAGGAATGGGGTTAGTTTTAATTCATTTGTTAATGGTGTGTGTGTTTTTCTATTTTTAGTGTCGAGTGTTCCCCTGAAGAAGCAAGATAGCTTGTGAAACGCTTGTGAGTGCTTGATGTAGGGCGTTGGGGCTCAGAAAAGACCGTTGTTTAATCCTGACACTGGCAAGATAAGTGTGTCTTTGATGCGGTTTTTTTCTTCACCTACTATGATGGGGATCTGTATAGATCAAGGTCGTTGATGTGATCTGGGCTTAAACATCACCTTTTCACCAAATACAGAAACAATACAGAAACATCACCTTTTCACCAAATATTTCCCAGAGAACATAGTAACACAGGTACACTCAAACAGCAACAATCCCGTTCTTAACACATAACCTCTACTAACCCAACAACACTTCACACCTCTCCCTCATAACAACAAGGTTCATACAATATGTCTTCAAAATGTAAATAGTTTCACTGACTATTATTTATTGTAAATAATTGCCCCGGTTACCCAAGTTTCTGTTCCTGTTTTATGTAAAAAAAAACCCAGATAATCTGTATCTTATCTGATGTTTTCTTGTTCTATGTAAACCGCGCTGATTATGAATAGTGCGGTATATAAAAGATGTTAAATAAATAAATTATAATAGGTGTTTGTGATTTAATATCACGGAATGCACCGGCCCGTTAAATACTGAGACCTTTTCCTATACAAACTGTAACCAGTGCTTGGAGTTTGAAATAACCTTTTACGGAGCTATTACCTACTTTTGTTATATTAGAGTGTATTTTTTGTGAATATGAAAGATAGTTTGGCTAGTCACCGATGCCTGGAGGCAATGGAGAATGCCCAATGTGTGTTATAATTTGAGGTTTCTAAATTTCACCAGCACACATTCTTCTATTCTTTTAGGGAGATTCTTGGTCTCTCTGGTAGAAACTATAGCGATCTCAAATATCCATTACCTCCCCTTATGGAAGCTAAATCCTGATGTTGCAAATTGATGCTGTGGGTCCAGATTTGGATCAACCACCTTAGAAAGTTCAGTTGACAATATTCCATCTAGTGCTACATTAATGTTTTCTTTTGGATCTCTCATAGATTGTAATAATGTTTTATGTTTAGCTTTTCAGAAAAAAACTATCTATGGGCAGATGATAAATATTTTTCTGGATGTATCAAAGATAACACAAACAAGCAGGAGGTCTTTCCTAGCACTGAAGCCTGCTGTCTTAGCACTGGGGGATGACCACCTTCCTCAAATGTTTGGTGGTTTTATTAGGGTATACAATATGTCGTCTTTTTTTTTTGTTTGTTTTTAGTCATCTCAGTTAGTCTTTCCTGAAGGACAAGTGAGGCAATGTTTGTCTTTTGTTTGGATTAATGTTATGGGGTAATTTGGAATGACTGGTATTAAAAGGTAATGGGAATTGTTAAGGGGTTTCTCTGGCTGTCTTGATGTGGGCTTGATTAGTATAATAATCTTGATATATGTTGTGGTTACTGCCCTCTGCTTTAGTTGAAGTTGTGGTTATACTGTTTTTGTTTTTCCTATCTTATAAGTTATTATAAGGTGATTTCCTTTGCGTCCCTCTAGTCCAGTCCCGGAACCATAGAGTTGTGAACCTCCACCAGCAGCTTTGGAGACTGAAAGATGTCATCGCTTTGTCACTGGTATATCTAGGCAAACACCGCCCCTTTCCACCAGTACTTTCAGTCTCCAAGCAGCTTGGAGGTTCTGAGCCCAGGGCTGGGCTCAGTGAGAACAAATAAGCAGAGCTTGGATTTTTGAAATTTACTCCTTTTGGTTTATTTTCCCTGTTTGATTTGGTTACTTCGTTTTCTTTTATGTCAGATCTGCTGCTGCTGTAAGGGTTCCTGTGTCTGTGGACCTTTATTTTTTGTTTCTAAAGGATCAGGGAGTTCTTCCCCCTCCCTCTCTGCATTGCCCCAGTGTCTAAACGAGCACAGGGGAGACAGTGCTGATCCGTGGCCTCCCTGCTCCCGAACCCGCGTTGAAGGGGTGAGGAGCAGGTGGAAGGCGGGCAGTTGCAGCAGCAGCGATGCAGGGGCTGAGAAGCCTGTGAAGGTTGTGCCCAGATTAATCAGAGCAGAGAGCCGCCGGAGCTGAAGCCATTAAAAAGGCTGTGCTCCGGTGTCCTGTTGGCTCCTTTCCCTCACTTCCCTCCCCCCCGGGATCGGCGGCGGTGGTGGTAAGTACCCACACAGATCTGCTTTGGGGAGCTGGTTTAAACTGGGAGGGGAGGCTTCGTGGCGGCTCCCGGAGTTGCAGGGTGCTCGGGGCCTTGCCGCGGGGGGTGAGAGAGTGTGCTTTTTTGAGCGGGAATGCTGGCAGCGGCCATTTTGAGGGCCGTGTTTTCAACGGCAGGATTTATTTGGCTTGGTAGACAGCCTTGCTCCTGGGCTTACTTGGGGGGAGCAGATAAGGAGCATTTAGTGTGCAAATTTTAGTCTGATTTTGATTTTTCGAGTACTTAGGTCAAAATAACAGAGGGTAAAAATCAACTATATCACTGAATGCCCTCCAAAATATTGAGAAAAATACCTAAGGGAAATACTAATACTATTCCTACTTTAAATATTTTTTTCTTTTTTTTTGTATGCTTTTGTTTATTTTTTCATTGTAAATTTTAAATATTCCTAAAAAATGAATGCAGGTCTCAGACTCACACTGGTGTTGCTCTGTATTACAGAAAGCAAATCACCTTATCGCATCAACGACCTTATAGCATTCATCATTTTCATTAAAGAAATGGTATCTGACTAATTTCTTTCTTCCCTCAGAACTTTCTTCAATTATTACCATTTTCATTAAACAGGTTGTTTCCTTTAAACAGATTATTTTAAATACAAGATTGTGCTTATCTTTTCATATTTTTGTGAGTGAATTCCCCGACGCCACCAAAAGGGCACCGCTATGTGCGTTTCGAATCCTCCTTCAGGGGGAAATATTATAACAGCACGATCTCACAAGATGTCACGGAGTTTTACATTCTTATTCAGCTCAATGTTTCCGAACTTCCAAAATCATATGGCGCGGTGGTTTCTGCCACACAAGAATGTAAAACTCCGTGACACAGAGCAACACCAGTGTGAGTCTGAGACCTGCATTCATTTTTTAGGAATATTTAAAATTTACAATGAAAAAATAAACAAAAGCATACAAAAAAAGAAAAAAATATTTAAAGTAGGAATAGTATTAGTATTTCCCTTAGGTATTTTTCTCAATATTTTGGAGGGCATTCAGTGATATAGTTGATTTTGATTTTTGCCTTTAATTTACTTTAACTTTATTTTTGATTCAGTTGCCTTTGATTAATTGGCAACCGGGGATTAGTTCCTTTTAGTTAGGAGCAAATATCCTTATTTACAATGATTTTAAATTTGAGCCGGCCTCTTTAAGTTTGTACGTGGGATGTGCCATACTGGGTCAGACCAGGGTCCATCAAGCCCAGTATTCTGGGCTTGATGGACCTTGTATGGCAGCTCTCTCCTTCCCTCCTCAATTATTTTTGCTTGCTGCAGGCATTTGCCGGTGCGGATCTCTCTCCCTTGACTACGGGAGAGAGCTCCGGGACCCGTACATCTGCACTGCAGCTGTGTGAGACGGAGTCTCTCCGTTGCTGCGGGATTTAATTTTACACTGTGGAACCGGCTGAGCGGTCCTCGCCGCAGCTGCCAGGCGCATCAGCGCGGTTTGAAGATCGGAGCACTTCAAGGTGGTAGGAGCAGGCAGTGTGGCTTTCTGCCCTGCAGGTAAGGCCTTCGGGCTCTGTCGGTCTGCTGAGGCCTCCTTTTTTGGGGCCATTTTCTCTCTGGGTGTTTGGACCGCATGGCGAAAGTTGCAGTGAGATGCCTGTGTGAGGAAGACAACAGGCAGAATAGCTAGTTTTTTGGGCCTAGTGTTTCTTTCTTTTGTTGGTAGGTTTTTTGAGGCTCGTGGGGATTCCTCAGCTTTCAGGGGACTGTTGTCAGACCTCTTTATTTTTGAGTTTGTTCTTAGTTTATAGGACGACAGTTGTGGCATTGATTCCACATGTTCTTTCCCTTCTAATCATGTCCTGTTCTGGTTTTGTTGTGTTCTCTGTGAACCGCGCTGATGTCAAAGAGTGCGGTATATAAGAAATTAAAATAAATAAATAAATAAAATAAATGTCTCTGAGGAGCATCTGTTAAGTCCCAGGATGTTTGGCAAATTGCCAGTTTTAGGTTCCAGAGCAGGTATTTGTAAGGAGGGACAGGCTGGAAGTGGGCCTTTGTGTATTCTATATTGACAGTTGCTCAAAGGCCTGTGTTTCACAGGGACAGGTTTAGGAATCCTTAGGATATAAAGAAGTATATAGCAGTTACCTGTCAATCAAGGAGTGCCTGGGCTAAGGTCTATGGCCACCAGAGGGCAGCGGATGCACTCAATGGGGCCTTTCTCTGACTGTGTATGCAGCAGTTTCAGATTGCTTATTCTCTGTAATGCTGCAACTCCTGTTTATATAACCAAGATTGCAGCTCTTACCTTCTGTATCGTTTGTTGGTCTCTGTTGCCCTAACAGACAGCCACAGCTGCTCATGATTCACATATAGTATTCAGGGCCCCCATCCCTGGGGGGGGGTGGTAAAATACGAAATTGTGTTACTCCTTACATTCACACAGGCAGCAACCTCTAAGACCTCCATTTGTAAGGTGCCTGGGTGTTTCCTAGCTTAAGGGGGGATCACTTATCGTGCTCTTCCCCGGAAGTTCTCATCTATTTCTAGAGCTGGATTTCAAAAGGACAAAGAAACTCTCTAGTGAGAGAGAGCCTTGTTCATTTTGAGCGAACACGGTTGATTTATTCGGGGGCTTTTGGTGCCCTGAACCCCACGAGCTGGACGCTATTTGTTTACTTCCAGGAGTTCTGCTCTCTATTTCACTCTTCAGCTCCCTGGCAGATGTAGCAGGCTGGCAGGGGGGGAGCAACGCCTCCTGCAACGGTGAATCCCTCAGGATAAGGGGGTAAGGAAAGTGGGGTGCAGCGGGGCCTGGTAGCTTTTGCAAAGCTATAACAGCAGTTTGGGTAATTTTAGCTGATCTGCTTTGATTTCATTGGAGGTGGCCGGAGCTTGATTTTTGGAGTCCTATACATCCTTTCCCAGCCGTACCTAAAACTCTCGGGATCCCAACTTCTGCTACATATTCCTATCAAATGGTAGTTAGTAAGTGAACATAGCAGACGGAAAATCACTATTAGAACAGCGTGCATAGGATGGGTGCAATTTCCTGAAATGTGCAAAAAAAAAAAAAAAAGAGGGGCCTAGCTATGTTGGTTTACAAGAATTTCCTTCCGCTGTCCATAGCAGGTCCTATAAGGCAGTCGGTTGATATGGCAGGGTAATATTTGGGCTTAGCTGCTGTGATATAGCGCTATGATCCGCTGTACACATATTCAAGTCAAAAGGAATTATGGTGGTAGCTCTCTTGGACAGTTCTAAAAGGTGCTTGGATGAGCGCCTTGGCTAGGCCCCAGGTGTGGAATGCTCTGCCATACGCATTATGTTATGAGAGGGGTTTTATAGTTCTGTGGTTTCTTGAGGGACAATATTCCCGTTTAGTTTGGCTTTGTCTGATTTATAAGGTTTGGCGGTAGATTTGTAATGTCTTCATTTTGGCTATATGTGGTTTCTTTTCCTTCTGTAAAAGGCGGCTCAGCGGAGAGAGGTCGCTGAATAGGACTCTGGCCTTTGAGGCTATTTTGGCTCCCATTCCATTTATCAGAGGTTCTCCAGTACGGAGAGTATCTGCTAGTGTTCAGCGTCTGTCTTAATGGGGGCCAGAAGCGCACAGCCAGGCTAGTTCTCTTGCAGCACTAGCAGCAGCTCAGATTCTGGAAGGCATACATCATATGCTGTGTTTGCGGGATGGCTTGCACGCTGCTTGGCATCAGCCTTGGAGCTCCATCGGCCCGTATTAGATTCCTTTGTCCAGTCCTCCTGCAGAGCTCCGCAAAAGTTTTAGGCGGTCGCAGGAACGCTCCAGCGGCTGCTTCAACTTAAAGCAGTGGTGCTGGTGCCGGCAGCCCAATACGGTTGACACTCCCTCTACTTTGTGGTTCCAAAGAAGGAAGGCTCGTTTCGCCCGATTCTGAATTTTAAAAGGGTGAATCGGTGTCTGCCCAAAGAATTCTCCCGGAGCATTCCTTAAATCCCGAAAGAATCCGTACTGACATACATAAGTTCGATCAGCTACTGGCAGGACACAATGCACTCTTGCATGCTTTTTTGCTTCATTGGTCTAGAAGTGTAGTCTTTACCAGGTGGTATAATGGGAACTTCGCTGCAGGTTCTCGGCTTCTTTGCTGACTCAGTTGCCACTGCGGAATGGGAAAGCTGTATTTTCTAACACCAGGGGCTAGTTGACCTAAAAAAAAAAAAGTATTTAGCTGTCCTGAATTGGCCTGTTCTTGATTGACATTTTGAGACTAGGCAGGCGCAGGCCTCGGTACTACGTGGGTGGGTGCACACCTTGCACTTCCAGGAGGTGTGGACTCACTGTCTGGAAAAGAGCCCTAGCGATCTTTAGCGCGCGATAGGAGAGTAGGTGGTTCACTGAATCGATCGTTGGGGGCACTGCTTTGTCCTTACAGGCTCCCATTGGGGGAGTCTGGGGGGACGAGAGCATGCTTCCGGTGGTCGCAGTATTTACGGCAGTCTACTCGCCTGGAACAGGAAAGGATCAGGGAGTTGAAGTGACTAGAGTCTGATTTGCTTTATGTGGCAAATGTGCATTATGGTGTGATTTGTGTGCTGGCGAATATAATTGGCTTCTTTGGGGTTCTCCCGGAGGTCTCTCTGGTGGGGGAATGGGGCGGCTGACGGTTCGTCCAAGTCAAGGCTCAGTAAGCTCCCAGTTAGTAGTCTTTCCCCCGCTGGTAGCCTTTTGCTCCGCTTGGAGGAGTTCAGAGTTGCAGGCGCTGTCTGGTAAGGAGCCGTATTTGTCCTTTTTCAGTCGCAAGGTAGTGTTGCGCACGCTCCCAGCTTTTTGGGCAAAGGTGGTTTTGGTTTTTTCACGTCGCCAGATGGTGTCTCTTCCGGGGTTTTCGGTTACATCTTTTGGACGTTCGACGGGTGCTTAAGAAGTATCTCTGTAGAACGGCGTCTTTCAGGAAATCCGACAGGTTGTTTGTCGCCTTTGGTGGCCCGCGGAAGGGAGAGGCGGCGACGAAGCCCTCTTTTTCGCGGTGGCTAAAGGAGTCTATTGCATCGGCCTACCGGTAGAAGGGTAAGGTGGTTCCGGTTGGTTTGTGTGTGCATTCCACCAGGGTGCAGGCAGTGTCTTGGGCGGAGTTCCGTTTAGTGCCGGTCGAGGAGATTTGTAGGTTGTTGGGCGGCGACTTGGTACTCGCTGCATTCCTTTGCGTGGCACTTTCAGTTTGATGTGCAGGCGCGAGTGGATGGACGTTTTGGGTTCAGCAGTACTTCAGGCTGGGCTTCAAGGTTCTTCCCGTTGATATTCACTGCTCTGTTACATCCTCTATGGTTCCGGGACTGGACTAGAGGGACACAAAGGAAGGGAAAATTTAGACTTACCTGCTAATTGTTGTTCCTTAAGGAACTCTAGTCCAGTCCTGGATCCCTCCCAGTATATTACGCGGCGTGCAGCCTGAAGTTTTAAAAAAAAAAAAAAAAAAAAAAGGAAAGGAAAAGGACTACAGAAATCTGGACGACAGGGAGATGGATTGAGAGACAGGTTTTCGAAGAGAATTTGTCCTGTTCTGGAGGTACACGGGGAAAGTCACCAGGTGACCCTTTTTTGCGCAGCAGTGCCCTGTAGGCTCTGGAGCGTGGTTATTCCGTCTTTAGGAGCTAGACATTTTTGGCTGAGTTACGGGGACGTATTGTTCCTGGGCAGTTTTAACTACTTCCGTTATGCTTAATTCGGTAGCTACTTATTGGTTGCTCTGCTGAGTCTGCTTTGTCAGTAGGTACTGGTGGAAAGGGGCGGTGTTTGCCTAGATATACCAGTGACATCAAAGCGATGACATCTTTCAGTCTCCAAAGCTGCTGGTGGAGGTTCACAACTCTATGGTTCCGGGACTGGACTAGAGTTCCTTAAGGAACAACAATTAGCAGGTAAGTCTAATTTTCCCATATTGAGATTCATTTTAAAAAGGGTCCTTAAATCATTATTAAAAAGGACCCAGAAAATCCACTGCTTACCCTGCGACAAGCGTTGTGGAACCTGTGTGCCTTTTTGGGAACCTGCCGGGTACTTGTGCATTGGCCACAGTTTGAAACGGGATACTGGGTTTGATGGACCTTGGTCTTACCCAGTGTGGCATTACTTATGTTCCTATCCTCAGCATGTTGTCCTAGAGACACAGCAACCTCCAGTGCAAATCTTTGCTCCACTCCCATTGCAGACAAATGCAAAGTGGCCCCCTGCTCCTTTGTTCACACTTTCACTAAACACTACTGCCTGGTCTCTGTGCTGCAACAGGATACACATTTGGGCTGTCAGTGCTCTGCACTCTTTCCCTCATGAGCGTCTCCTCTGACTGCACAGTGTCCCAGTTCACTAGCATTTCAAACGTCAGCAAGGTGACCTTTAAAGCTCTAGATTCTCCATTCTTTATAAACAGCAGGGGATATGACTTACCCATCCATTGTTCTGTCAAAGGTAAAGAGGAAGATGGGTCATGGCTTATATAGAGGAGACTGAATATGCTGCACATTGGTGCTTCTGGAGGATGACGCCATCCAATCTGTCTGCATTCCCCTTCTGTACTGTACAAAGCCAAGAGTATCTCTTCTGCACATGGACGTGTAGACAGTGTTTAGGATCCTCCCTTTCTCATTCTTAGTGGGAAGTCTATTTGGGACTCCCAAGTATAATTATGCTCTGGGACAGAAATGATTACCACATTTCCATCAGAATTCTTGCTGGTACTACTGTTTTGTTCTAAATGGTGAAATTTTACTTAGCTGATAAAGCTCAGTTACTTAGCTGTAGCAGGTTTTATCCAGGGACAGCAGGGAGTCAGCCCTCACATAAGGGTGACATTGATGCCAACAGAGCCCTGCATGGAAGCTTCTCCCCAGCTTTCAAAGGAAGCCTTCAGGAGATGCACCACGCATGTGTGTGGTTCCCTTCCCACCCAATGGTGCCATCTTGCCTCCATCAAATGATGTAGCTAAGACAGCAAAATGTTGATAAGCAACTTCACGGGGAGGAGGGAGGGTTGTAAGGACTGATTCCTGCTGTCCCCGAAGAACACCTTTTTCCAGGTGAGTAACTATGCTTTCTCTGGGAAGTCAGTCCTCGCATATGAGACTCCCTAGCTACATGCTACTGAAAACCTGTAGAAATGCCACGGGTGAGCCATTAGCAACAGCAAGTGAGTCTTAAGAAGACAGAAGAGAGCCAAGTGTTCATTGAAAACCTGCACTCCGGTAGCCTGAACACAGAAGGGTCACCCTGAACAGATGACTGAGTATGGCTTGGTCGAAGACACTGTCCTGTCAGGACTCCCTCTCCAGGCAGTAAAGAGCTGCAATCATGTGGACTGAAGACCAGGTGGCAGCCCGGCAGATTCCGAGAGGGACAAAATGCAGATTTGCCACAGATGCTTCCATGGTCCTGATGCAGTGCGTTGTAACTCGGGGCTCTAGCAAGAAGCCAGCCTGCTCATAGGCAAGTGCAATGCCGTCCACCTCCCTTAGTCACCGCTTGCCGCAGCCAACAGAGGAGATCAGAGACAAAAAGCTGGGAGGCTTTACTGTGATCCCAGATACGTTGAATGTAGAAGGACAGGGCCCTCTTACAGTCCAGGGTATGTAGTATGATCTCCGCCCAGCTGGCATGCGGTCTGGAAAGAAGGTGGGGATCATCACCACCTGATTGAGGTGGAAAGGGGACACCACCTTAGGAATTAACTTGGGGTGCATACGGAGCACCACCCTGTTCTTGTAGAACCTTGTGTATGGCGGATCCATCACTAGTGCCTGAAGCTCGCTGACTCTGCGAGCAGATGTGAGCACCACTAGGAAGACTAACTTCCATGAGAGTTACCACAGGTGGCATGTAGCCAGGAACTCTAACAGTGGCCTGGTAAGCTTGGATTGAACCATACTGAGGTCCTACTTCGCTGTTGGAGGACAGATGGGGGCTTGGATAACAGGAGGCCCCGCAAGAATCAGGTCTCGAGAGGTTGACAGAGGGGCTTGCCCTCGATGAGGTGGTGATGTGTGGCCAGAGCGCTCAGGTGCATCCTGTCTGAGTTGGACTTTAGTCCTGCCTGTGACAGGTGGAGCAAATATTGCAGCACAAGCTGTACCAAGCATGAGAATGGGTAAACTTGCCGTTCTGCGCATCACACTGAGAATCTGCGCCATTTGAAGTCATAGGTCCATCTTATAGAGACCTTACAGAAGGCCAGAAGGCCCTTCCCTGAGAGGTTGAATGGGACCATGGCTACCCTTTCAGCAGTCAAGCCGTTAGCGAGGGACCCCAAGTTGTGTAGGAGGGTGCCCTCCTGTGACAATAGCCCTGGTGCACTCCCCAGGGGGACTGGGGTTGCTGTGGACAAGCAGAGGAGCAGCAGGAACCACTGTTGCCTGAGCCACTGGGGGGGGCGCAATCGGTATCGGCACCGCCATCGGTATCGGCACCGCCCTATTGTGCAGAGCCTTGACCAGGGTCTTGGCTATCAGTGGCATAGATGGGAAGGCATAGAGCAGGCTCTCCATCCAGAGGATGAGGAACGCATCGGCTACCACCCATGAGGGGTGCAGTTGGTGAGAGCAGAATCAAGGCAGCGAAGAGTTCCATCAAGGGAACACCCCAGAGCTGGAAGAGCCAAAAAGGATACCCTAGGGTCTAGCTGTCACTCATGCAGCTGGAGCTCACCTGGCAGATACACTGCCCGCAAGAGCATCCCATTGTGGATTGCAAAGGAGCAGAGAGCCACTGCTTCCTGACAGTGGGGATAGAACACTGTGCCTCCCTGCTTGTTCACGTAGAAAACTGCCACCAGACTGGTGTAGGCAGTAGCAGAAGGCTCGGAGAGTCATAAATATGGCTCGAAACTCCAGCAGGTTGATCTGGAGTTGGCTCTCTGATGGTGACCAGCTGCCCTAGGTGCAGAGATCTTAGCAGTGAGCCCCCCTCCCCCCCCCAGAACCCAGCAGGGAGTTGTCTGTAATGAGAACCCTCTGGGGATCGAAGGCTTGGAAGGGCATCCCTACCTGGAGATGCTGCAGTACGTGTCGACCGATGTGGGATTCTGTAAGTTGATGGGTCACCATTACCCTGTCCTGCAGCCATCCAGTGGCCTGGGTCCACTGGGAACAGAGACACCATTGGGCTGCCCTCATGTTGAGGTGGGCGTCTGGGGTGATGTGGCCCAGCAGGCGTAGCAGGAGGTGAGCAGACACGCAACATCTGTGTTGCATGTCAATGGCCAGCGCCCTGAGGCGGTCAGCCCTGTCCAGGGGTAGGAATGCTCTGGCCTGAGGGGTGTCCTAGCTGGGCTCCTATGAACTCCAGGCACTGTGGCGTGAGGAAATGGGACTTGGGGTTTGTCATAAACCACCCAGGTGTTTTAGGATGCAGATGGTGCAGGCCATAGCCTGCTGCAGCTCAATGGTCGAGCCTTCTCTGATGAGCCAGTTGTCCAGATAGGGGAAGATGAATTTCTTAGAGACAGGTGTGCTGAGACCACCACTAGGCACTTGGTGAAGACCCATGGGGCGGAGGCCAGGCCAAAGGGTAGAACCCTGTATTGGTAGTGGCTGCCTCGCACTACAAACTTGAGGTATTGCCTGTGGTTGGGATGGATGAGGATGTGTGTGTGTGTATGCATCCTTTAAGCCCAAAGAGCATGTCCAGTCTCCCTGGAGGTATGGCAGCAACATCCCAAAGGAAAGCATCTTTAACTTCTCCATCACCAGGAACCTGTTCAGGTCCCTCGGGTCCAGGGTGGGCCTTAGGCCCCTTGTTTTTGACACAAGGAAGTACCTGGAATAGAATCCCTTGCCCCAGAGGTGTGGGATACAGGTACCACTGCCTTGTCCTTGAAGGCCTGCAAGCTCCTGGAGCAGTGAAGGGGAGTCCTGGTGCGTTTGCCTGGGAAAAAATGGAGGGGGAATCTGCTCCAGGTGGAGGAAGTAACCTTCTCCAACCACCTGTAGTGCCCAAGAGTTGGTGGTGATGGCTGGCCACTGGTGGGCAAACAACAAGATCAGGCATCCCCCTGTGGGCTGCTGGCCTCCTGGGACTGGAGAGGCTATGCTCCAATAAGTCAAAAACTCCACAAGGCTGTGCCACAGCTGCTGCCTGGGTTTTGGGAGACTTCTGCTTACGAGGGTCATGCCCTTGGCTTGCTGACCCTGCTGGGGAGGCCTGATAATGAGGGTAGTTTCCTTAAGCTCTTCCCTTCCTCGAGTAAGGGGTTTTTTACTCAGGGCCTTCCGTTGGGGAAGGGTAGCGGGTCTTCTTGGAGAGCCTAGTCCTAGTCTGGAATGCTGACTCCAACTCTGCAGCCTTATCTGTCATGGGTTTGCCAAAGAGGTTCTCTCCTTGGCAGGGGATATCAACCAATTTGTCCTCAACCCATTGCTTCAGGTCTGAAGAATGTAACCAAGCCTGGTGTCTGGCACCGATGCCTGCTGCGGCTACTCTAGCCACCGACTCTAAGCAGTCATAGGCTGCTCAAGCCATGAATTTGGAGCACACTCTGATAGCAGAGGACAGGCTCCAGAACCGCTGGAGGAGTTTCTCTGAGAGACCAGCAAGTTCCTTTGCCAGGTCCCTCAAGTACATGCCCATCTACAGCTGGTATGCCTGGATCCAGCCGATGAGCATTAAGCCCTGGTAGCACTTCCTGCCCAGGGCATCGAAGGTGCAGGCCTCCCTACCCAAGGGCACCGAGGAGTGAGTCTTCTGGCTCTTGGACCGACGTATGGCCAACTCCTCCACCATGCAGTTGTGCTTTCTGGAAGCCAGGGCTCCAATGGACCCGATATCTAGAGTCCAGCTGTCTGCTTACGATGAGCACTGATGCTGGTGTTTCTTACCTATGAAGGATCAGCCATTTCAGGAGCAGGGAGACGGGCACTATAAGTGCCTCCTTCAGAGGGGCCTCGTACTGGAGGATCTCTAGGTCCTCTGTGCAAGGGTCCTACTCAGACTTTGTGTCGAACAATAGTCTTTGACATGTCCCATGCAAAGTTGAGGAAGGCCATATCCTCAGACAGGTGGTGGCGAAGGGTGTTTGGCGATTCCTTATCCTTTGTCTCCCAGTCCGACTCGTAGTCAGTGGAGGAGTTGAGGCTAGGCTGGGGTGCGAGGTCAGGCCCCAAGCCGGACCTTCCATGCTCCTCAAAGGCTCTGCAGGCAGAGCTGTGGCCACTCATCGGGGAAGATCTTGTTGCTGAGGATCGGGATCAAGACACATGTCGAGGATTGACTTGATCACTAAAGCACTAATGGCCCTCAAAAAAACTAAGGTATTAGCTGATGAACAATGTATGTCTGTGATGATTGTAGAATAACCAGAAGTCTCAGACTGAACCAAGCACTATATCTCAGGCGTACCCTGAACTTGTGCAACAAACTGCATCAACGACTTCGGTTCTCATGTAAGATCGTTTTTCAATATTCAATTTTCTAATATGACTAGACTGGTACACCTTATCCACAATTACTAATGTGTACAATTTGGTCACACTTATCTTAGATGGCTGGGCACGTTGAACTTCTTTTTCGCTGTTTCCAAATTTTCGTCCGGCAAAAATAGATGGTATAGTTTACGTTCTTCAAAGTATTGCCGCTCTCAGGGAGAAACTATCTTGTTATCCCTGACGTCTTCAATAGGTACCATTCGCGTTTCACAATTCATTAGTTTCTTCAGGAGGTTAATGTCCAAACTCCCAATGGCAACAGCATTAGATGTTATATCACGCTATTGCTGGATGAGATTAAATTCTACAAAATCAAAACAGGCAAATCAATATAGTATCAGCATATCCAAAATTAAATTAGCAGAGGATCACATTCAATGTTATTAAACTAAACCAAAATGCATACCCATTAGTTGATTACAATGCTATCTTGAATTCGTAGCCTGGCGTGTTACTCCGAGCCATTCGGCTTCTAAAAAACGCCGCGCATGCGTCCATCCTACTGGGGGACAGACGCGCAGTTTTTCTATCTCTTCTTATCTCGTTTTAATCATCGTAAGGAACATGAGTTGATTTGTAACGTATTACAATCCACCACAATATTTCATAGAGCTTTGTAATAAACTTACGTAATGACGTTGGAAACGTCCAACTCAAAATCTTTAAATGCATAAGATCAGTAGGATGGACGCATGCGCGGTGTTTTTTAGAAGCCGAATGGCTCGGAGTAACACGCCAGGCTACGAATTCAAGATAGCATTGTAATCAACTAATGGGTACGCATTTTGGTTTAGTTTAATAACATTGAATGTGATCCTCTGCTAATTTAATTTTGGATATGCTGATACTATATTGATTTGCCTGTTTTGATTTTGTAGAATTTAATCTCATCCAGCAATAGCGCGATATAACATCTAATGCTGTTGCCATTGGGAGTTTGGACATTAACCTCCTGAAGAAACTAATGAATTGTGAAACGCGAATGGTACCTATTGAAGGCGTCAGGGATAACAAGATAGTTTCTCCCTGAGAGCGGCAATACTTTGAAGAACGTAAACTATACCATCTATTTTTGCCGGACGAAAATTTGGAAACAGCGAAAAAGAAGTTCAACGTGCCCAGCCATCTAAGATAAGTGTGACCAAATTGTACACATTAGTAATTGTGGATAAGGTGTACCAGTCTAGTCATATTAGAAAATTGAACATGTGCAAAAACGAACTCACCAATACAGTCATATTAGAAAATTGAATATTGAAAAACGATCTTACATGAGAACCGAAGTCATTGATGCAGTTTGTTGCACAAGTTCAGGGTACGCCTGAGATATAGTGCTTGGTTCAATCTGAGACTTCTGGTTATTCTACATCATAACAGACATACATTGTTCATCAGCTAATACCTTCGTTTTTTTTGAGGGCCATTAGTGCTTTAGTGATCTAGGTCAACCCTCAGTCAAGAGACCAAACTATATACGAGGATTGACTTGAGGCCGATGGCACTAGAGGATTGGCTCGACATCCGGGGATGTCCTCGAGGTCAAGACCCTGCTGGTCTGGGCAGATGACCCAGCGGAACCAGGCATCAAGGCTTGCTGCTGGGCCATGAAGGCAGACAAGCTGTGCTCCAAGGCCACCATTCTGGTCTCCAGTCCAGATGACTCTGCATTCTTCAGCATGGGCACGGAGGATGTCTGGCCTGGCACCAGCTCAGACAAGGCAGAATCCTCAACCAGGATGGCCTCGGGGGTCCGAGACTGATCACTGGAGGCTGATGATTTGTTGTGAGTGACCTCCCACTCTGACTCACGGCATGGACGGTGGGACTTACCTGCCTTTCCCGACTTGTCCATGGATTCTGCCCTCAAGGATTTCTTCTTTTTGTTTACACTTCTGGGGTGTTCCGTTTTGGAGGACCCACAACCTTGGTCGGGGCTCCGGAGACCCGAAAGGGGGCTTAGAGTGCAGTATCTCTGGAGACTCCGGGGCATAATCTGACCTTTGGAAGATCGTCGTGCTGCTGCTGATGACTCTTAATAGCCTTGGAGGACATATTTTTACAGAGTCCACAATCCAAGGAGTCGTGGTCTGCCCCAAGGCAGCAATGATGTGAGAGACATGGTCCGGGAACACCGATCACATTTTTTTTTTTAAGCTGCTGCCAGAGGCCATGGGGGGAAAAGGCCCTGGCAAGGTCGAAGACCCTGGGCTCTGCCAGTGAAAAGGGGTGCAAAATTGCGCTGGTAGAAAAATAAGGGAAAAAAACCGAACCTGAAACACCGGGACAAGCGAGCTCGGGGATGGGAAATTGAACCAGTGCAACCAGGGAAGAAAAGCTTCCAAGAGAAAAAAAACTGACTTTTTCCGGGGAAGTCAGACACACTTCTGGTTAGCTCCGTGGAGGGGAAAAGGGAGACTGAGGCAACATGGCACCCTTGGATGAGAATGCATTTCCCAAAGGCCTTCTTTGAAAGCTGGGGAGAAGCTTCGGCGCAGGGCTCTGTCGACATTGACATCACCCATATGTGAGGACTGACTTCATGCTTGTTGGAGTATTTCCTTTCCTGGAGTACTTCTCAACTACTCCAGACCAGTGGATTATGTTCCCCTACTAGCAAATGGTGGACACAGAGAAACTACCAGAAACTTCAGTGACATCAGTGATACTAGCGCTGGTGCAAAAGACTCATCTTACACTGCTACTGCAAAGGCATGAGCTAAATAATTTGTAACCCCAAATAATTAGAGGCCACCCAGAGACCAGCCCCACTGCCAAACAAAGACCAGAAAGAGACTTGCCCCCAGCTGGTCTGAGCTCAACTATAAACAGAATTTCTGCAAACTACACAGACAGTGAAGAACTCTGCGCAAACCAATGTACAGAAATAGAGCCGGCCCCAGAGCTGGTTCAAGGTGTTGGCATCTTAGGCAAACCATAAGACTTAAGCCTCCTGGCTGTCAGAATATGGTTAGCACTGAATGCCCAGCTCTTCGATGCCTTCCCGCCTTCCCCCATCTAAAAAAAAAAAAAAAAAAGTTGCTGCCCTAGATGACTGCCTAGTTTGCCTGATTGTTGGGCCTGGCCTGCACAGAAGCAGCAGCAGCCATTGCTAGAGAGTAGGTCCTGAACTGGTCTAACAGGATGCAAGGAAAGTAAATTATCAGATAAGTAAACCTTCTCTGATCTTCCTGCTAGACCAGTTGGAAATATTCACGCAGTTTCATCCGTGCAGGACAAAGCCATGGTTGTGCTCAGGAATGCCCTCTCGCTGGAGGTGGTGGGAACAAAAATGGTGGTTGAATTAAAAAAGGCATGGGGTAGATACAGAGGATCTTTATATAGCAAGAGAATGTTATCAAAGCAACTTAAATAAATAACTTTGTTAATAGAGGAGAGTAACTTGAACGGACCAGCAGGTACAGCTCTAGCCACCGTACTGGGCAGACTAGATGGACCATGCTGGTCTTTATCTGTCAACATCTACTAAGACCTCAGCAGCCCTGAATGCCACATCCACCCTGGCCTGCAGATCCAAACAGTAATGCTTGACAAAGGTAGAAAGGGAAGACTAAGTCGCTGCCTCACTAAGCTGATCTCTGCCCAGGATGAATTCTGTGTATGATGGAATGAACCCTCAGTCCCTTAGGCATAGATGTAGTCTTCAAAATGTAAGCGGAGACTACCACTTCCCTTATCCAGTACCCTAAGGTGGACCTGGAAGCTGCTTCCCCATTGCATGGTGGTCTGCATACAAATCAAACAGTCTGACCTATGGAACGGGTTAGTAACCTTCCAGTATTGAACAACACTGCGTACATCTACTAGGTGCAAATCCTTGTTGCTCCCAGTACATTGCTCAGATGAAAAAGACGGGAGGGAAACCACCTGGAAGGTAGAAAAGACCTTGGGCAAAAAGGATGGCAACTACTTCTGCTGAGAGACAGATACAGGTCCTGCCTTCATCAAAGCCCGAAATTCAGATGGCAGAAACACAGGCCACACAGGAGGATGGAACTGCCTTACACTAGGATGTGTAATACTTTCTGTAGGAGCGGTGAGTCTCTAAAGAGGTGCCCAACACCAGACCCTGAAAATGACCCATAGCCAGAGCTTGCACCCTCAGGGAGCTCAAGGCGAGACTCTTCTCAAACCTTTCCTTAAGAAATAACCACAAGGAAGGCAAATCTGATCTCCAAGGCAATTGACCCTGGTGTCAATGCCATGCTTCAAAGAGACATTTGATGCAAACGTACACAAGACAGGTGGACATTCTACAATCTCCAGGAACAAGCAGGAATGTAGTCTTCACATATGGGTATCATCGGTACCGACGGAGCCTGCACAGGAACGCTCCCCAGCATCCAATTGGAACGCTTTTGGGAGCATCCCTCAGCACATGCACGCTGCCTTCCCGCTTTTCCAACTGTCCCTCTTCAGTTCTTCCTTTTCTGCGGAGCCGACAGGATCCATACCCTGTCACCGCAGAAAATTCCGTCTTTAAAATTATTTTCTTGTGGTCGCATTTGCCTCCGCACGACACTTACCGGTACCACCGGTTCTTTTCTTTTCATAAAAAAAAAAAACAAGTTATACTTAGAAAAGTTTCTGAAGAGAAACAGTTCATTTTTGGTGTTAGGCCCCATATTCCTAAAACATGGAAAAACCAACTAGTGGTTTTAAAAAATGTACTAAGTGTGGCGGTACCATTTCCGTCACTGACACCCATGATTTGTGTCTTTAAATGTTTAGGGCCTGAACATTCTCCATCTGAATGTCTCTCCTGCATGTGGATGACTAAAATAGGAAAACAGAACCGGGCTGCAAAGCTCGGATGCCAGATCCATTGCATCGACATCTTCAAGGGCCTCCTCTTCCTCCCATGGATCTCAGGTAACTAAACATAAAAGCCGGTCCTCAAAGGGTAGCTCTCCTGCTAAGCATCGAGAGGCCATTGGCATTGGCATTGCCCTTGAGGGAACCACACCAGCACCGGCGGGAGGCTTCGGCTTCCAAAGCATCATTGGGGCTCGAGGATGTTCTCGAGGCCTCAACCTCGCAAGAACTACCTGTGCCATGCTCAGGGCTCCTGGCTGTTTTTCACCGGTACCGACACCCAGTCATAGACAGCGTCGATAGACCAGAGGTTCCTCGCTATCGAACGCAGCATTGCAGCTCTTCTCTCTGCTGCGGTACCGTTGGTCCAACGGGCACCGGTACTGACATCGATACCGGTGGGAATTCTTCCCATGCCATCTTTGGCTGGAATTGACAGATTGGTACTGGATCAACTCGGTACCGACTTCGATCGATACCGGGACCGTGCTTTGCATGAGCATCGTGGTCAAGAATACTTTGAATCCTCCGATTCCGAAGACTCTGACAATTCTGCTGGTACTAGAGGGTTTCTCCCAGAAGATCCCTCTTCTCTCCAACGCAGAATGTCACCTCCAGAGGTCATGTTTTTTCAGGATTTTATTCGTGATATGGCCAAGGGCCTTTCAATCACGATGGCTCCTGAAGAGGAACCCAGAGCAAAGGAATTGGAAATTCTCCAATATCCTAAAGCTCCAAAGGAAGCAGCCACTCTGCCCATCCATGAAATTCTGCATAACTTGATGCTCAGGATGTGGGAGACACCTCTGACTACATCTCCTCATTCTAGGAGACTTGATACTATGTATCGAGTTCCGCCATGTCCTGGATTTCAAAAGACTCAGCTACCTCACCATTCAATGGTAGTGGAGTCTGCCATGCGTAGGATGAAAAGTGCAAAGACCTCACCATTCAATGGTAGTGGAGTCTGCCATGCGTAGGATGAAAAGTGCAAAGAGAAATGCATCCAATCCCCCAGGTCGTGAATGCAGGACTCTGGACGCTTTTGAGTGCCAAACTTTTCAGGCTTCCATGCTTTCAGCTAGGATCAGTTCATATATACTATATATGGGAATGTTCCTCAAGGAAGTCACCGGAGACTTGGAGCTTATGAGCCCATTTCTCCCAGATGAAAAAGACAAGACTTTCTTGCTCTAATTAAGCATGCTCAGGATGTCTCCAAGTTTGTCAATCGTGCAGCCTTTGACTGCTTTGAATACATCAGCAGAACCTCTGCTATTGCCATTGGCGCACGACGGATTGGCTGGCTTCAGGCATCAGACTTGGAGAATTGGGTACAGGACAAGTTAAGCAACATTCCTTGCACGGGAGAAAATCTTTGGCAAGAATTGGCAGGAAAAGGCTAACGAGTTAGATGCTGACAATACTACTCTAGATAGACTATCAAAATCTACAGCCACTCCAGCCAAAAAGAAGCCTTATAAAAAAAACCCTCTTTCAGCAAAAAGAGGAAATTTTATCCTTCCTATTCAGACTCAGGGTCAGGTTGCCCAAAAGGGACAAACTAGACAGCAAAAGAAGCCAAAAGGCCTGAGGGCCCATCCAGCTCCGCAGGTTCAGCCCCCTCAAGGGCTTTAAATCCTTCCTAGAGAGCTTAGCCTTCCTGCCTCTGAGGGGTCCCCAACCCCCCAATATCCCAGGCAGGTTATGCCATTTTGCCAACAGATGGCATCAAATAACAGCAGAAGATTGGACTCTGTCCATTGTAGGAGAAGGGTACAAGCTTTATTTTCACAGCATGCCCCCTCCTACAATTCTAAAGCAATTCAATTCTCAAACTTCCACAGACGATCTGCTAGATCACGAGGTCGCAACACTTCTTGCCCAAGGGGCAATAGGAGGTACCCATTCTTCAATGAGGTGCAGGGTTCTACTCCCCCTATTTTCTTATTCCAAAGAAAACAGGAGGACACAGACCTATTTTAGACCTCCAGAGAATTGAACAAATACCTGTTTCGAGAGAAGTTCAAAATGATTTCTCTAGGAACTCTTCTGCCATACCTTCAAAGCCAGGATTAGCTTTGCTCTCTAGACTTAAAGAATGCATACACTCACATTCTGATCCATCCAGATCACAGGAAATTCTTACGATTCCTTTTCAAGGGAAAACATTTCCAGTACAGTTCTTCCCTTTGGTCTGGCTTCAGCACGAAGGGTATTCACGAAATGCATGGCAGTAGTAGCTGCATTTCTGCGAACCCTGGGGATATTTGTCTTCCCTTACTTAGACAACTGGCTCATTCGAGCCCCTACAGTTGCAGAGGCCAGCACTGCACTGTTGTGTACAATGCGACTCCTCCAATACTTGGGATTGGTAATAAACTTCCCAAAATCCCAATTTGTTCCTTCCCAATGCCTGGAATTCATAGGGACCTGTCTAGATACCAGACAGGCAAAGGCTTTCCTTCCACAGGCCTAGTGTCTTCGCATAATGCAACTAGCTTCTCAAGCAGCGGGGAAATCCTCCCTAACTGCTCGAGAGCTGCTGGGACATATGGCATCCACAGTTCATGTAGTCCCATATGCTCACCTCCACATGCGAGCAGCTCAGTGGACCCTCTCCACACAGTGGACACAGGCCACAGGTCATTTATCAGACAAAATAATAAACTCTCAATGACTAATTTTGTCCCTCCAATGGTGGCAATCACTAAAAAATCTGACAGTGGGGTCTCCTTTTCATCAACCCCTCTTTCAGGCCACCCTAACAGATGTATCACAGGTGGGTTGGGGAGCACACCTGAATCATCTCTCTACCCAAGTAAATTGGACTCCACAGGAGGCTGGTCTACACATAAACCTCCTGGAATTAAGAGCAATCTATTTCGCTCTTCGAGTATTCCACGCCCAGCTCAGCTACAAGACAGTCCTAGTCAAGACAGACAATCAAGTAGCCATGTTCTATGTGAACAAGCAGGGCGGAACAGGCTGTCTGTCGTTATGCAACAAAGCTTTACGACTGTGGGCCCTTGCCAGAGAGTTTCAAATTCACCTTCTAGTGGTATATCTTCCAGGCATTCAAAACCTTTGGGCAGACAAACTCAGTCGAGTACTGCTCCCTCACGAGTGGTCACTCCACCTAGACCAGGTGGCAAAGATATTTCATCTCTGGGGCACTCCAGACATAGACCTCTTTGCAAGTCCACTGAATGCCAAACTTCCCCGGTTCTGTTCCAGGATTCCGGCGCACAACTGTCAGGCAAGGGATGCCTTCCTCCTTCACTGGGGTCAGGACTTCCTTTATGCCTTCCCACCCATTCCCCTCATCCCCAAAACGCTCTTCAAGCTTCAGAGAGAAAGGGGTTGCATGATTCTCGTAGCACCACGATGGCCATGCCAAGCGTGGTATCCCCTGCTTCTGCATCTCTCTCAAGCGGCACCTCTGGAGTTAGGGCATGCTCCAGATCTTCTTTCCCAGGAGAACGGGACGCTATGGCACCCGAGTCCCCAGTCCCTGCATCTCACGGCCTGGTTGCTGAAGGCTTAGACCTCCAGGATTTCAACCTGTCCCAACAGGTAAAGGATATCCTTCAGGCTTCTAGGAAACTTTCCACAAGAAGATCTTATGTCTTCAAGTGGAAATGTTTTACTATATGGTGCTCCAAGAAGGGATTAAACCCCCTTGTCATACCTTTAGAATTGATACTAGAATATCTCCTTCACTTATCGAATTCTGGTCTAAAGACCAATTCGGTAAGAGTCCATCTTAGTGCAATTGCAGCTTCTTATAAGCCTCTGAATGGACAACCAATTTCCTCTCATCCACTCATATCCAGATTTATGAGAGGTCTTCTATTAACCAAACCTCCCATTAAGCTACCACCTGTGACATGGGATCTAAATCTAGTTCTCGGGCAGCTCATGAAGCCGCCTTTTGAGCCTTTAGCCACTTCAACCCTTAAGTTTTTGACTTGGAAGGTCATCTTCTTAATTGCAATCACCTCTGCACGTCGCATTAGTGAACTGCAAGCTTTAGTGGCTGATCCTCCTTATACTAGGTTTTATCATAAGGTTGTTCTTAGAACTCATCCACACTTTATGCCAAATTTGGTTTCGCCTTTTCATTTAAATCAATCAATTTATCTTCCTGTATTTTTTCCGAGGCCTCACGCCTCTAATGCAGAAAGAAACCTTTATACTTTGGATTGTAAAAGAACCTTAGCCTTTTACCTACAGAGAATACAGCAACATAGAAAGTCCTCGCAACTTTTTATAGCTTTTGACCCTAGTCATTTGGGACTTCCATTCTCCAAAAGAACTTTATCTAAATGGATTGCACAATGCATATCCTTTGCTTATGAGAGTAAGGGTCTTCCTCTTCAGGACATGTCACAGCTCATAATGTGAGAGCCATGGCAACTTCCATGGCTAATCTCCACTCTGTGTCTATCGATGACATTTGTCGAGCAGCCACCTGGGCTTCGGTACACACCTTCACAGCCCACTACTGCCTGGATAAAGCCTCCTGTCGGGATGCCTTCTTTGGCCAAGCTGTTCTTCAAAATCTCTTTCAGGCCTAATTCAACTACTACCCACCAACCCTGGTGGAATGCCAGAGATCCATGGGAGGACAGATTCCCACCTTTCTAGGGGGGCACCTTCCTGGGGCTATCTCCCTGGCATCTTCAGCTAGGGAGTCCCCATATGTGAAGACTACATTCCTGCTTTTGTTCCTGGAGATAGCATAATTACTCACCTGTAACAGGTGATTTCCGGGAACAGCAGGAATTTAGTCTTCACAACCCACCCACTTCCCCTAGGAGTTGTGTATCTCTTTGTCTCTTTCCTCTCTCCCTCTATCCTTTTACTCAGCTACAAACTTAACTGAAGAGGGACATTTGGAAAGGTGGGAAGGCAGCATGCATGTGCTGAGGGATGCTCCCAAAAGCGTTCCAATTGGACGCTGGGAAGTGTTCCGGCGCAGGCTCCGTCGGTACCGACTATACCCATATGTGAAGACTAAATTCCTGCTGTTCCCGGAGATCACCTGTTACAAGTGAGTAACTATGCTTTCCTTCAAGAGTGTGGCGATTACTGCGGGAGAGTTGATCTTATGCTTGAGACACTACCTTTCAAGAGCCAAGCCAAAAGCAAGAAGGAACATGAATCATTCATCAGGTTGAGCCCCTAGCACAAACTGCTCTTGTCCTGCAGAAGGGGACCCTCCAGCCTGACAGTCTGCATACTAGGGTCTCTGCAACCAATCTGGAGCTACCAGGATCACTAGACCCGAATGATCCTCTACCTTGATCATATGGACATTCGGGGGCCAGGGCAAAAAGACCATACACAAGGGGTCTGCATGGCCAAGGCTGCACTAGGGGATCGACCTCCTGGGGAACTGGTCTCAGTCACCATTGAATCCATATAGGGAGTCTCCCAGTGGTCGTGAATATGCTGGAAGGCTGACATTGCCAGTTCCCAGTCCTCTGGATCAAGGGTGTAACAACTGAGAGAATCTGTTTTGATGATCTCAATGACAGCAATGCATTGTGCTGAGATTGCCTTGAGATGGTGCTCTCCACAGGTGTGTAAATATATTGTCACAGCAAAAGATACACATGAAATATTAAACACATCAATTTGTTTAAACAATTATCAAGACACTACTTGCATAAGGAGCAACAGTGAAAAAAACTGCGTATGAAAAAGACCTCAGCCCAGAGCTACAGGTTACAGCAATACCTATGCTGAACTCTGCTCCTCTACACTTCAAACATCGGTTAATATAAAGTCGCACTTCCGCATCAAAATACATTTTTTTAAAATTTATAAATTGTGATGTTTATCTTAACAATCAAACTAGTGTCCACAAATATGTTGAAATAAACAAGCACATTTTCAAATGTTCAACATATTTGTGGACACTAGTTTGATAGTGTCCTGGAGGAGTAGCCTAATGGTTCGAGCACTGGCTTGGGGGAACCAAGAGACCAGGGTTCAATTCCCACTAGCACTCCTTGTGGAACCCTCCATTGCCTCAGAAAATGCAAGTTATCAATGTCCCTTTTTAATGTACGTTTTACCAAGTTTAAGTTACAATGTAAACTGCTTTGATTGAAATGATAAAGTGGTATAAGACCTGTTATAAATAAATTGTGATGCTAATAATTATTTTTATAAATCCACCCAAATCCTTTACCAGCTTCTCCAGTAGCATCCCTTTAAAGGGAAACTTGGACTACTGGGCCTTTTGCTACCCAGTCGGAGGTAAGATCAGGCCTCCTTCACTGCCAGATGGATGAGATTATAGAAGTGTCAGCCAAAAATGCCATAAGATACTCTAGCTGAGCAGATGAGTCTTCTGTTAGCAACTGTACCCAACAAAGAAGAGCACATGCTGTGAGATCTCTACAAACAGCTGCCTGGAGACTAAGCAAGGAGGCAGAGAAGACTGTCCTCATCTACGATCCTGCTTATCTCTGTCAAAGTGCAGCACCACCCTCTACTGGGATGGTAGTCTGCTTGGTGACTACCACCACTAATGTATCCACCGTAGGAAAACACAACTCGTCACGATCTGCCTAAAGAAGGGTGTACAAGGAGCATCAGCAGATTACCACTCTGCTTGGACCATACACTGCAGGACATGCAGGTATGGAAAGGCCCTGGTAGGACCACTGAGACTCTTCAGGATCACATTCCCCCTCTGATTTCTAATTGACATTGGAGGAACGTTGGCTAACTGGAACAAAGCTGCTAGGTGAGCTATCAAGGTGGTTAAGTTCCTTCTGCTGGAATAGATGTACAACTTTGGAATTTTGATCTTCATCTTCTGGGGGAGATAATTCACCCTCCTTGACTGTACCCACTCCTGGAACTCTTGTGGAGAGAGTCACCCTCCTTTCTCAGCAGGCCAAGGTCCAAGTGGCCCTAAGTGGGCACTCTAGTCCCATCTCCCCCCCCCCCCTCCTAGTATTCATCTTGCATATATGCAAGTGCTTCAACAGTGGTGCACTACTGCCTACTGGATCCCCTGAGTGACAGATGGAGGAACTGAAAAACCGCTATGGGGCCCCCTTGCCAGAAGCACTATGCCTGCTGCAGAATGTGCTTAAACTCTACTGGCCTAGAAAGAGGCTTGAGGAGGAGTTGACACGCTGGAGGCTGGCTCCCCTGATGTCTGTATGATCTCCCCTAGGTGAGTGTCAAGCTGGGGCCAGCATCTGCCGGATTAGCCAAAATGGCAGCTGTTCTTGCCTTTGGCAGAGCTCTGGTGTGCTGTGGAGAAGCATGCCAGGCCTGTGGATAGGGTGAGGGGTTTCCTCTGATGGCTCTCCCAGATCTGTGGCACACAGAGCAGAGTAGCTTCATTCCGATACTCTATGCTTGCTCTGGGCGATACACCGCCACCTGCAGAACTCTGGCATGCATCGAGGGTATGTATGGCTGCACGGGAACAGGGACCAGTTCCAGCTGCAGGAAACAAACTTCAATGTGGCAGAAATCAACCACTGCTTGAAGGAGAAAGCTGCTGCAGAAAAACCAGGTCTGTGTGAATAGACTCCTCCTCCTCTGCCCTGAAATGTAGCTGTAGCTGTGATGGGAGTGCACCAAGCCAACACCAGAAGCCACAGCTGCTCTCTGTGGCAAGATCCCCAGGCAGAGTAAGACTTACCCCCCCCCCCCCTCCTAGCCCAGTAAGCTGGGCTCTCCAAGCCATGGTACCCTTGGGGGCAGAGTACTTGCTGTTCTTTCACTTTGATCTAGGTGGGAAACTCCAGAGGGGTGTGCAAGAATATATCCTGGAGACATCTGCCCACAGGCTTCACTGGGAAAGTGCCCTACAGGACTGCTGTCCAGAATCCACTCTTAAGTCTTGAGCTGTCCCAAGCCAATAATCACCATCTGCTGGAGAAGGAGAAATACTGGAGGATGGCCCTGGCTGCACTAGCACCAATAATGATGTCACTTGAAGTTTTTAGTGGTTTCTCTATCCCCATCATCTGCTAGTAGGGTAACATAATCTTTCCAGATCATCCTGATAGACCAGTGGATTTCTGCAGGGCTGAGTGTTTACAGGACTTGCTAGCAGTGCTCTAACATCTCCCTCTCCCTCTCCCTCTCCCTCTCTTCTGTATCCACTCCCAACCCCTGTAGGATGGCTGTGACTTCATGTGCCGCTCCAAGCCTCGGAATGCACCAGCGGCCTACCGTGGCGTGGGTGACGAACAGCTGGGGGAAGAACCTGAAGAGAGGGATGACCATCTACTGCCCATGTGATCTTCAGCTGCTCCCTCTCCCTCAATTCACTGTGAACCCCCTCTCCAACTTCCAATTTACCCTATCCCCTTGACCCACTGCGATTCTATCTACACCCTTTCCCTGGTCCACTGTGGCATTGTGAAAATATTACACTGTACTGCGTCCAGCTGAGTTCCCTGAACAGCTAACCTCTCTAAGCTGGAAGGTTAGTTCTTAAAGATGGTATCCAAGCCTACTGATAAGATTCTTGGCTTAGAAGCTAGTCTGATGCCCCTTAGGCTGGAGTCAAAATAGCTTGAGCTCTCAGGAAGCATATTGTATCTTGTTACCAGAGCTGTTTGGAATCTTGACCGTGTTGGAGCTATTATGCAAAATCCCTTGCATTGCAACCAGGAAACTGGAAACTTCAGTGTTTGAATAAGGTAACTTTATACTAGTGGTGGAGCTTTCTCCTAAAGTTGGATCCTTATCTAGACTTCTGTGTGCTTCCTCCTGGAATTCTTTCTGCACGTCTGGAAGGAGTTTCCAGAATGCTGCACGCTGGGTTTCTTCGGCCATCATGGCCTCCTTGGGTTATCTGGAATCTCCAAAGGCAGAAGCTATAGTTATGCAGTAAGTTCTAGTACAGGAGTGATCATCATTATTATTGTGAGAAGTCTGTACAGAAATAATATTCTCCTAAATTACTTGCTTTCAAATGCGTCATCTAAAACTTCCTTGACCTTTGATAAAGATGTAAAGGGTAAGTATGTAGGAAGTTGACGGGGCCATGTTTGTAATACTTTGTGGCATCCTGAAAAAGGATGTGGTGTAGCATGAGGCTGGATCTCACCAAGCCCTTGGGTGAAGACTACGATTACTGAAAAGAACAGGTCTCAGACTGTGTGGCAAAAGCAGAATTAAAATTATTCCTGGTGGACAGATTTAGAATTCTCTTTAATATTTTTTAATTCAAAATGCTTTAGAAATTCAACTTTATTTTAATTTCTTTGTAAAAAGGAAATCAAATGCTAGTATTGGTGGTTTTTATGGAAATTCCTCAACGAGAAGGAAGATTACTTTGCTGCATTTAAGTTGTGAAACAAATGGGTCTCAAGTAAACCAGTGAAAGGAGCAGGTTTTTGGGGACCAATGGCTGCCTCGTGGCATCCAATAAATTAGTAGTATATTGGGGGGGGGGGGGGTCTGTAGTCTTCTCATAGTACCCAGATTAAATTGGTGGCAGTTATGGGATTTAGGACCCTGTAGCCCTAGCTTCATGCCTTTTAGGAAGGAGGTTTCTGGTCTTGGAATGACCCCCCAAGCAGAACTCTTTCCCTTTACAATATTGCACTGTGGGGAGAATATTGAAAGACTTTATCAGAGCCAAGATGGCTTCAGAACTATGTTTCTGCAAGAGAGAGAGAGAAGCTCTGTGTCTACTGCCAGGAAAATGAGCAGGTAACTTTAAACATCTGCTCCCTCCCCACCTGCTGCTGCTGGTGGTGAGAATTTATATGCCTCTGTATGTATTTCTTCTGAAGTTGTTTTGTTGTGATCACTTGTTCAATCTGCTAAGCAGAAAAATTACATTTTCTAGCCTGAAATGATTATTATTTATAAGGGTATAGGGAATACAGTGCACAATAGGCTGGCTGTGCTGAGACTTTACAAATTATAATCTCCATTTTGATGACACAATTTGCACGTGTGTTCTTTCAACCCTGTGATTATTTAGGTTCAGACCTGCTTTTGCCCACGGTCTGTTCTTCACTTTTTTCCCCCTTTTCTCTCCAACACTGCCACTGTCGGCTGTTGAATGAGACCCACATCCTGTGCTTAATACTGCACCAGCTAAAGAAATGATCTGAAAGCCAGAGGGGGTGTGAAGAGCTTGCTTCTCGGCAAGCTTTTGTGATGAAAATGTCATTTGCCATAGTAATGCATTTTTTTAAAAAAACATATTTCCATCACATCCTGCTAGACAAATGGGTTGTCGCCCCCTACCAGCAGATGATGGAGACAGAGACAAACTGAGAAGCTTTGGCCACAACCCTCAGCCCCCTAGGGGTCAGCTTCAGTTTCTCTGTCTCCAGCAGATGTTGTTCTTCAATTCTGTAACTCCGGACAGCCATCTAAAGTGGGCCCTGTCAGTGTAGCTTTTCAATCTTGGACGTGTGCAGAGGGATGCCATCCTATAGCTTCCCATTTTTCCCAGAGGCTTGCTCCTTATCAGTAGAGCATCTCAGTGAAGAGGAGGGGAGGCTCCTCACAAGGAGCAGGTTAGCCCAATGTGAGCTTTGAATCCCCTTCACCAGCAGTTCACCTCCAGTCAGGTTCAGCTTTATTTTTATGTCACGTAGTTTTAATTCTGCTCTGCAAGCTGATCAAGGTATCTGTTGCTTCATTCTGCTACTGCAGTGAGTCTGCAGTCCCTGTTACAAGCCTTAACCCTCCCTACCTCTTCAGGAGTTGAAGACCTTTGGGGCGGTCCTGCGCTGCTGACACATCTCCTCTCGTCTCTTTCCTCCGCATGCCCCTCCCCCCTTGGCCTGCAGTGTTCCATCAGACACCAGTCCTCTGCATCTCTGCCTGCACACGGCTGCTTCAGTGCAATTCTCTGGAACATTTTCATGCCAGTCAGGCTACCTTCCCCTGTCTGCATGCAGTGAAGGGGGGGGGGGGGGGGTGTGTGTCAAGTCCATCTAGTGCAATTCATCCTGGGCCATGTCTTTTTCCCACCATCTTGGCAGATGCCACGATGCAGCACCCTTTTTGCAGTAGGAAATGCCATAAAGTGAGTGGTGCTCAAGACCCCATTCAAGTAAATGAGAGTCTGTATTTGACATCTCCAGCTCATTTTTACAGCATTACAAGTAATATCGGTGTACTGCCTGGGATATAGCAAGAAACGCCAGCGCCTTCAAGAGCAACTTTACTTCATGTGTGCAGCAGAACCAAGAGAGACGTCTGAGGCCATTTCTTCTTTTCCTGCATGGGACAATATGGCTACTATTCAAAATCCACAAGCTTCTATTACTACTCCTCATTCTGGAGATGTGCTTCCTCCAATTCTACTGGAGTAGCAGGATTCAGTGCCTCGGATGCAGCTTCCAGGCACAATTCCCAATTCATGGACCTCTTCAAATGGGCATAGAAGTTATGGCACTCTGGGTTGGCCTCCATGCCCACTGAACTGAACCTCATCTGCAGCTCCACAGGCCAGGGGGGCTTTCTATCTGTCAGAGACTGGACACCGATGGAGGCAGAATGCAGAGACCTCTCCGAGGAGTTCTCAGAGAACACTGACTTGAAGCATGAAGAGGGTGAGTGTCTCCCCAGGAAACCGATCAGGAGGCAGGACAGGATGTTTGCCTCTTCTGTAGGGATGAACTACCTTAATTGCTCAAATTGTGGATGCTGTCTGTTTGGCAGAATCGCAAGCACCAAAGGATACTGCTCCAACTGCCTCCCAGACAGATCTGATTATTGTAGGAATATGAAAACCTTCTACAGCCTTTCCTGTTGAGCTTCAGCAGATGGTTTCCCTGGAGTGGGATTCGCTGGAGGCATCCCTACCTTCAGCCAACACATCAGCCGGATCTATTCCTGGTCTCCCTCCGATCTGGATAGTTGGCTTTGCTTCCCTAAGCACAGAACCATCCCAGCTGAAGGGGGAACAGCTCTCCGGGATCAACAGGATCGCAAGGTTGCTACATCAAAAGAGAACTCTTTGATGTAGTCAAGTCCCTCACAAAAGATAATGCCCAGCAAGTTACAAATCTGACCTCGCAGCAGATGGCTGACTACTTCCAAACTCTAACCTCCCCCAATTGGAGTGTCCACAAAGGTGTCTGTAGTGTTACAACTCCAGATTGGTCGTAACCTTGGCAAACTTGCATGACATTTTCAACAGTCACACCTATGGAACCTAGATTATATCTCCAGCATCAACGCAACCACATCTCCTCTTGAGCAGTCAGCTGGATCAAGATGGCCGGACAAGAACACTATAAGACAATCCTCAAGATCAGACAGCTTGCTCTACAGCATGGATACATACCACCTGATTTCAAAATAGCCTCTATCTGACCAATAAGAAAAAGTACCTCCAACGACATTAACCATCTAGCATCCTACAGACCCATAGCTCGTCTTCCATTTATGGCCAAGATACTAGAAAAGATCGTACTCTACCAGCTACAAGACCACACTGACACACACTCCCCTCTCGACTCCCAATAATATGGCTTTCAACCCAACCATAGAGTAGAATCCCTCATAATAGCACGCCTAAACAACTTAGTAACAGGCACAGACAGACCACACACTGGCTACTTACTTGTATTTCTCGACATCAAGGCAGCATTAGACTCCATACCTCATGCCCTAATCTTCAAAAGATTGCAAACAATGGGACTAACGGGGATCCCTCAGCTGGTTCAAATCCTATCTATCAAACAGATGACTTCAAGTAAAATCAGGCTCTACAAAGTTAAGACCATATAGTCACACCCAAGGAGTCCGCCCTCTCTGCACTATTATTCAGCATCTTCATAGAGCTGATCTGCACTATCATACAAACCTTCAATGTCCTCTACCACATATATGTTGATGTCATGATCTATGCAACCAATACATTGAACTCTGACATCACAGCCTTAACAGAATGCTTCTCTGCAGTCAAATCATGGCTCATCACCCACAACATGTCCATGAACATCAATAAAACTGAAGCTCTATATATCACTAGAGACAGCTTAATCCCACCAGACACCATAAACTTAAATAGCACCCAATTTAACATACAAGAGAGACATTATCTAGGTATCACCCTTGATCAACACCTAACATTCTCTGCCCACATAAGAAATATCACCAGGTACATATACTGTAAACTGAAGCCTATCCTAACCCAACAAAACTTCCACACGGTCCTTCAAGCGCTCATCTTCCCACATCTGGACTACTGCAACTTCATCCTCCAAGGCCTACCTAAGAAAACAATCTACTCGCTCCAACTAGCCCTCAGCACATATTTATTTTATTTATTTAGCTGTATTTATATCCCGCTTTTCACCGGGTCAAAGCGGTCAATTGGGGGATACATTTAACACGAGGGGATATGAGACACATATGCTAATACTTACAGGGAACATGGGCAATGGACGGTTAAGTGGCTTGCCCAAGACCACAAGGAGTGCCTGTAGGACTAGAAATCCCAGTCCCTCTGGCCAGAGATTGCTGTCCCCAGGTGGGACTTGAACCCCTGGCCCTCCGGCCTGAAGTACCTTGTCCTAACCACTAGACCACTCCTCCTCTGTAATGGCAGCATAACCAAGCATATAACTCCATTGCTCAAACAGCTTCACTGGTTACCTGTCATTGAACATCAAAAATTTAAAGCCATCCTTACAGTTTTCAAGATACTCAATGGCCTATCAGATCCTCACCTTCAAACAATAATACATGAGACCAAAGATAACTGCATAAAAAGAACTGGTGCCCAGAACACCCCAGCATCACCACCACATCCAGTAGATCCTTCTCCCTCTCTCTGGAACTCAATACCATACAAACTCCGGGCCACAAAGGATCTACTAATATTCAGAAAGGTGAGTCTTGAGAGCCTATTTACAGCCTACTTCACTAAGGACAAGACATAATGCCTTCATGCAACTGCCTCTGTCCTTCACCCCCCCCCCCCCAGCATTATTTCCCCCTTACATTATTAACGCTTCTCCAAATTCATTGCCCTGTTCAATATATCAAGTTTTGTTTGTGTAACCCCCTTGACCATAGGATAAAGCGGTATAGAAAACCTATTAAATAAGATTGAAGGACTCCTAAAGACTGCCTTCTCCTCCCCTTCCCTTGCCCTCCAAAAGCCTCAGTTTTTGGCGGCGTAGTGACACATGCCCTCCTGTGATGGATTCAGCTTTTATTTAGCTAGCTTTATATACTGCCAGTCTAATATTTTAGGCGGTTTACAATAAACAAAGGTTATACAGAGAGCATTAGAACAAGGGTATATTACATTTAAATTAAAAGTTAAAGAATTAGCAGCTAAGCATCAGCATTTGAGAAATATTCTAAAAACAGATGTATCTTGCGTTTCTTTTTTAAACCAATCAAGTCATTGGTGGCATGGAGATCATCTGGGAGAAGATTCTAGAGTGCTGGAGCAAAGAGGGTGAAGGCGGTCTTTGAAGTTGTGGAGCTTTTGCTGGATGAGCTGTCTCTGGAGTCAACTATGGCATTTGTGGCAAATGCATTTTATGACTTATTATGCTTGGCAGCTCGTTCCGTTGCAGCAGTGACTGTCGCATGGCACTGGCTCTGGCTATGCCATTGGAATGCGGACCCTGCCTCCAAGGCTCACCTCGCTAGGCTGCCTTTTAAAGGTCCAATAATCTATAAACCCCCTTAGTGAAACAAATAAGAAGCTATTGTATAAGATTCACAAAAAAAAAACTCATCAAAAGCTTATTTTTTTGTCGGAGCAAGCTGAAGGAGGGACAGTATGAAAACACATCCCACACCAGACGGCAAGCTTCTTTTTTTCAATTATGGTTCCCCACCATCAAATTTCTTTATTATTCACTTATCTCATCAGTCGTCTTTTTATCCATAAAATTCTTTTGACCACCTTCATAGATGTCGCTCCCAGTCAAACAATTCTGCACAACGTGCACGTTTCGGGCTAACGCCCTGTTTCAAGTGCTTACAAATCTCCTCTTCAACAGGCAACGAGATCAGCAAAACGCTGTCATCGCGGCTAAGGTTCAATATGGTTTACTAATACTGATAGCTCCTCAGTGGCTCAGGCAACCCTGGTTCCCACTGCTGCTCTCCCTGTCGGCAGTGGCAGCGCCAATTCCCCTTGGCAAGCCCCAGGACTACTCTTACAGGAGCAGGGCTCTCTCCTACATCCCAACCTGGGGTCCTTGTCACTCATGGCTTGGCTGCTGAAAGGTAGCGTTAGCCCCCTTCAACCTCCCATGACATGTGGCAGAGGTTCTTCTGGCCTCTTGTAAGGCTGCCACAAAAAGGGCATATGCCTTCAAGTGACACTAATTCTCGGGGTGGTGTGTCAAAGGATGGGCAAACCCATTCTCCTGTTTGGTACAGGTGGTACTCCAGTACTTGCTCCACCTGTTGCAGATGGGACTAAAGTCCAACTCGGTCAGCGTGCACATGAGCGCTATCGCAGTGCACCACCATTCCATTGAGGGGAAGCCCTTCTCAGCTCAGCCCCTTGTATCTCGGTTCTTGCGGGGCCTCATGCTATCCAAACCCCCCATCTACCCTCCAGCAGCAGAGTGGGATCTCAAAGTGGTGCTCTCACCGCTCACTAAGCTGCCGTTTGAGCCCCTGGTTACCTGCCACTTGAGGTACCTCTCCTGGCAGGTCGTCTTCCTTGTGGCACTCACATCAGCTTGCAGAGTCCCCCTACACGAGGTTCTACAGAATAGGGTGGTGCTCCACACACACCCGAAGTTTCTGCCAAAGGTGGTGTCCCCATTCCACCTCAATCAGGAGGGGGTGCTCCCTACCTTCTTTCTGAGGCCTCACACTGGCAAGATGTGGAGACTGTCATCCATACTTGGAATTGTAAAAGGGCCCTGTCCTTCTAGCTGAAATTCACTCGGGGCCACTGCAGAGCACCTCAGCTTTTTGTCTCTTATGATCCCAATCATCTGGGGCTCCCAGTGATTAAGCAAATTCTGTCTGCTTGGGTGGCAGACTGCATTACCATCGCCTATGAGCAGACAGGGATATCACTGGACCAGAGGGTCATGATGCACTGCGTCCGGGCCTTGGCTACCTCCGTGGCAAATGTGTGTTCTGTACATGTGACTGAAATCAGCCAGGCTGCCACCTGGTCTTAGGTTCATACCTTCACAGATCATTACAGCCTGGAGAGGGAGTCCCGAAAGAACCAGTGCCTTTGGCCAGGCCATACTCTGTAATCTTGTCAGGGTGTAGGCAACTCCTGCCCTCTGACCCTTCTGTGTTCAAGCTACTAGAGTGCTGGTTTCCCACCAGACACTTGGGTCTTGCAAGAATCTCTTAGTAGGGACTCACCTGCTGCTGTTCATAGCTCACTCTTTGCAAGTTGCTGTGGCGTTCTTACATGTTCTTGGTAGCCTGTAGCTGGGGAGTCCCATAGATGATGACTGACTTCCTACTTTGTTCCTGGAGAAAGCATAGTTACTCATCTGTAACAGGTGTTCTTTGGGACAGCAGGAATCAGTCCTCACAACTCTCCCTCCTCCCTTTGGAGTTGCTTCTTTACCGTATTTTAATTTTTTGCCATCTTAGCTATGTCATTAAACTGAGGCAAGATGGCACCCTTGGGCAGGAAGGGGAGATGCTTCTGTGCAGGCTCCATCGGCACCATATGTGAGAACTGATTTCTGCTGTCCCCAGAGAACACCTGTTACAGGTGAGCAACTATGCTTTCTTGTGGCAATTACATTGGCCCATCGTATCTCTGAGTTTCAAGCCTTATCTTGCTGGGACCCTTTTTTTTTCTCTTCCTTACAAAGGAGCTACTTTATGGGCAATACCCTCTTTTTTTGCCAAAGTTTTGTCCGATTTTTATGTGAATCAACCTGTGGTGCTCCCTTCCTTCTTGGAAGAGCAGTATGCCAGGTGTAATGTGGATCTGCACTAACTGGATGTCATCAGGGCATTGCGCTGTTATCTCAAGGTGACTAATTCCTTTTGTTTCTCCGATCACTTATTTGTCCTGATGATGTGGCCCTGTAAAGGGGCGGCTGCATCCAAAGCTATGATTGCCTGTTGGATTGAGTCGGCCTACATCCTGCAAAAGAAACTAGTCCCGGAGGGACTTCGAGCTCATTCCACGAGGGCTCTAGCAGTCTCATGGGTGGAGCATTCTCGCATAGCCCCCATCAATATTTGCCATGTCTTCACCTGGTCATCACTATTGACCTTTGTGCGCCACTGTCGCTTGAATGTCAAAGCCAGGGAAGCAGCTTGCTTTGGGGCCTCGGTGTTGGCAGCAATGGTGCATTCTCAACTAGAGTTGGCATAGCTTTGGTACTTCCCACTTGTCTAGCAGGATGTGATGGAAGGTAAAATTTCACTCACTCACTGTTAATTTCCTTTCCTAGAATCCTGCCCACTTTTTGTTGCTACTCTGGTGCATAGTCGGATGCAGTGGCCTGTCTTGTTCATTTTTGGCTGCAATAATCAGTAGAATTCCTGCCTTCTATATACATCTTGTAAATACCTTGTTGTACTGTCTTTTGTTGCTGCTGGTGATATGCTGACCAGAGGGTTCAAGTCCTCATGCTTTGTCAGTAACGAAACTGAAGCTGACACGTAGGGGTCTGAGGGTTATCAGCAAGAGGGATATGGCCCAAGCTTCTCAGTTTTTCTCTGTCTCCATCATCTGCTGGTAGGGGACTGGTCTAGCAGTATTTCAGGAAAGGAAATTAACGGTAAGTGAAATTTCCCATTAAGAGAGCCCATGTACTGTAGCAGGGTGAGTGGCCCTGTGGATGTGCAGCTGGCTGCTGCTGCTACTTTGCTAGATATCATCCTTTGCCTTCTGGAAGGGGTCATTTATTTTTTTTCATACATTTCGGATCAGAAGTGGCTGCCTCCAGCTTCAGTCCCTGATGTTGGGATTGCAAACTGCTTTTGTTCTGTGCTTGTTGGAACCTTGCACTAGTAAATAGACCCCTCTTTTCAGCACAACCATGCCCTTAATACCAACATGTCACCCATTGTGCTGCAAGGAATGCACGGCCTAGTCTTCATCATACACTGGTAATGGGGAGAAACAGAATATAATCAGCTACACATGAGTTGTTGGCATATTACCCTCAGAATTTAAAAGTTCATAACCATTGCAACATCCCATCTCCACTGTGTCACACTTTTGCATTTTACCAAATTTAGGCAAGGAACATTTAGCAGACTTGGACACCCTCAGCCTGGGAGCCACCTGTGTGTTGCCAATTATACCCTGCTAACAGGGTCAGTCTGTCCACTAGGTGGTGGCCCAGAACAGCAGACACTGATGAGCAACGCAATGATTGCCTCCTAAATGGCAGCTCAGGCCTAGACATTCCCAATGTGCCACCATCACCCCTGACATCCAGGCTCTAATATGAGGTTGATGGACCGCACGGTGATCACCTCTTTGAAGCCATGGCAGGCTTAAAGCATGTGCCTGTGCACACTTAGGTCCTGTGGCTCCTGCCCCCTTTGATAGGCAGCTCTATTGGAGTGGGAAGGCCATGCCTGCTGTAACTTTTAAAAGGTGATTGCTATGCAGGGGCTGCAGCAGGGGATGGCTAGAACCCTTGGGTCACCTCTGCCTGTTAGTGTGTGGAGAGAACAAAACTGCATGCCTATAAGGAGAAATTTTAGTCTTACCTGCTAATTTTCTTTCCTTGAGTTTAACCAGACCAGTCCAGAATTTATAGGTTAGCCCATCAGCCAGCAGATGGAGACTGAGGATTAAGAGCTGTGTGCTTCACCTTAGCAGAGGCACTTCTTGTTCAGTATTTTTCCAAAAAAGCAAACACAAACCTACCAAAATAAACCCCCTAGGGAGGAGAACATCCCAAAATGAAAGCTCAAGTAACTAAACAACCTTGGATGGTTTTCTAAGTTCCCCACTAACCTGCAAATCTACAGTAGGTGTGTTAAATGTACAGTATCAGGATGAGTGCCTCTGGACAGGTCTAGTTGGACTTGGGGAAAGAAAACTAGCAGGTAAGACCAAATTTCTCTTTCCTTTTTGTCCACCAGTCCAGAACTCAAGGGGGCTTTGTTACATCCTACATGCTGGGCGGGTGAAGAACATCTTCAAAGCACCTCTGCTCCAAAAACAATATGGCAATTAACCACAAAAAAACTGAAGTGATGTACATATCCAATAAACCAGACTTTGAACCTCCTCCAACAATCACTCTGTGCAACAACACTTACAACACTAAGAATGAGATCAAATATCTGGGAGTCACACTGGACAGCAAACTTAAGATGGAAAAACACCTGAGCAAAACCAACAAGGCCATTTTTCACAAACTTAGAGTGCTACAACCCCTGCGGAATATACTTGAACCATGTGATTTCCGGTCTGTTACGCAAGCACTCATTATGCCTCACTTAGACTACTGTAATGCCATCTTACAGGGTCTGCCAAAGAAAACGATCAATATCTTGCAAATGGCACAAAATGTGGCGGCGAGGATCATCATGCGATCAAGCGTTACTGAGCACATCACACCCGTATTGATTGAACTACACTGGCTACCCATTGCTGCCAGGATACAATATAAAACATTGGTAACAACATTCAAACTCATACATAACCTAGACCCATCATTCCTCTCCACCCTTATCTGCACGCAACCTGCCAGGAGAGCTATCAACTCAGACACGCTACAAGTTCCAAACATCATCAGACATGTAAAAGCCAGTACTAGCCGCAGAGCATTCTCATTCTATGCCCCAACCTTATGGAACCAACTACCACATGAGCTGCGAGCAATTAAAGACATAGTTGCTTTCAGGAAGAAATTAAAAACGCATCTATTCCAATGTCACTACAACCAGATATGAATCACAGTGGAATAAAAGACAAAATGAATAGTTATATGTAAAAATATAAATATGAAAACTACAATCTCTTTTGTAAAATATGTAAATATGTTAAGGCCAATCTTTAGACGCTATTCTGTGTGATGTGTTTTACCTCTGAACTATGTATATATGCCCCAACTTTTCTGTCTTGATTTTTGACAAATCCCAAAGTTGTAATCAAACCGCTACTGATCGCTGGAAGTAGCGGTATATAAGTGTTTACTAAATAAATAAAATAAAGTCCCATTGAAAAAAATCTGTGCAACAGTGGTTAGCAAAGGAATGCAGGTTTAATTACAGTGCTGTCCAACAGATCACTGCTGAAATAGACCAAGCCTCAGCCCAAGGAACTGACACCTCCATAGCTGAATGTGCTTGAAAGACTGAGGAAGGAAATGACCCTTAAGAAAATAGACTGAAGAAAGAGATGCCTTCAGTGAACAAACAATAGTCAGCTAGTCTATCTTCCTTTGTTCCTCCAAACAAAATAAACAAATGGTTAGGAAGCTGAATTTCAGTGCATCAACAAGATGGCTAAGACAACTTCTGATCACAATACTTCTGCCCAAAAGAAGTCAACTGCTTATATGAAATAAGAAAAAAACTTTCAGAGGCAGGGAGGGAACCATTAAGATGGGATTCTTGACAGGAAAAGACCCGGAGCTCAGAAATCCTCCTAACTGAAGAACTAGTGACAAAAAAACCACCATCTTCTAGGTGAGGTAATTCAAATAAGTCCTCTTTTTTTAAAGCTCAAAGGCAAAGCAGAGAGTACAGTCAAACCTCGGTTTTCGTATGCCCTGGTTTTCGTTGACTTTTTTCATCAAGATTTTGTTTCGGTTTTCGTACGTTGTCTCGGTTTTCGTACAGCATTTTACCCCCCCCCCCCCCCCCGTACCTGCCATGGATTAGCATGAGCCAGCGATCTCCCACGGAGCTTGAGCCAGCGATCTCCCACGGAGCTTGAGCCAGCGATTCAGCGGGACCTCTGGGGAGCCGAGGAGTTCAACGCTCCAGCGTGGCCTGCCCGAAACTGCTTCCTGCCCCGGACTCTCCCCCGATTGACGCTGCTGCCAGCCACGGTATCCGGCACAGAAGAAAGCTGCCTGATAGGCTCCTGCGGGGCCTGCGGGCTGAGCCCTCACTATTGCCTGCGGTCTGAGCAGCGGTCTGATAAACGGGAGGAGGAACCTATTACAAACGTCTGGAGCTTGGCTGTCGCGCTGCAGAACTGAAGGGGAGATTTATCGGGACCAAGCGACATCCACGTGGCAGCCGCCGGCGCTTGTCACCATCCCTCACCAATACGATCTATCCTGAGAGGGGTACGTCTGCCTGCTGCCTCTTCCCCTGCACATCCCTTGAACCGGGACAGGAGCTGGTGACCGAATCTGCTTCTCCTTGGCGGCCCAGTCTCCCGCCGGGGCCCCTGCCCTCCCGATTGGATTCTGGGTGTCCTGCAGGCCTGCACACGCGGCCTCTCCTTGAAACCTTGCAGTCTGCAGCTGCAGGCTCCTGCTGGCACAGCCCCACGCTGTTCTCTGACTCTCACCTGTGTCAGGCTACTACCTTAGGGGGGCCGGAGGCAGCCTAAGACTCTCTGTCCCACTGTTTCTCAACTGCCTGCTGCTTGGCTGACACTGCCTCTCCACCTCTCCCGACACTGTGTAGGAGTGGCTGCCCTACAGGCTGGTGTGACTTCGGGCACTGTCCTCTTTCTGGTGCCCTTACTTTTGCTGACATTGGCACTACCTCTCCTGACACTGTGAGCTTGGTAACTGGGTGTGATGGCTGCTAAGTTAAAAGGCAGGCTGGAGCCCCGATTGTGCAGACGGCCAAGATGGCTGTTCCCACCTCCGCTGCTGGTGGTGATTGCTCGATCCCCAGAGGGGAGAGCAGCTGGAGCTGGCTGGAGTGCGTCCCATATGCCAACAAAAGTCTTCAATAAAGGTAAAAGTGATGTTACATGCTCATTTATCCATTTCATTAGTCATTTATATGTATTTCTCATTGTTTTCTGTATGTAAAAAGATAGTTATTCTCTATAAAATGTATTTTTTGTCAATATTTTTGGGTGTCTGGAACAGATTAATTGAATTTACATTATTTCTTATGGGAAATCTTGCTTCGGTTTTAGGCCGTTTCGGTTTTAGTCAGACTTTTTTGAACGGATTAATCATGAAAACCGAGGTTTGACTGTATTCCAAATGGTAAAATGAGGTTCCACTCCAAGACCAATGCCCACCATGTGGACATAATTCAGAAATATCACAAATCTAATGACAACTGAATGCGAACCCAAAGATGATCACTTTACATAGCCTCAGAAACATGCAAGTGCTGGTCAATTACACGTTCAAGGAAGCTAAGATAAACGGCCTTAAAGGATCAGACTTTTGAACACAAACTTGCATGAAGAAATCGCAAACCTCAAAAACTATCCATACTCTCGCATAAACCAAAAGTAGACCTCTGGGGCTCCTGCAAAAGTGTCAGACTGTATTTGTATATCCCTTGCATCTTAGGCAAGCTCTTACAAGAGTGGTGGGTCTTTTATGACTGGATCCTGCAAGCGAAGACCCTTGTCTCATGGAAGCTTCAGGCTGCCTTCCACTTGAAGACTTACCAGATTTGCATACCAGTTTTTGGACAATTTGGTGCTACAAGAATCAGCAAGCTAGGCTGAAATGTCATTCCCTGAAACACAAGCCTAACAGAAGGCAGGGCAGGAACATATACAGAACACCTCTCTAAGGTCGTAACTGGAGAAGAACATCCCCCTATGTTGACAAACATGCATGAGTTTGGTGTTCTATCTAATTACCATTTAGAACAATCACTGTGGACCATTCAAAAGACCTCTCACTGCAAATGCTACTTTCTTGGATCCTAGGAGTGTCTATTCAAGTAGGCTGTCTGAAAATTGACTAAACCCAGGCATTTCCCCTCTCTGATATGTTAATGCCATCAGAATTTGGTAGTCTGTCGACAAACAGATTTACTCTTGGAACTCTACCCTTACTGTGGCACTTGATTCTCTAGTTCCTCTCATCCCCTGTACTCACCGGCATCATAAATGTACCCAGCATGGAACCATCTGAGACTCTCCCTTTTCTACCATCAGCTTTGCAGAGCCAAGCGATTGTGGCTTCTCTCTCGTTCCGCTTCCCCTTTCGCCACTTTTTATCAAGCCCACTCTTCCTATTGCATTGTTGTGACATTAGCTCGAAAAGACCACTACAGTGTGCTCATTACTAATGCTTTCTACTGTCCTAAACAGCATGGTGTCTAGTCTCCTGCATTCACCAGTTCCTTCTGTGCCCTCTTCAGCCCCATTTGCTGGACAACTAACTACTTCAATAAGGTGAATCACATTTAGGATGATTTTCTTCCTCTCCCCTGGCTTCCAGTAAGAGACTCGCTCTCAATCATGGTCCTGTTCATCCTTTAACTCCATCTCAATCTTCTCTCTCCCCAAGGCCATTACCTCTTATTTCAAAACCCTCTGTCCTAGTGATCTTATACTATACTCCTGGATCCCCGAGCCTTCTCTTGCACGCCTTCCCCTTATTCTTTCTCTGTTTAACAATAAGCTGTCTGTGAGTATCTTTCCTCTCTTGTAGAAGATTGCTGCTATTCGCTGTCTCTTCAAGAATTATTTTCTTGATCCAGCTGTCCCTGGTAACTATTGTCCAGTAGCTTTCAAAAATTCTTGAAAAACTGATATTTGTACAACTTTCCCATATCTTAAGCACACCAGTTTTCTATACCCCTTACAGTCTGGTTTCCATGCTGGCCACAGCAAGAAAACCATTTTACTCTGTGCTCGGTGAATTCATGAATCTTTGGATAAAGGTGATCTCTCTCTTGCTGTGTCTCTCTCTTTTCTGTGCTTTTGATCCTGTTAATCACTCTCTTCTTCCTTCTTGTCTCTCTTCTGGGTTATGTGGGACTGTACTTCACATTCTTCCTCTCATCATAGTCTGCCTCCTGTGTTCCCCCTTCCATATGATGTTCCTCAGGGCTCTGTTCTGGCTCCCCCTTCTGTTTAACATTTTCCTTGCCCCTTTGGCTACTCTTGTTCAGCAGCAGGGTGTCTCTGCATACTTCTATGTAGATGACATCCTGCTGCTTTTTCATCTATCTTCATCCTCCCTTGACCTGAACCCAGTTAATTCATGTCTTTCCCAGATAGCAGAGGTTTTAGTAGGGTTAACTTAAAATGATTACTGTGTATCTAGGAGGCTGTTTTACAGGTCCCCTTATGCCTCCCTCGCTAACCCCCTTCTTTAGATGGCTTTTCAGTTCCCTATGTTCCCTCTATTAAGTATCTTGGCGTTATCTTAGAATCTTCACTCACTTTCAACGAACAATTGGCTCGATAGTCATGGGGTCGATCTTTGCTCTTCAGCAAATACATTATATGTGGTCATTTCTCTGATTCTTCACTTGTCTCTCATCTCCTGGCTTTGCTGATCGCACAACTAGACTACTGCAACATTGTCTATTCCAGTCTTCCTCACTATCAGTTAAAATGCCTGCAATCAATTCAAAACACAGCTATTCTTCACTATACACCTCAATACATGGTCATATCTCCCCTTCTTATCAAATCACACTGGCTCCCACATTCTCATTGCATCCAATTCAAACTCTTCACTCTCATTCATAAGGTCTTACATTCTGATTTCCCAGCCTCTCATTCCTTATGCTCCCTCTCATGTCCTGTGCTCTGTTCGTGGTAATCATCTGTATCTTCCCCCACCATCACAAGCCCGCCTTGAGTCCACTCGTCACACTGTATTCTACTTTCTGGGCCCTAGTCTCTGGAACTCTCTCCCTGCCGACCTTCGTCTTGAGCACCCCTATCCAAGATGCAAATCTGCTTTAAAAACTCATCTTCAGCTTTAGCATAATCTTTCTGCTTAATTATCGGAAGACAGAAGTTTGTATCTTGTGATAGGTCTTTTGTCACTCCTACGGAGGTGTTAAACGGGCAAAAGGTTACTATTTGTCAGGAGGTAGTTTATCTGGGCATGACTTTAGATTCACGCTTGAACATGAGGGCTCATGTTGCTAAGCTTGTTCATCATCCTTTTTTTCAGATCTGGCTTTAACGCCATTGTTGGACTTGCTTGCCCCTTCTGACTTTCATTCTATGTTTGAAGCAGTGTTGTCACCGGCTTTTGACTATGCCAACATGGTGTTATTAGATTTGCTCATTTCTACTTTGTCAGCACTTCAGTTAGCGCAGAATGCTGCAGCTGTTCCCATCCCGCTAATGACTTCCTGAGATATTGGCCCATCTTGGCAAAGTTAGTTTTCCTAAAGTCTAGGACCCTTGTTTTGAATGGATTCTATCAGCCCTAGTCCTAATTCTGAACCACACCATCCAGGGCCGTACCGATGGCGAAATGTGCTCTGTGCGACTTGCACATTGGGCGCACGCCCCTCCCCCCCTGCACACTCCCATCTAGCCACTTTATGGGGGCGGGAGAGAAGAGGCATACCCAATGTGTGCTGTCGGGAAGACTTCAGGGGCGCATTTCGGCTCTACCGCTGCCTGTCGCCACCGGCAGGCAACGGCAGAGAGCCAAAATGCGCCCCTGAAGTCTTTGCACTCTGTGCGGCCGCACCGCTCGCACAGGGCTCAGTACGGTCCTGACACCATCTGGTGATCACTGGATGCAAAATGATCTCCCACTATAACAAACACTTTCACCATTGGTAAGCACCAAGTCCATTATGGCCCCGTCCCTGGTGGGTTCTGTTACCAATTGCCTGAATAGTTCTCCCTGTAGAGAATCCAGGATCTCCTTACTTCTAGATGATACTGCAGCTGGAATGTGCCAATCAACATCTGGCATATTGAAATCCCCTGTCAGTATCACTTCTTTCTTACTGGGGCAAGCAGTGGATATCTTGGGTCCCTTTAATAATGGTTTATGGGCTTTTCCTCCAAGAACTTGTCCAAACCTTTTTTTAAACCCAGCTACACTAACAGCTTTTATTACATCCTCTGGTAATGAGTTCCTGAGTTTGATTACGCATTAAGTGAAAATATATTTTCTCTTCTTAGCCTTATATGGGTATACAGTAGCTTCATTTCATGTCCCCTAGTCTTTCTATATTTTGATGGTGTAAACAACTACATTTACCCGATCCACTCCATTCCCTCCTAGGTGCATAACTTTGCACTTGTCTACATTAAATTTCATCTGCCATTTGAACGTCCAGTCTTCTAATTTATTAAGGTCTTCTTGCAATTTTTCACAATCCTCTTGGGTTTTACCAACTTTGAATAATTTTGTCTCATCTGCAAATTTGATTACTTCGCTCTTTATTCCTATTTCCAGGTCATTTACGAATATGTTAAAAAGCAGGGACCCAGCTCCATTGGGAAAATTGGCCATTTAGCCCTTCCCTCTGCTTTCTATCTTTTAACCAGTTCCTGATCCACAATAGTACTCTGCCTCCTATCCTATGACTTTTGTTTTTAATTAAGCCAAGAGTCTCATGAGGGACCTTTGTAAAAGGTTTTCTGAAAATCCAGATACTCTACATCGACCGACCCACCTTTGTCTACCTGTTTATTTACACCTTCAAAAAAATACAACAGTAAGACAACTTTCTCTCTCCTGTTAAACCATGTCTATCTACATGTTCAGAAATTTTGTTCTTAATAATGGTTTCTACCTTGGTGTCAGGCTCACTGGTCTCTAGTTTCCCTGATCACCCCTGGTACCCTTTTTAAAAATTGGCGATCCATTGGCCATCCTCCAATCTTCAGATATTACTGATGATTTTAATGATAGCTCACAAATTAGTTAATAGTAGGTCTTGCAAGCTCATATTTCAGTTCTTTCAACACCCTTTGATGTATACTGTCCTGTCCATTTGATTTGCTACTCTTCAGTTTATCAAATAGTAATAAACCAGGAAGATGCATTACAACTATTTCTTTCAATTCTTCTGCTGCATCAGCTTTAAATATCATTTCAGGCATGGGTAACTTCCCTACATCATCTTCACTAAAAACTAAAGCAAAGAATTCATTCAGTCTCTCTGAAATGGCCGTGTACCCGCTTAGTGCCCCTTTTTACCCCTCTATCATCTAGTGATCCAACTGACACTCGCACAGATTTTTCGCTATGAATGTACATGAAAAAGATTTTATTATGTTTTTGCTTCCACAGCAAGCTTTTTTTTTCAAATTTTCTCTTTGCTTGCCTTATCAGTGCCTTGCATCTAACCTGCCAGTGCTTATGTTTCCATTTTTCTTCATTTGGCTCCTTTTTCCATATCCTGAAAAATGCTTTTATGGCTACAACTGCCTCTGACCTCACCTTTAAACCAAGCTGGCAGGTTTTTTTTGGACTTCCTTCCACTTTTCTTAAAGTGTGGAATACAGCTGGTCTGAGCTTCTAAGATAAAAGTTTTAAACAGCGCCCATGCTTAATGTAAATCTTCAACCTTTACAGATGTTCCTTTTATTTTTTCTTAACTGTTTTCCTCAATTTATCATAGTCTCCCTTTTGAAAGTTAAAAGGTACTATGGATTTCCTTGCCGTCCTTTCACCACTTATTAAATCTAACATGATCAAGCTATGATCACTATTGCCAAATGGCCCCAACACTTATCTCTTGCACCAGATCTTGTGTTCCACTAAGGACTAGGTCCAAGACGACGTCCCCTTTTGTCAGTTTATGAATCAGCTGCTCCAAGAAGCAGTCATTTTAACTAGAAACTTTATCTCCCTAGAATGCCCTGCCGTGACACTGACCCAGTTGATATCAGGGTAATTGAAATCACCCATTATTCTGTGCTGTAAATATTGCTAGCTTCCCTGATTTCTTTTAGCATTTCATCATCCATTTGTTCATTCTGGCCAGGTGGTCAATAGTACACTCCCACTGCCATCACCTTCCCCTTTTTACATGGAATTTCAATCCATAGAGATTCTACAATATATTTTGTTTCCTGCAAAACTTTAATCCTGTGTGACTCAATGCTCTAACAGAGCGCAACCCCTCCACCAACTTGATCTACTCTGTTATTGTAATATAATTTGTACCCAAGTATCAGTGTGTCCCACTGATTATCCTCCTTCCTCCACGTCTCTGAGATACCAGTCATATCTAACTTTTTCATATATTCTCTCTCTCCCATCTTATTTTTTTTAGACTTCTAGCATTTGTATTTTAGAGGCTGTATTTTATTCATATTAATATGGTTACCCGTAGGTAGGGGTAATTTTGGAATTTTTAAGTTTTGTCTGCTCTGTACAAGGGCATTTGGGTTACTTTGTCTTTATTGTAATCGCTCTGTTGATATAGAAACATGATGGCAAAAAAAGACCACATGGCCTATCTAGTCTTCCCTTCCATATTAACCATTATAACAATCCCCTTTTTTCCTTAAGAGATCCTCTGTGTTTGTCCCATGCTTTTTTTGAATTGAGATACTGTCCTCATTTCTATATTACACCAGTGTCTATCCCCTTTCATCCTCATCCTATGTCCCCTCGCAGCAGAGCTTGCTTGCAGTCGAAAGAGGCTCTCCTCCTGTGCATTTATGCCATGGAGACATATGAACATCTCAATCATATCACCTCTATCCCACCGTTCCTCTAAACTTCAATCTTTTGCTAGTATCCTTCAAGGATATATCCTTCCAAACCATGCGTTCTTGGGTGACTTTTGGCTTTCCCCTATTATCTAGCTTAAAAGCTGCTCTATCTCCTTTTTCCCAGTTAAAATGAAGACCATCCCTTTGGAAAAGCCCCTCCTTTCCCCAAATGTTGCCCAGTTCCTAACAAATCCAAAACCCTCATACTTGCACCATTGTCTCATCCACGCATTGAGACTCTGGAGCTCTGCCTGCCTTTTGCATCCTGTGTGTGGAATGTGAAGCATTTCAGAGAACGCTACCCTGGAAGTTCTGGATTTCAAATTTCTACCTAAAAGCCTAAATTTGGCCTCCAGAACCTCTGTACCACACTTTCCTATGTCATTAGTACCAACATAGACAGCAGACCCCAGCACTATCTAAGACTTTGTCTATGTGGCGCATTAGGTCTGCTGCCTTTGCACTAGGCAGGCATGTTACTATGAGATACTCAAGTCCACCAGCCATCTACATACCTAATGATCAAATCACTAATAACTGCTTTCCTAAACCTTTCCTCATGGGCACATGGCCTTGGAGAAACCACTTTGGTACGAGAGGGTTTAAATCACCTGGAGACAGGTCCTATCTACAGGATCACTTCCTGCCATACCAGATGATGCTTTCTTATCACATAACCTCTCTCCTCCATAGCAATAGGGATGCTGCCAGACTGGAGGTGGGACTTCAAGTACTACGTCGCTGTAAGTCTCATCTATGTACCCTATCTTCCTTATGTCTGCTTCTCTAGCCTCCAGCAGTCAGACTTGTTCCCTGTATCTAGTGTACAGATAAGACCCCTCATAACTAGGAGAAAATCACACGTGTGACACTCATTGCAAAAGACTGGAAAGACCCCATCTTGCTGCTGTCTACATCTTAGTTTTAAGGTTGGGTTTATCTTTATTTTTACTTTTAATATACTGCTCTATAATGAGATGTCTGAGTTTTTTTTTTATTTAAATTAAATGTAAACCAAAAAACTAGGCGCTATGAGAAAAGACAAGAAATGCCATCAATGACAGATAAGTAAAGAAAAGGACTAAATGTAGCTGGAGATCAAGACATGAAGAAGAGACCCGGGAGGGGGAGAGGTTGAAGGCAAGGGATAAGGTGAGCTTTTAGGAGCACCTTAAAATGGGGGAAGGAGAGTTCTAGGCAAAGGTCAGAGAGGTCCAAGGTATTTAAGTTATTTACTTACATAGATTTGCTAGGGATGCTTATACTAAAAATATATCTAATACATTTAATGGACTTTGTTGAACCTCAAGATTAATTAATCTCAGGTCCTTAATATATGCTTGATGAGGATAAACAGCTGCACCTGATAGCTTTATAGGCCCATATTCACTATGATCATCCCAGGGGCGGGTGGGAGTGGGGAGGGAAGGAGAGAATGAAGATCTATTAAAAGTTGCCTTGCTTCTAAGGTAAAGGCGTCCCAGTTTCCTGGGTGACTCACACAGCCCTTGGTTTGATAAAAGGGGCCTTTTAAATTGCCCCTTTGATCTGTCACTTGCCTTTGACACCTATTCAAGACAATTTACATTGCAACTTGGTTGTCCATTTGGACTAGCACTGATGAGTTCCGCAGGCAGTGGTGTAAGGCCTTGATCACCAGAAAAATGGCCTTGAGCTCCAGCAGGTTGATCTGTTGCTAGCTCTCCACCAGGAACCAGGTTCCCTGTGTGCAGAGTTCCTCGCAGTGGGCACCCCAACCCAGTAGGGACATGTCTATGGTGAGGACCTTCTGGGGATTTTGGGGCTGGAAGGGCATGCCCTTCTGCAGGTGCTACAGTCTGTGCTCTGCCACCAGTCAAGTGACTCTTAGGTTTGTTTGTTTTTTAACTTATTTTTTATACCGCGCTCTTTAGAATCAGTGCGGTTTACATGTATACTAACAGGTACTTTTTATTCCCTTGTCCCCGAAGGGCTCACAATCTAAGTGTACCTGAGGCAATGGAGGATTAAGTGGCTTGTCCAAAGCGTGGCCATAGGACTAGAGACCCCAGTCACTCCAGCCTGAGGTTGCTTGTCCCCATGCGGGAATTGAACTTCCAGCCTGAGGTAACCCATCCCAACCCCTGAGCCACACTCTGTACCTCAGTGGCCAGGGCCCTGGGGCAATCTGCTCTGTTCAGGGGCAGGAAGGCCCTGGCCTGGAGAGTGTCCAGATGAGCTCCTATGAACTCCAGATCCTGTGTTGGCGTGAGGTGAGATTTGGGGCGGTTTATCATGAACTGTCTAATGTTGCAGGACCTTGACAGTGCAGGCCATGGCCTGTTGCATACGGTGGCTGCCCCATGCCCCCCCTCCTCCCTTTCACGAGCCAGTTGTCCAGGTATGGGAAGACGAAGGCCCCTTAGAGACAGAGGAAGATGGCCATCACTGCCTGGCATTTGGTGAATTTTCTTGGTGCAAAGGCTAGGCCGAAAGGAGTATCCTGTACTGGTAGAGGTCACTCCTCCCCATAAACCTTAGTACTGCTTGTGACGGTAATGAATAAGGATGTGGGCGTAAGCATCCTTTACGTCCAAGGAGCATTGCTGCCCTACCTCCAGCAGGGAGACTGGCTATGTTCCAAGAGAGAGCATCTTGAACTTCTCCTGCATCAGGAACTTGGTTCAGGTTTCACAAGTCCAGAATGGGCCTTAGGCTTCCTGTTATTTTTGGGACCAGAAAGTATCAGGAATAGAACCCCTTGCCCCTGAGGTGGTGGGATATTGGCTCCACGGCCCTGTCCCTGAGGAGGCCTGCACGTTCCTGCAGTAGCAGGGCCTGGTGCAGGGGAGTCAGAGGGCGCTCCCCTGGAAAGAAGGGAGGAGGTAGCCTTCTCTGACCACTTGGAGTGCCCAGGTGTCAGTGGTGATGGCAGGCCCCCAATGGGTGAAATGAATCAGATACCCTCCCACAGGTGGAGAGGCTATGCTCAGGGAGTCAAAACCTTGACCCAGCCTGGGCAGGAGCCAGTGTTTGGGGCTTAGAGCCCTTAGGCTTGCATTGGCCTTGGCCCGCTCCTTTGCTGTGGGGGTCTGGCATTGAGGATAGCCTCAGTAAGGCTGGCCTTCCCCCAACAATTTTTTCTTGGGATGGTTGGAGGTCTTCCTGGAGAGCAGAGTTCTAGTGACGAATTCTGTCTTAATCTCCGCCGCCTTATCCTCCATTGATTTGCTGAAGAGGTTTTCACCAAGGCAGGTGATGTTGAGGAGTTTTTCTTGGACCCACTGCTTGAAATCCAATGCCTGAAGCCAAGCCTAAAGTCTGGCACCGATGCCTGTGGCGGCCACCCTCGTGTAAGAATCAAAGCTGTTGTAGGCGGCTCGAGACATATACTTCGAGCACTCCCCAACGCACTTCGTGCGGGGCTGGAAGCGCTGGAGGTGATCTCCGCTGAGACCCACTGAGAAACCTGTGAGTTCTTTTGAGAGGTCTCAGAGATACATGCCGATATACAGCTGATAGACTTGTATTCAGCAACCCGCATCGAGCCTTGGTAGCATTTGCATCCAAGGGCATAGAGGGCGCAGGACTTCCTGCCCTGGGACACGGAAGAGAGGGTCTTCGGGCTTTTCTAGCAGTGCAGGTTGACTCCACCATCATAGAAGTGTGAGGGAGTTGTACCTTCCAAAAGCCTGAGCCCCACTACATGGTACTGAGGTGTCTATTATCGGCACAGATGCCACTGTCTCCGCATCCAAAGGAGTCGTTGCCCGAGGATGGTGGGGAAGGGGACAGTCAGGGCCTCCTTAAGTGGAGCCTCATACTGGAGGATTTTGAGCTCCTCCGTGCGAGGGTCCTCCTCCGACTCCATGGTGAGAAACGAGGCCTTTGCCATGTCCTAGACAAATTTGAGGAACGAAGTGTCCTCGGGAGGGGACTGGCATCTCTGGGGTAGTCCCATCCTCTGACTTCCAGTCCAAGTAGTCTGTCAAGGACTCAAGGCTCCTAAGGCGTCTGGCTCAGATTTGGTCTTTGATAACCCACAGCAGCTGCTTGGCTGAGGACTGGGAGCAGGATCGAGACCCTCAGCGAAGATCGGCTCAGGGCTCTTTGTCCTCGATATCGAGGTCCCTGCAATCTCAGCACGAGCAACGGTGGGGCCGGGCATCAAAACTTGTTGCAAGGCTAGGAAGGCATTCCAATGCCATCATTCTGGCTTCCCACTCAGGAGTTACAGCCTTTGACACAGACACTGGGGTGTCCAGCGTCGGTGAGGAGAGGGAGTCTTCGATGCCTTCGCCGGCTGTTTTTGCTCCAACTCCTCTGATACTCTCTGGGGACTGTGGGACCTTGCTGTGTGTGCCAGATTCCCAGAAAGAAGTCTTTGAGGATTTCTTCTTCTTGCGCTCCTGCTCTGAAGAACCATTGTTGGACCAGACTGGGCGCCACCAGGGCTTTACGCGACTCCAAGGATCCGTGTGGAGCCTTAGAGCGTGAGGTTATTGGGGACACCAGGGCAGAATCTAACCTGTGGAAGATGTCATCTTGCCTCTGCTGACGACTTTGGATGGCCTTGGCGGACATCTTTTTGCACAAGGCACATACCTTTGGGTCATGATCGGCACCTAGACACCAGAGGCAGCAGTTGTGTGTATCAGTTAGGGACATGTTCTTTGCACACTGATCACACTTTTTGAACCCACATTGGGGCAAAAAGGACCCCTGCGAGGTCGAAGACCCTCGAGACGGCCAGTGGTAGAAAAAGGGTGTGAAACCGCACTGGAAGAAAAAAACTAAAAAAAACAGTTCCAAGACTCTACGCCCAAGGCAATGGGGCTTGGAGAAGGTAAAAGGGACTGGTGCTAACTGGAGAAGAAAGGCACTATAATGCACAAGAGAAATCAACTTTTTCCAGGAAAGAAGACAGACACCTGTTGAGATCCACAGGAAAAAGGGAGACCTAGTAAGATGGCACCCTTGGGCGGGAATGTGACCACCCACGTATGGTGGCATATCCCAAAGGCTTTCTTTGAAAGCTGGGGTGATGCTTCTGTGGGGCTCCATCGGTGTCAATGTTACTCATATGTGAGAACTGACTTCCTGCGTGTTCCTGGAGAACCTCTCTGAGTTCTTTCAGTATCCTGGGATGTATCCCATCTGGTCCCAAGGCCTTGTCCACTTTCAGTTTTGCAGATCTGTTAACTATATTAGGGTCCCTTAGAGACACATGAGCCTCTATTGTCTGAACAAAAGGAGGCTACTCCTTAACTAAGGTGAAACTGCTGATCATCTTTCCATCTAGTTTTCCCTGCACGTGGCCTGAGTGATCACTGCAGCTTATTTTACAGTAACCTTTGAGACTTCACTTCTCCAAGATCCTTTATGATCTTTTCATGTTCTTCTCCAACTAGAAGCTTCCTCCAGAAGGAAAGTATGATTAGCAGTCTCATAAGCCAAACCATCTAAAGAAGGGGAAGCATGCTTAGCAGAGTTTCAGAAGCCATACCTGCAAACCATCTCCTAAGCCAGAGGTACTCAAATCCAGTCCTGGAGGGCCGCAAACCAGTCAGGTTTATGGGATATCCCTAATGAACATACATGAGATATATTTGCATGCACTGCTTCCATTGTATTTGAATCTATCTCATGCATATTTATTAGGGATATCCCAAAAACCTGACTGGTTTGCGGCCCTCCAGGACTGGATTTGAGTACCTCTGTCCTAAGCCATAAAAGGTGGCTAACCAAAACAGCTAAAGTGACTTGCCTAAGGCTTCAAAGAGCTTTAGTGGCTTTGCTGGTTCCCAGGCTGCTGCCATAACCACTAAACTACTTCCTTACTCTGAACAAGGTCATAGGGGGTGTCTGTCACTTAAACCAAGCTGGATTCCAAATAGACAGAGTGCTGACTATGGCCATGTTCCTCTGCAACCCATCAACTCATTCTTGCATTTTGCATAACCCACACTAATCAGGTACATACTGGAAACTGCTGTCAGCAGACCGAAGGCAGCTACTTTAATATTTGCTTCATAAATACCCTAGTTTCTGTTCTGAATTATTTCAAATGCTGCTCTGCCCACTATGGGACAGAGTGGCTTTTCATAGTCCATAGCTTTAAGCAAAACATCCACCTTCAGGAGCTTAAACCCTTTTTCTCAAGGGCAAAGACTGACTATTGATAAGGTAAGCCCATCACCAATAGGAAGCTCACCTTCTTTGAAGGGATTCACCAGAGGCACCAGCCCCCCCTTTTTTTTTTTAGTTGTTTTGGTACACCGGCCAAGCTCCAATGGTCAACTCCTATCTGATTGGGCCTCCTAGTCATACAGAACCTTCAGTCGTGGAACCCTTGGTCAAAGGCACCAAAAACGAGAGCTGTAGAGAAGCTCTGAGACAGATTCACTAGGAAAGCAAAACAAAAACGGTGTACCAGTAGCACAACTGGAAGAAAGAGCCTGTCTGACCAGGTGGTCTGAAATTATAAGCATCTTTTCAAGATGCTAGCAAAGGCTGTTCCTGAGAAGATTTTGGACTAGCTGGCTTCAGAGATGGAGGAAGTCTGTCCTCCCAGATCTTGGAAAGACAATATGGCTGCCTCCCCTGTGCTTTCTTTTTTCAGACATTTCACTAAGGAGAATCTGCAACAGCTGTGGATACCACTTCAGATGGCTCAATTAGTAATACTGAAAGAGCGCCTGATCCTGAAGAGCCAAGCACTGGGTGTCGGCCCTGTGAATGCCATAAACCTGCAAGCCAACTGCTACTCGTGGCACTGTAATCTCTGGCTACCACAAAGCAACTGACCTTGCAATCGCTGAAGTGTGCGATACACCACTACCACACGCAGTCTATCATTTAAATACACAGCCCGTTGCTCCAAGCAGTATTTGCTTGTGCTAATGGCATTTTCCTGGCCGCTATCAGGCTTAGTGGCAGGAAGCCCCCTGTTATAAAAGCCCAGAAAGCAAGTGAAAATCACCCCAGAGCGACCCAAAGCACTTCCTCCTGATGCCCCACTAAGCCTCCTGTTATAAAAGCCCAGAAAGCAAGTGAAAATCACACCAGAGCGACCCAAAGCACTTCCTCCTGATGCTCTGAACACAATTTAAAGGCCTTTTGCACAACAATCTCCTCCTGTACTTAAGTGACACTTTGCTGTGCGTTCTAGCTGTTTATTTAACTATTTATTGTTTGTCTAACTGTTTATTTAATAATTTATTGTTTGTCTTAGTGCTAGTTCAGCTTTTTTCAGCTGTAATTTACCTTGCCTCTCTCAACTAACTGGGCTTTGTGTGGTGCCCCCCTCCCCCCCTGCTGAGGGTCCAGGACAGGGTACCTTGTAACTGCCCTCTTTAATAGGACTTATCTCCCTCCCTCCCTCCCCAGCACCCACCCACGGGGTAATTGTAGTTTTATAGGTACTTGCACATCTTAGAGGAAAGGGGCTGCTCTCAGGTGCAGCTCATTATCCAAATCAGTCACACACGGAGGACCTGAGATTAATTAATTAAGCTTTAGGTACACAAGGTGTATTAGGGGTATTAGATACACTTTTATGTTTATGTATATTGTTTCTTGATAAAATCGCCCTTCTCCAAAATCAGAGCGATGTACAATTTAAAAAAATCAATATTAAAATGGCCAAAGCCATGAAAGGGAAAGAGAAAATGAAGTTACAAATTCTTTATAAAACCATAGTATAAGCAGGAAAGATAAAAGAAAGGATAGAAAGAAGACAGTTTTATTGGTATAAGCATCTACATCAATCCTTATTATATACAGAATTTAAAAGATCTAAACACAAGCTTTAAACTAAGATGCAGACAGAAGTCCAGCAACGAGATGGGGGTTCTCCGGTCTTTTGCATTGAGTGTCACATGTATGATTTTCTCCCAGTTGGTGAGAGATCTTACGTATGCACTAAGTGCAAAGAACTCTTTGCTCTCAGGGAACGAGTCCGTTCTCTAGAGGCTAGAGTAGCAGACCTGGAAGACATAAGAAAGACAGAGAAGTACATGGACGTGACCTTCAGGGATATAGTCCTGAAGTCCCACCTCCAGTCTGGCAGCATCCCTGTTGCCATGGAGGAGAGAGGTCACGTGACAGGAGAGCATCACCCTGGTGTGGCAGGAAGTGATCCTGTAACTAGGACCTGTCCTCCAGGTGATGTAAAACCCTCTCGCACCGAGGGCGTTTCTCCAGGGCCATGTGCCCATGAGGGGAGGGGAGGGGAGGGTCAGGACAGCTGTTATAGTCGGTGATTCAATCGTTAGGAATGTAGATAGTTGGGTGGCTGGTGGACGTGAGGATCGCCTGGTAACATGCCTGCCTGGTGCGAAGGTAGCAGACCTCACGCACCGTCTAGATAGGATCGTAGATAGTGCTGGGGAGGAGTCTGCTGTCTTGGTACATGTTGGTACCAATGACATAGGAAAATGTGGTAGGGAAGTTCTGGAGGCTAAATTTAAGCTTTTAGGTAGGAAGTTGAAATCCAGAACTTCCAGGATAGCGTTCTCCGAAATGCTCCCTGTTCCACGTGCAGGACCCAAAAGACAGGCAGAGCTCCAGAGTCTCAATGCGTGGATGAGACAATGGTGCAAGGATGAGGGTTTTGGATTTGTTAGGAACTGGGGAACATTCTGGGGAAAGGAGGGGCTCTTCCGAAGGGATGGGCTTCACCTTAATCAGGATGGGACCAGACTGCTGGCATTAACCTTTAAAAAAGAGATAGAGAAGCTTTTAAACTAGAAAATAGGGGAAAGCCGACAGTCACCCAGGAGCGCATGGTTCGGACAAAGGTATCCTTGAAGGATACTACCAAAAGCAGTGAGGTTCCAAAAGGGGGTATAGTAGCCCAAATGCCCTTGAGTAAGGGAGCAGACAGAGCATAAAGATTCCAAATTACCCCTGCCTACCAATAGCCAGATTAATATGAATAAAATACAGTCTCTAAAATGCTTGTATGCCAATGCTAGAAGTCTAAACAATAAGATGGGAGAGTTAGAATATATAGCACTAAATGAGAGGTTAGATATGATTGCACTCTCAGAGACATGGTGGAAGGAGGATAACCAGTGGGACACTGTGATACCTGGATACAAACTATATCGTAATGATAGAGCTGATCAAATTGGTGGAGGGGTTGCGCTGTATGTTAGAGAGGGCATTGAGTCAGAAAGGATTAAAGTTTTGCAGGGAACAAAATTTGCTGTAGAATCTCTATGGATTGAAATCCCCTTTATTAAGGGGAAGGCGATGGCAGTGGGAGTATACTATCGACCGCCTGGCCAGAATGAACAAATGGATGATGAAATGCTCAAAGAAATCAAGGAAGCTAACAAAAGTCACAACAGAGTAGTAATAATGGGTGATTTCAATTACCCCGGTATCGACTGGGTCAGTGTCACGGCAGGACAAGCTAAAGAGATAAAGTTTCTAGATGGAATAAATGACTGCTTCTTGGAGCAGCTGGTTCATGAACCAACCAGAGGGGAAGCCATACTGGACCTAATCCTTAGTGGAACGCCAGATCTGGTGCAAGAAATAAGGGTGTTGGGACCACTTGGCAATAGTGATCATAGTATGATCATGTTTGATTTAATTAGTGGAGGACAGATAGTAAAGGAATCCACAGTATTACCTTTTAACTTTCAAAAGGGAGACTATGATAGAATGAGGAATATAGTTAGGAAAAAACTAAAAGGAGCGGTTCCAAAGGTTAAAGACTTACAGCAACCTTGGGTGTTATTTAAAAATACTATCCTCGAAGCCCAGACCAGCTGTATTCCACGCATTAAGAAGAGTGGAAGAAAGTCCAAAAAACTGCCAGCATGGTTTAAAGGTGAGGTCAGAGAGGCTGTTGCTGCCAAAAAAGCAACCTTCAGGAAATGGAAAAAAGAGCCAAATGATGACAACTGGAAACAACACAAGCACTGGCAAGTTAAATGCAAAGCATTGATAAGGCAGGCAAAGCGGGAATTTGAGAAGAAACTTGCTACGGAAACAAAAACACGAAATAAAGACTTTTTCAAGTACATTCGTAGCAAAAGGCCTGAGAGAGAGTCAATTGGACCATTAGATGATAGAGGGGTAAAAGGGGCAGTAAGAGGAGACAAGGCTATAGTAGAGAGACTGAATGAATTCTTTGCTTCGGTCTTTACTGAGGAAGATGTAGGGATGTTACCCATGACTGAAGTGGTATTTAAAGGTGATACTGCAGAGGAATTGAGAGAAATATCACTACACCGGGAAGATATATTACAACTATTTGATAAACTGAATAGTAGCAAATCACCTGGACGGGATGGTATACATCCCAGAGTGTTGAAAGAACTGAAATATGAGATTGCAGACCTGCTATTGGTAATCTGTGAACTTTCATTAAAATCATCTGTAATACCTGAAGATTGGAGGGTCGCCAACGTAACACCAATTTTTAAAAAAGGTTCCAGGGGTGACCCGGGAAATTACAGACCGGTGAGCCTGACATCAGTACCAGGGAAAATGGTAGAAACCATCATAAAGAACAAAATTACACAACATGTAGATAGTCATGGCCTAATGGGAGACAGCCAACATGGCTTTAGACAAGGAAGATCTTGTCTTACTAATCTGATATGTTTCTTTGAAGGTGTGCATAAACAGGTAGACAAAGGTGAGTCGGTTGATATAGTGTATCTGGACTTCCAGAAAGCTTTTGACAAGGTCCCCCATCAGAGAGTTTTGGCAAAGCTAAAAAGTCATGGGATAGGAGGCAGTGTACTATTGTGGATCGGGAACTGGTTAAAAGATAGAAAGCAGAGGGTAGGGCTAAATGGCCAATATTCCCAATGGAAAAAAGTGAATAGTGGAGTACCCCAGGGATCTGTACTGGGCCCACTACTTTTTGACATATTCATAAATGACCTGGAAAAGGGAATAACTAGTCAGGTTATCAAATTTGCAGATGACACAAAACTGTTTAAAGTTGTTAAAACCCAAGAGGATTGTGGTAAACTGCAGGAGGATCTGGATAAATTGGAAGACTGGGCATCCAAATGGCAGATGAAATTTAATGTGGACAAATGCAAAGTTATGCACCTAGGAAAGAACAACCCACACTATAGTTACACGATGCAAGGCTCCACATTAGAAACCACCACCCAGGAAAAGGACTTAGGAGTCATCGTGGATAACATGTTAAAATCCTCCGCCCAGTGTGCAGCGGCGGCCAAGAAAGCAAATAGAATGCTAGGTATCATAAAGAAAGGGATGGAGAATAAAACAAAGGATATTATAATGCCTCTGTATCGCTCCATGGTACGACCGCACCTTGAATATTGTGTGCAATTCTGGTCACCGTATCTTAAAAAGGACATAGCGTTATTAGAAAAAGTTCAGAGAAGAGCCACCAAATTGGTGAAGGGGATGGAAGGCTACTCCTATGAAGAGAGGCTAAAAAGGTTAGGGCTCTTTAACCTGGAAAAGAGACGGCTGAGGGGAGATATGATAGAGGTCTATAAATTAATGAATGGAGTGGAACGGATAAACGTGGATCAATTGTTTACGCTATCAGAATATAGAAAGACTAGGGGACATGTAATGAAGCTACAGGGTAAACTATTTAAGACAAATAAGAGAAAATATTTTTTCACTCAACGTGTAATCAAACTCTGGAATCTGTTACCGGAGGATGTAGTAAGGGCTGTTAGTATAGCTGGGTTTAAAAAAGGTTTGGACAAGTTCCTGGAGGAAAGGTCCATAAACCACTATTAAAAAGGGACCCAGGATATCAATGCTTGACCCAGTACAAGCATTATGGAACCTGTGTCTTTTGGGGATATTGCTAGGTACGTATGAACTAGATTGGCCACTGTTGGAAACAGGATACTGGGCTTGATAGACCTCGGTCTGACCCAGTATGGCATGTCTTATGTTCTTATGTGATACAGCAAAAACAAACAAAAAACAGCCACCTCAAGTAGTGTTGTGTTTTTTTTTAAACAAAAAATAAAAGTAGAGGAGAAAAAAAATTAATGAAACCTCCCTGCACTCTGCTGAGCTAGTGGAGACAGGCCCAGACTCCTCCAGCTATCCCTAAGGAAGTGGTCACCAAAGGTGATCCTGGATAGTCCTCTGACCACTGTATGCTCACCTAGGTACCCAGTTTCCCCACCCAGGCCCTGGAGCTTTTTCATCAGATTTGTTCTTCGCTGGAGACAGAGTACTGGAGAGCAAGTGCCTCTTACAGGGCAAAGCACACAGTTCTTAATCTTGTGTCCATCTGTTGGCTATTAGCCATGCATTCTGGACTGGGGTGGTGGATGAAAACACACAAGGCTTTTTCATGAATAGCAGGATAAATTAACCATACCCACTCTCCTGCCTCTGCCTTATGGTTGAAGCAGCTAATATCCAGGGAGGAATGCTTACTCATGCCTGGAAAGCTTTCTAGGTGAGATTTCATGTAGTACTGCAGGATATCGTCACCCTGTGTGGCTGTTAGGCCCCGTTTACAGAGAAAGCGTAGTTACCTGTAACAGGTGCTCTCCAGGGTCAGCAGGAATCAGTTCTCGCATATGGGTGATCTGCGCAGTAACATCTCACCAGCTTTCACAGAAAGCCTTTGGGAGATGAACCACGCATACCTGCCTAAGGGTGCCATATTGCCTCAGTATGACGACATGGCTCAAAAGGCAAAAATGACAAAAAGCAACTCCACAGGGAAGAGGGAGGGTTGTGAGGACTGACTCCTGCTTTTCCTGGAGAACATCTGTTACAGGTGAGTAACTATGCTTTCTCAAGGAACAAGCAGGACGTCAATCCTCATATATGGGACTCCCAAGCTACAGATTACCAAAAAACTTGTAATAAAAAAACAAAAACCATGGTTGACCAGAAAAGGTGAGCCATGAGAGGTGGCAAACTCCCAAGCAACCCAAATGCCTAGAGAGGAACCAGTACTCTGGTAGCCTGAATACAGAGAAGGGCAGGAGTTGCCTTACACCCCAAAGAAATGACAAAGTACTGCTGGCCGAAGGCGCTGTCTCAGCAGGACTCCCTCTCCAGGCAGTAATGAGCTGCGAAAGTATGGACTGAGGACCAGATAGTGGTTCAGCAGGATTCCGACAGGGGAACGGAGCACAGGTTTGTCACACAGGCCCGGATGCTGTGCAACATGACACAGCACTCCAGTGAGAGACTGGCCTGCTCATAGGCAAGGATGGTGCTTTCTGACACCCACGTGGACAGGATGCAGTTAGAGATGACTGCCCCCAATCGACTGGGATCATAAAAGACAAAGAGCTGAGAAGCTCAGGGGTGGTCCTGGGTGCGCTGCAGGTAGAAGGCTAGTGCCCACTTACAGTCCAGTATGTGGAGATTAGCTTCTGCTCTGCTGGTGTGAGGCCATAGAAAGAAGGTGGGAAGCACCACCTGCTGGTTAAGGTGGAACGGAAACACCACCTTAGGTAGAACTTAGGGTGCATGCGGAGCATGACCCTGTTCCTGTAGAACCTAGGGTATGGCATGTCCGCCACCAACGCCTGAAGCTCACTGACCCTGCGAGCAGAGGTGAGCACCACAAGGAACACCACCTTCCAGGTAAGATACTTGGCAGGAGCAGAGAGGCTCAAAGGGTGTGCTCGTGAAGCTCACTGAGCCTATGTTAAGGTCCCACTCCACCAGAGGGCAGATGGGGCATCTAGATAAGAGGAGGTCCCTCATGAAGTGAATCACAAGGGACTGAGCAAAGAGGGGCTTGCCCTCGATTAGGTGGTAGTGTGCTGTGAGCATGCTAAGGTGCACTCTATTGGAGTTGGACCAGTCCTGCCTGGGACAGGTGAAGCAGATACTGCAGCACCAGCTGTATTGAGCAGGAGAAGGGCTTTGTCTGCTTCTCCACCACTTGAAAGCATACACTCGGTGGGTGGAGGTCTTACAGGAGGCCAGAAGGACCTCCTCCACCTCAATGGAGAGATTGAAGGGGACCAAGGCTACTCTTTCAGCAGCCAGGCTGTGAGTGTTGGGGACCCTGGTTTTGATGCAGGAGAGCCCCCTTTTCCTGTGTGAGTAGGCCTAGGTCACATCCCAGGGGAACTGGGGGTGCCGAGGACAGGCGGAGGAGCAGGGAAAACCACTGCTGCCTGGCCCATCGGGAAGCCACTATCACTGTGGCCCTGTCGCACTTGTCCTGGAAGAGGGTCTTCTTGGAGATCAGTGGTGTGGGCAGAAAGGAGGCCCTCCGCCCATGAGATCAAGAAGGCATCCACCGCCACCCAGGTGGGGTGCAGCCGCAGAGAACAGAAGCGAGGCAGCTGGATATTGGCTGGACTGGCAAAGAGGTCCATCCGTGGGAGCCCCCAACACTGAAATAACCAGCCGGCCACACTGGGGTCCAGCCTCCACTCGTGCGGCTGGAGGAGCTGGCTGAGCTGGTCCGCCAGGGCACTGTCCTGGCCCAGGAGGTATATTGCTCGCAGGAGCATCCCATTGGTGCTGGCATAAGAGCAGATGCTCACCGCTTCCTGGAAAAGCAGGGGTGAACCCAGAACATTACCACCTGATTGTCGGTCTGGACCAGCACTGCTTGGTCTCGCAGGTGATGGTGAAAAGCCTGGAGAGCTAAGGCTACAGCTTGGAGCTCTAGGTGGCTGATTTACTGGAGACTGCGACTAACTGCTCTAAGTGCAGAGGTTGTCGCAGTGGGCTCCCCACCCCAGTTTAGAGGCATCCATGGTGAGGATCCTCTGTGTTGCGGGTGTCTGAAAAGGCATCCCGGCCAGTAGATGCTGGGGGCATTGCCACCAGTTGAAGGAGTTGTCCAGGAGACAGTCACCCTGTGGCCTGGGACTATTGGGAGTGGAGGGCCCACTGAGCCGTTTGCATCTATAGGTGGGTGTCCATGGTGACATGCACCGTGGAGGCCATGTGCCCCAGCAAGCGAAGCATGTACTGGGTGTTTGCCGTGACTGCCTGCAGGCACAGTGCCCTGTCCCAGGGAAGGAAGGCCTTGGCCTGAACGGTGTCCAGCTGTGCCCTATAAACTAAAGACTTTGAGTCAGTTGGAGATGAGACTTGGGGTTTGTCATCAACGACCCAAAGTTCTCCAGGACAAGGATGGTGCGGGCTGCCACCTGGCGTGCCTTGGTGGCAATGCTACCCTGTATGAGCCAGTCGTCCAGATAGGGGAAGACAAAGTACTCTTGGAGCCTGAGGTGGGATGCGACTACCACCAGGCATTTGGTGAATATCCACGGGGCGGAAGCCAATCCGAAGTGTAGCACCCTGTGCTGATATTGTTTTCCTCCCACCATGAAGCGAAGGTATTGCCTGTGAAAGGGAGTAGATGAGGATGTGTGTCTGTGCATCCATTAAGTCCAAGGAGAATAGCCAGTTCCTGCCAGAGGTATGGCAGTAGTATTCCCAGGGAGAGCATCTTGAACTTCTCTCTCACCAGGAACCTGTTGAGATCCCGCAGGTCTAGGATGGGATGGAACCCTCCAGTCTGTTTTGGAACCAGAAAGTAGTGGGAGTAGAACCTTGTGCCCCTGAGGTGGGCTGGGACAAGTTCCACTACCCGGTCCACAATGAGGCCTGCGAGTTCCTGCATGAGCAGGTCCCAGTGGAGTTCTGGGGGGTTCTCCCAAGAAGAATGATGGAGGTGGAGGAGGTAACCATCTCTCACTACCTGGAGGGCCATCTGTTCCCCACATGTGCTGTGGAGCTGTGCCTCCAGGGGGAAGAGAGTCTATGTCAAGTCGTCAAAAGCCCCCTCCAGGTTGCCTTAGGCTTACGTGGGCCATGCCACTGTCCCTTGGCCTGCTGGCCCTGTTGGGGAGCTGGGAAGACTGGGTACTGGGGGTAGTTTCCGTAAGCCTTTTTCGGTAGGAGGACTTTCTGCCTGAAACCTGCCTTTGAGAAGGGGTACCGGTCTTCTTAGAGAGCCTGGTCCTTTGTCAGGAACTCGGACTTCAGCTCAGCAGCCTTATCAGTCATGGGTTTGCCGAAGAGATTCTCTCCCTGGCAGGGGACGTCAACCAACTTGTCCTGCACCCATCGTAAGATTGTAGCCAAGCATGGCAGCAGGCACTAATGCCTGTCACAGCTACTCTAGCCGCCAACTTGAAGCAGTCATAAGCCATTCGAGTGATAAACTTGGAGCACTATCTGACTGTGGAGGCCAGGGTCCAGAACCACTGGAGAGGTTCCTCCGAGAAATCAGCTGAGAACCCAGTGATTTCATTCGCCAGGTCCCTCAAAGTACATGCCTATATACAACTGGTATGCCTGGATCCAGCCGACAAGCATCAAGCCCTGGTAGCACTTTCTGCCCATAGCATGGCCTCCCTACCCAGGGGCACCGAGGAGTGCGTCTTCTGGCTCTTGAGCTGATACATGACCAACTCCACCACCATGGAGTTATGGGGCAGTTGGACTCTTTGGAAGTCAGGGTTACCTCGAGTCCAACCGTCTTCTCACAATGGGAACCGATGCGGGGGGTGTCTCGCATGCGGAAGAGCAACTGCTCCAGGATGGGGAGAATGGGCACCGTAAGTGCCTCCTTCGAGGGAGCCTCATACTGGAGTATTTCAAGATCCTCCATGCACGGGTTCTCTTCTGACTTGGTGGTGAAGACCAGGGCCTTCACCATATCCCTTACCAAGTCAAGGAAGGCCATGTCCTCAGGTGGGGACTAGCACTGCATCTCCAGGGGAGACGTGTCTGAGGGCACATACCAGTGGTGGCAGGTGTCTGGGGACTCATTGTCCTCTGCCTCCATGTCCGACTCGGGATCCAGGTCTCAGCCCGGCCCTGATGCCTTGGCGGCCCTATGCTCAGAGCCAAGTGGGAGAGACCACATCCCTGAAGATCAGGACCGATGCTGCGGTGTCTCTAGAGGCCAATGGCACTTGAGTATCGGCTCGACCTCCAGGGAGTCCCGTGTTATGGAGGGCCCAGTGGTTAGGAGTGCTGATCCGAAGGAACCGGGCATCAGAGCCCGGTCCTGGACCACGAAGGTGGACAAACTGCGCTCCAAAGCCACCATCCTAGCCTCAAGGCCAGATGGCTCCGCAGCCTTCAGTGCAGGCACTGAGGACTTCAGACCTGGCGCTGACTCCGTTGAGGGGGAGTCCGCAATGAGGATGGCCTCGGAGGTCTGAGACCGATCCTATGACTTTGATGGCTCCCACTGGGACAAGTTGGTAGGCCTATCTCACTGTCGCCCTCGAGGCTTCAGGTCCAGGGCCAATTGAACTTCCCCTGAATCATCACCCGAGGGCTTCTGGCTCTTCTGGAGCGTTTCTTGTCAAGGAAGCTCTGGCTCGAGGTGGCTCGGTCTCCATGGGCTAGCAGACAACTCTGGGGCTGAGTTGGTCTTCTAGAAGATGGACTCATGCTGCTGCTGATGGCTCTTGAGGGCCTTGGGAATTATCTGCTTGCAGGGACTGCAGACCAAGGGATCGTGGTCTGGCCCAAGGCAGCAGTCATGCAGGTCCATGCGTGCAGTGGTTGCACTGCTTGTAGCCACTGACCGATGCCATGGTGGGGAAGACACTTTTCCCGGCCAGGAAAGCACAGTTACTTACCTGTAACAGGTGATCTCTGGGAACAGCAGGAATAAGTCTTCACATATGGGTACGTCGGTACCGACGTAGTCCGCGCAGAAACGCTTCCCAGCGTCCAATCAGAAAGCTTTTGGAAGCATCCCAACACGCCTGCGTGCTGCCTTCCCAACTGCCTATCCTCAGTTAAGTTTTAAAGCTGAGACAAAGAGAGAGAAAGCAAGGAAGGGAAAGATAGAGATAGAGAAAAAGCAACTCCTAGGGGAGGTGGGGGGTTGTGAAGACTTATTCCTGCTGTTCCCAGAGATCACCTGTTACAGGTAAGTAACTGTGCTATCTCCAGGAACAAGCAGGAATGAGTCTTCACATATGGGGACTCCCAAGCTCAGATGCCCAGAGGGAGTCCTAGCATGTTGCAAGTCTAGAACGAGCCATACTATTCCTCAGGACCTCAGGCATCCTGGGGATGGAGGGTAGGAGTTGAATACAGAAAAGGAGCTGTGGAACAGCTGGCTAGAACAGGGCTTCAAAAGGGGAAGACCCTGTACAGAGGGCATTTAGTAGTATAATATTGTAATCTGGGCCTCCCTTGTTGGCATTGCACAAGTCCACTGAGCTACATATGGATCTGTTAGAAGAGCCAGTGAATGTGCTCAAGGGGTACCTCACTGAGAAGTAGAGGTAATAAAGTAGAACAAAAACAAGTGGAGGTCAGAACCCTTCAGCGTGAGAAATAGCCCCAGGGGAAAACTGGGGTAGTATAAGAGGTAGAGCTTCAGCAGAGACGCAGAAGGTACTATGAAAGAAAGCTTAAGCTGTTTTGGTCCAAAACAGTACAAACCTTGGACCAAGAGAAAAAATGAGTCTGACCTAACTGGACTGGGGTTGGAATCAGTCCATGTAGGGGAGAAAGGGTATGGAGACCCTTGTATCTGATAAGAAAATAAGGACAGACTCAGGAGCGCTAAGCTTTAGAGTAACTGAAGCTCCGCAATGTCTTTCCTAAATGGGGTCAATTAGGAAAGAAAAAAGGTACATGGAGAGCTTCAGGACTACCTAACCTGAAAGGTTATGGTAAGGAAAATATTTGTTAATTACCACAGGAAGTGGTTATAGCTGTAGCCCTCTAAGAATGCTGGCACAGCATTGATAGGGGTAGTGCCCATCTGTCAGGCTAATGTAGGGATATCTGAACCTGACAGATAGATGGATACAGATCTATCTAAAAATATATCTCATTATAACTATAAACATATATGTATATACATATACATATATATCTATTTAAATATATACGCCTAGAGGGTATATAGGCATATAACTATAAGAGATATGTATGGGCAGAAGACACACCGATAGATATAGATAAGTATATATATGTATCTATATATATATACCTATATGAATAGGTAGGCATATAGACACATGTCTCCAGGTATAAGGATGGAGAGATGTCCACAAAACCTCATCCCCCCTAGGGATATAGGGAGAGAGAAAGATTTATCTGACAGCAAGAAGGTTGATACCTGCTTGAATAGCTACATAGAGAATCCTCTTTTCCTGGTTATGACTGGCAGAGTCAGAGGAGAGGTCTCCCTGACAAGAAGAAGTCTGAATTCCCTGCAGAATTTGAGCTCTTGAATAACCAGGATGGCCTACGTGAAAATGGCAGAGGATAACTTCAGTCTGTAGACAGGAAGTCCAGGTATCTCCAGAATTGCAGTATGGAGAATGGAGAGAGGATGCCTCTGGAGGAAGACACCCTTGTGACCCGCCTATGAGGGCAGGAAGGGTATTAGGCGTCCTCTAGCTGCCATTGAAGAAATTTACCTCTGACGAGAAGACCCAAGGAGATATGGGCCAAGCTAGGGATTTGGCCCTCCTTAAGTCTTCCTCGCAATGAAAGGCCTGAGGCGTATGCCTCAAAAGAGATTTAAGATGAGATGGTAAGGGTAGGGAATACCTGCCAGACATGAATATGACTGGGAGAACCCCCCCTAACCATCTGGGGTTATCTGCTAGGCAAGATACTAATGCTCTCTAGCAAGGGCCCATAGTGCAAAGCTACTCTGTAGAGATGCAGAGAGCATGTTGCAGGTTGGTTAGAAGAAAAAACTGGCTGTGGAAAGCCAGCAGGTAACCAACTATTCTGCCAAGGAAAAGGGGGCGAAGAATAGAAGTTAACCAACCAGACTGTGATAATAGGGTTTCCCAAAGGAGGTTGTTTGGGACTTAGCACTGAGGCGAAGAGGATTGCTAGTGGAGGAGAATCCCTGGTTCTGTAGTGAAACAAAACCAGTGGCTTAACCACTAGGAATTGCTGTATCTGCAGCAACTACCAGAGCAGCATTGAAAAGTTCTTTTCCCTGCTCCTTTTTTAGACTGGGAAAAAGAAACAACAGACATGATAGGAGTCCCTATTGTCTGATGAGCTGCTCCAAGGTAATAAGGGGGGGAGACATCTCCAGAAAGGAGAATCCCCCGGTGGAAGAGGTAGAGGACCATAGGGGCTTACACATTTAAAGAGCCACTCTTACAAAACAAATGTTGTAGTAAGAGGGAGGTAAGACAGAGTTGCAAGAGACCGACTATGGAGGTGGTCTCGGACAGATGAGATGATACATGCCAGTACAGGAAAACAACTGTCTATTGATAGTTGCTACCTCTCTTTCCTCCAAGAGGAAGAGGAAAATCTGTTAATGATGGGCATGATCATCATAAAGACTCTTAGAGTTAGAGAAAAGATGTCTCATTTATTTTATTTATTATTTATTTATTTATTTATTTAAAGTTTCTTTTATACCGCGCTATTCGACATCAGCGCGGTTTACAGTGAACAGAAATTACACTTCACAACATTGATCAGTGCTTACAATGAACAGGGCAATACATCATGAAGAGATATCTAGGTAGGTTAGGATAAAAATTAGTGCAGATTCTTCAAGTGAAAAGAAGCAGACTGCCACCCTAACCCCCAACCAAGAGGGACAATGATCTATTTGAAACCCTGTGACTGCTGGGTTTGTTGACCCTGTTGAGGTTGTGGATTCTTCAGACTAGGGCAATGTTTCCCCTGTTTGGGAACATCTGTATGATGGGCAAAACCTTCTCCCCCTAGGGAAAGAAAGTTTGGTAGGACATTTCCTACCTACTGGGAAAGAAGGCGGCGTAGAACAGCCTCTGGAAAAAGGAACGTCAGTGGATAACTGAGTAACCTGGAGTAAAGACTCCTTGTTAAAGAGATTTTCTCCAGTGCAAGGGGTATTTCTTGTGCCCATTTGTCCAAGTCTGAAGCTTGAAGCCAGGCTCTACGTCGTGCCCCTATAGCTATAGCAGAAGTTCTGCTAACAGACTCAAAGGAGTCTAGGGTGGCACGAGTAAGAAACCTAGAGATATTTTGAGTATGACTAACCAGTGAGGAATAGTCTGCACACCTGGGCTCTTGAAGAAAACACGTAATTGCTTTGTGACCTCCTCAAGAGATAGACCCATATAAAAAATATATGAGAGAATTCTTGCTGAAAGCATGGACGTCCAAAGGCATCTAGTGTCTTAGACTCACGACCTGGCAGACAAGAAGAGTGCTTTCTATTACTCTTCACTCGCCTCATTGCTGATTCTACCACAATGGAATGATGAGGAAGTTGAGTCTTTTGAAACCCTGGAGAGGGGGGCACCTGATATAGAAGATCAGTTGCTCTGGAAGGTGGGGGTACTTTTAAAGGAGCTTCCCACATTCGTAGAAGGAGATCCTGCAAAGAATGATGCAAAGGAAGCATGATGTTCTCCTTTGCTTTGCTAGGAACAGAGAGGTATTCTGTATTCCCATGTGTAGGATCTTGTCCAGGAATAGGAATGGCAAGTGATTTTGCCATATCCAAGAGGAAAGTGTGGAAAGAAGGATCCCCAGAGGGAACTTCCCTTGGATAGGCTAGATCTGATGAAGAACTAGCGTTGGCACCGAGGGATCTATCTAAGTATATAGGAATAGAAGATCCTGAATGGTGCAGTATGGGATCCCTAGATGGTGGTCGCTGGTACTGTAGATCAGGACCAGCGACAGTCGGTAACAGATCGTCCATGCTAGGGATAGATTACAAACTCGGCATAGAGGGAAGCGAGCCTGACGAGAGAAGCATGGAAGGTACCGACAGCAATGGTAATGTGGATATCGGTACTGACTTCGGTACCGTATCTGATACCAGTGGATGAAGGCCAGCCGGTGGCAACTCCAATGGTATCGGAGGAACTGAGAGCTGCGGATCCGAAGTATCGGAACCGAGCCTTCGGTACCCGCGGGAGTCGGTACCTAGTCCTCCAAACTGGAGATCGATTCCAGACTCGGCATCGAAGGAAGTGAGTCTATCGATGCACGTCTGGAGGGTACCAATGTCGGTGTCGGTACAGATACTGGAATGTCGGTCTGGAGCGTATCCACCGGGCCCGCAGGTACCGAGGACGCCAGACGACGATCCTTGGTGAAGAATGTTTCATCCAACACCAGTGCCGATGCCGGGGTATCGGTACCGCTCGAAGTGGATGCCACCACTGGGCATGGCTCAAGTATGTTCTGTGAGGGGTGAACAACCTGAAACCCCACACAGGCTTTGGAGGCTGAAGACTCCCACCGGGGTTTTGAAACCAGTAGATTCTCAAGGACACTGCCGCTCGAGGACTGGCTAGTCTTAACAGACTGCTTTTGGGTTACCTGCTCCTGTGGAGAAGAAGATATGGTCGGTGCCCTGAAGTTGGAGGGGGACCGCGTGTCGAGGACGCAATGTTGAAAACTTCTTCTCACAAAATTATTGCCCGAGGGCTCCGGAGGAAAACGGTCAGACACCAATTGTGAGTGTCTAAAAATAAAGTTGTACTGCCACAGTTTGTACATTTTTTGGGGAAAGTGGCTGGCGGTTCCATGGAGGAAATGGAGAGGCCTAGAAGGCCTGAGAAACCGTGAGACACTAAGGAAGAAAAATATCCCTTAAAAAGGAAAAATTTTACAAGAAAAGAAAAAAGAAACACCGGCGGTACCGGTGGCGTCGGGGAAGGCAGCCACGACCACAAGAAAACTAAAAAATAAAAAGAATTTTCTGCGGTGACAGGACGACGTCCTGCCGGTTCCGCGGAAAAACAAAAACTGAGGAGAGGCAGTTGGGAAGGCAGCATGCAGGCGTGTTGGGATGCTTCCAAAAGCTTTCTGATTGGACGCTGGGAAGCGTTCCCGCACGGACTCCGTCGGTACCGACGTACCCATATGTGAAGACTCATTCCTGCTTGTTCCTGGAGATAAAGGCACAAAGCTACGCCAACGGAAAAAAGAAAAAGAACTCAAACACAGCGTCGAGGCAAACAGACTCGGGAGCCAGCAACCGGAGAAAGAAAATAAGACAAAAATTTAACTAACTTTTTCCGGGGGAACAGACACACATCTGATGGGCTCCGTGGAAAAAAGGAGACTGAGGCAAGATGGCACCCTGAAGCAGGAAAGGGACTATGCATGCATGGTACATCTCCCAAACTCTTTCTTTGAAAGCTGGGGAGAGGTTACTGCATGGGCTCAGTCTGTACCAACGTCACCCATATGTGAAGGCTGACTTCCTGGAGAACCCCCATTATAGGTGAGCAGCTTTGCTTTCTTATACCGCTGATCCTGTTAGTTTTACAAATGGACCACAGCAAAGTTAGAAGGTGACATGTGAATCTGCAGGGGATGTGTGTCTAAGAAAAAATTTTTTTAACCAGTTTTAGTTTAGTTTTACTATATGCTCTTTCTCTCTTCTATCTCTCCCTGGTTCAGTGACCAGACTCGTGTAAAATGGAGAAACACCTCCGCAAGACCAACAGGGCAGTTTTCCATAAACTGAGAGTTCTACAACCCATTCAGAACATTATTGATCCCCACGAATTCAGATCCGTGGCCCAAGCACTCATCATGCCACATTTTGACTATTGCAACTCCATTCTTCAAGGTCTACCTAAGAAAGCACAGTTACTTACCTGTAACAGGTGATCTCTGGGAACAGCAGGAATTAGTCTTCACATATGGGTACGTCGGTACCGACGGAGCCTGCACGGGGATGCTGCCCAGCTTCCAATCAGAAAGCTTTTGGCAGCCTCCCTCGCGCCTGCGCGCTGAGTTCCCGCCCTCTCCAGAGCCTCTCTTCAGTTGAGTTTCAAAGCTGAGACAAAGGCGAGGAGAGAAAGGAGAAGAAGATAAGAGATGCAACTCCTAGGGGAGGTGGGAGGGTTGTGAAGACTAATTCCTGCTGTTCCCAGAGATCACCTGTTACAGGTAAGTAACTGTGCTATCTCCAGGAACAAGCAGGAATGAGTCTTCACATATGGGGACTCCCAAGCTGGAGATGCCAAGGGGAGATCCCATAAAAATGCAGCAGCCTGGACCAGGTGTGCATTTTGTTACCAGAAATCCCTGGCATCCAATGTGGGATGGAGGGTAGGAGTTGATAATAGATGAGCTGTGAGGAAGAACAGCATAGCCAAGGACTAGAGGGCCGTACAGATTGTAGGAGTCCTTGGTGTATATGAGGAGTGACATGAAAGACATGTAACGTACCATTAGACATGTCACTTACCTACTGCACTGTAGGAAGTAGAACGCCTGATGTAGTCTGCTGGAGAAGCAGTGGCGGAATCTTGAAGGGACCTCCCAGCAGTGAGGATGAAGGTCCAGACCTGGAGGTAGTAGCCGATCCAGGTGTCAACTGGGTAGGATGGGACGTCATGTCTTCAATGGAGAGCTTTATGAGAAAAAGCTGAAAAACTCCTTTAGTCATAATGTTATTAACAGGGAGGACTAAGGAAGAAGACTGACGGGGTTGGAGAACTAGCCCAGTCCTGAAGGGGAGAGGGAAAGTGGAAAAAATCCCTATTCCCAAGGAGAAGAGCTGTGTACTCAAAGATAAAGATGTACACCGTTTTTCCTAACTGGCGAGAGATAGGAAAAAATATTGAAGCTTGATGCTTCAAGGGTTTAAGAAAAAATAGAGAAGTTAGCACCACAATGGTAGTGGTGTCTAACAGTTTCTGTATGTTAATATGGTATGAGAAATAGGGCGATGGGACTGTCTAAATCCTCTAGGAGGTAACATTTAGTATAGACAGTAAGGGTGAGAGTATAGAGATATGAACCCTTAAGAAACCGCCCAAGAGACACATATATATACAGATGTTTATATATATATATATGTGGGGGGGATCTAAATCTGAATCGATATGTCCAGATGCAGAAATCGGGACATGAGTGGAGAGATATAGCAAAATATATATATACATATATGTATATATATACACATATATGTATATATATATATATATATATATATTATATATATATATATATATATATATATATAATATAGATATGAAATACGTAATTATAGAGATTTTTGTGGGGCATGGGATTGCACCACCAGAGAAATGAGATAGGTATGTAGACATAGATAGAGATGCTACATACAGATGACAGGTTGAAGAACATGTCTAGCACCCAGCCCCATGATTGTTACATGGGAAATAAAAAAGAAAAAGATTCTGCATATTACCAGAGGGTAAAGCCACTTGGGATATGTAGAGAGAATCTATTCTATGAATTGAGGGATGCAGGAAGGCAATCCAACAAAATAACCGTGATGACTGCGTGAGAACAGATTATAAGATGAATCTGTAAGGAACAAGGCGGGAGTTCCACCGAACACTGACACGGCAGAGGTGCAAAATGCAGGGGAAGATACCAGAGGGACCTATTAGAAGGACCCAGAGGTAGCATGCATGAATGTCCGCCTTGGATCTTCACGCAGAATAATGTAACCCGTGTTAACACCCCAGGTTAAAGGGTGTGGGGAACCTTCACAGGCATGGGAAGGGTGAACAAGCTTTTTCCTACTAATAGCGAAGCTTCAGAGACAAGGTCAATGCTCTATAGCAGGCCCTCATAGTAGAAAGCTGCTCTGAAGATTGTAGAGAGCATTGTGCAGGAGAGATAAACTGACTGAAGTCAGGTTTGTTACCATATCCTAGGAGAGGAGATGGATAGAATAATGTGAGAAAGCCTAAGGGAGTAGGAGGATCCAAGGTAACTAAGGAATAGCTTGGAAAGCACAGTTACTTACCTGTAACAGGTGATCTCTGGGAACAGCAGGAATTAGTCCTCACATATGGGTACGTCGGTACCGACGGAGCCCGTGCGGGAAAGCTCCCCAGCTTCTTAGAATAGAAGCTTTTGGGACCTCCCACTGCACATGCGCACTGCCTTCCCGCCTTCCTGAACAGCTCTCCTCAGTTTCGAGTTTATAGCTGAGTCAACAGAGAGAGGACAGGAAGATAGATAGATAAAAGATACAACTCCTAGGGGAGGTGGGTGGGTTGTGAGGACTAATTCCTGCTGTTCCCAGAGATCACCTGTTACAGGTAAGTAACTGTGCTATCTCCAGGAACAAGCAGGAATAAGTCCTCACATATGGGGACTCCCTAGCTTAGATGCATGGGATCCCCTGTAAAGGTTCGCCATCTTCGTATGGATCTCAGGCATCCATTCTGGGAAGGTGGGCAGGAGTTGTTTAGGAATGGAACAGGTGCTTGAGGACAGCCTGGCCAAACAAGGCATCCCGGCGGGAGTCCTTGTCCAAACAGTAATGGGCTGTGAAGGTATGAACCGAGGCCCAGGTAGCGGCTCGACAGATCTGATCTATGGAAACAGAGTGCAGATGAGCCATAGAAGTTGCCATGGCCCTCACATTGTGAGCAGTGACATGGCCTTCCAGAGAAATGTTTTTGCTCTGGTAAGCAAAAGAAATACACTGAGCAATCCAATTGGAAAGTGTACGCTTGGAGACTGGAAGTCCCAAATGGGAAGGATCAAAGGCCACAAAAAGTTGAGAAGACTTTCGATGTGGCTGAGTCCTATTAAGGTAAAAAGCGAGAGCTCTTTTACAATCCAGAGTATGAAGGTTCCTCTCTGCATTGGATGCATGAGGAGCTGGAAAAAAGACAGGTAGATATACCTCTTGATTAAGATGAAAAGGCGAGACCACTTTAGGCATAAAGTGGGGATTCGTCCTAAGGACCACCTTATCATGATGAAATCTTGTGTAAGGTGGATTAGCCACTAAAGCCTGCAGCTCACTGATGCGGCGAGCCGAAGTGACTGCAATGAGGAAGATGACCTTCCAGGAAAGAAATTTCAAGGAGGTGGAAAACATTGGCTCAAAAGGTGGCTTCATAAGTTGACCGAGCACTAGATTCAAATCCCATGCGACCGGGGGTGGTCTGATGGGAGGTTTAGTGAGAGTCAGGCCTCTCATGAATCTTGCAACAAGAGGATGAGAGGAGATAGGTTGTCCATTTATATGTTTCAAGGATGCTGCAATAGCACTTAAATGGACTCTTACCGAATTCGTCTTGAGGCCTGCATTGGATAGATGCAGGAGATAATCAAGAAGAGAATTCAAAGGAAGTGCCAGAGGGTCAAGACCCTGCTGAGCACACCAAATGGAAAAACGTTTCCATTTGAAAGCATAGGAACGCCTGGTAGAGGGTTTCCTAGAGGCAGAAAGGATATCTTTCACTGGTTGGGAAAGATGAAAGTCTTGAAGGCTTAAGCCTTCAGTAACCAAGCACTGAGGTGAAGGGATTTGGGGTTTGGGTGCCACAAAGTCCCCTCCTCCTGAGACAGGAGGTCTGGCGCAGCTCCCAGATCCAAGTAGGATCCCTGGGAGAGCTGTAGAAGTAGAGGGAACCACACTTGGCGTGGCCAGCGTGGAGCTATGAGGATCATAGTTCCATGATCCCTCTGGAGTTTGAACAGAGTCTTGGGAATCAAAGGAATGGGTGGAAAGGCATATAGGAATGCCTGATTCCAATTCAGGAGAAAGGCGTCCGTAGCCTGAGCTCCCTGACACGGAGTTCTGGAACAGAACCGGGGAAGTTTGGCATTCCACGGACTTGCAAAGAGGTCTATGTCCGGGGTCCCCCATTCCTGAAAGATTCGGTTTATTTGGTCCAAATGTAGGGACCATTCGTGTGGCAGCAGAACTCGACTGAGCCTGTCTGCCCGAGAGTTTTGAACTCCTGGGAGATACACTGCTAGCAGGTGAATCTGATGCTCTCTGGCGAAGGCCCATAGTCTTAGAGCTTCGTTGCAAAGCGACAGAGAGCCCGTCCCTCCTTGTTTGTTTATGTAAAACATGGCCACCTGATTGTCCGTCTGAACTAGGACAGTGAGGTTGGCTAGGAGGGAGTGGAAGACCTTGAGGGCAAGGTAAATTGCTCGCAGTTCCAGAAGATTGATATGAAGGGTGGTCTCCTGTAGAGACCAAGTGCCCTGAGTGGAGAGAGTTTGCAGATGGGCTCCCCACCCTGTTTGGGAGGCATCTGTTGTGAGGGTTGCTTGGGGTAGCAATGGTTGAAATGGAGCCCCCAACAACAGATTCTTGGTGGAAGTCCACCAGTGGAGGGACCAAAACAGACGATCGGAGGTTTGTATTTGGTCTGAGAGCGCTCCTGACGCCTGAGTCCACTGAGTGGCCAGGGTCCATTGAGCTGCTCTCATATGAAGACGAGCATAGGGCACCACATGCACTGTGGAGGCCATATGACCCAGTAGGCGTAGCATTTCCCTGGCTGTCAAGTGAGTGCTGGACTGAGCTTGGGAGGCCAAACTCAGGAGGCGCTGGCCTCGAACATGTGGAAGGTAGGCCCTTGCAGTGATGGTGTCCAACTGGGCCCCTATGAATTCTAGAGATTGAGTAGGGATGAGTTGGGACTTGGGAAGGTTTACTACCAGTCCCAGATACTGCAAAAGGCTCCTTGTGTGGTCCAGGGAAATCTGGGCCTGTGACTGAGTTGGAGCTCGGATGAGCCAGTCGTCCAGATATGGGAAGACAAAGATTCCCATGCCTCTTAGAAATGCGGCTACGACTGCCATGCATTTTGTGAATACTCTTGGAGCAGAGGCTAGACCGAAGGGGAGTACTCTGTATTGGAAATGTTTTCCCTGAAACAGAAAGCGAAGATACTTTCTGTGGGATGGATGGATGAGTATATGTGTATACGCATCCTGTAGGTCTAGAGAACAAAGCCAGTCCTGACCCTGGAGGTAAGGAAGGAGAATGCCGAGAGACAGCATTTTGAATTTCTCCTTGAAGAGAAATTTGTTCAATTCTCTCAGATCTAGGATTGGTCTGAATCCCCCTGTCTTCTTTGGAATGAGAAAATAAGGGGAGTAGAAACCGGACCCTTGTTGAGGAAGAGGAACCTCTTCTATGGCCCCTTGGGCAAGAAGAGAGGAAACCTCTTGACCCAACAGGGTTAGGAGAGATGGGGGAGAATTGAATGGTCTCACCATATGATGGGGAGGAAGGCTGGAGAAATGAAGTTTGTAACCCTCTCGAATGATAGAGAGGGTCCATTGTTCTGTTGTGATTTGTTCCCATCTGGGAGCAAAGTGAACCAACCTTCCGGGTATGGTGAGAGGTTCTGGTTGTGTTAGAACCAGAAGTGGCAAGTTCCCTAGGAGCAAGTCAAAACCCCTGAGGGGTTGGAGCCTGCTGAGCTACAGTAGCTGCTGCAGGCTTAGCTCGTGCTTGTTTGGATTGCTGACGCTTAGCAGTATAGCGAGGTTGAGAAGACTGCTGGCCAGTATTTGAAGCAACTCTGGCCTTCTTATAGTAAGGCCTTTTAAAAGACTTTTTCTTAGTAGGAATTGAAGTGGACTTTGAAAGTCTTTCCAAGGTGGCATTTTCAGCATCCATCTGGGTGGCTTTGATTTGCCACTCTTCCCCAAATAAGTTCTCACCTGTACAGGGCATATTCCGTAAGCCATCTAGAACCCAAGGTTCCAGATCAGAGGCCTGGAGCCAAGCAAGACGTCGGGCTGCAATAGCAATGCCCGAAGCCCTACTGGCTCCCTCAAAGGAATCATATGCTGCCCTATTAGAGAACTTAGAAACCTCTAAGAGTTGTTTCACTAGGGAAAGGAATCCCTGCTTTTTATCCTCAGGGATAAAGGGGGCAAAATGCCGCACCTTTTTGGCAAGTTCCTCCAGGAACATGCCCATATAGAGACTGTAGGAATTAATCCTGGCTATAAGCATACTAGCCTGGAAAATTTTCCTACCAAAAGAGTCCAAAGTCTTACATTCCCGTCCTGGAGGGGTGGAAGAGTGCCTTTTGGTACTCCTAATCTTCTTCATTGCAGACTTCACCACAATAGAGTGGTGGGGCAATTGAGTCTTTTGGAAACCAGGAGAAGGAGGGACCCTATACATGGTGTCCAACCTACGGGAATAAGGAGACAAAGTCAAAGGATTTTCCCAGAAATCCATCAGTTGTTCTTGAAGGATTTCATGGATAGGCAGGGTAACTGCCTCCTTAGGGGCCTTTGAGTATCCCAAAATATCCAGTTTTTTGGATCTGGGTTCCTTTTCAGAGGATGTGGTAATAGAAAGGGCTGTAGCCATATCTAAAACAAAGTCCTGGAAGGACAAATCCTCTGGAGGGGACATTCTCCTTTTAGGAGAAGAGGGCTCCTCAGGTAAGTTGAGTGAAAACTCAGCAGAATCATCAGAGGAGTGAAAATCCTCAGAGGAATCGGTGCTTTCCTCTAACGCACGATACGCGTACCGATCGGTATCGATATCGGGCGTATCGGGTATGGAACCGGTATGGAGCGAAAGCCCATACGGTACCGACTTGCGTTTAGAGGTGGACGGCCTCGATACCGGCATGGCGGACGATACCGGTATCGGGCCCGGAACCGCTGAAAGCGGAACCGATGGCGTTGCAGCTTTAATGAAAGCCATGACGGCCTGCTGCATGGACTGTACAGTATCGCCCATGGACGCCATAGCTGCCTGGATGTCGGTACCGGAGTGACCCGGTACCCCAGAGCAGGCTAACAGGTGATCTGTCGAGGCCGTAGCATCGATATCAACCTGAGACCCCTGAATTGGCGTTTTTGGAAGTTGGACTTCCCGCCGGGGTTGTTTGGCTGGGGCAGGGTCCTCAAGTTCTAAGCTAAGAGCCTCTCGATGCTTTGAAGGAGATTTGCTCTTTGAGGACTTGCCCACAGAAGGTTTGGTTACCTGAGATCCATCCGGAGAAGAAGACCTGGATGACTGTGATGCTGTATTCTCTGAAGCAAACAGCACATGGAATTTGTTGGCCCGGTTCTGCAGCCCACGTTTAGACATGTGGGAGCAAGATGGGCAGTCCGGTATGGAATGGTCAGGCCCCAAACATTTCAGACACCATTCATGGGTGTCTGTGACTGAAATAACAGCATTACATTTGGTACACTTCTTAAATCCAGGGGCTGGCTTCTCCATGAGGAGAAATTGAGTAGGCCGAGAGGCCTCTCTGAAGTGACCAAAAAGCTAAAAAATAAGAAAAAAGAATTATAATTTTTTAAAGAAAGAAAGAAAAGACCGGCGATACCGGTATCGGTATGGGGAAGGCAGGTACGCGGTCTAAAGAAACAAATAAAATAACAATTTCTTCAGCGGTGACAGGAACACGACCTGCTGGCTCCGCGGAAAAGAGAAACTGAGGAGAGCTGTTCAGGAAGGCGGGAAGGCAGTGCGCATGTGCAGTGGGAGGTCCCAAAAGCTTCTATTCTAAGAAGCTGGGGAGCTTTCCCGCACGGGCTCCGTCGGTACCGACGTACCCATATGTGAGGACTTATTCCTGCTTGTTCCTGGAGATACACTACTAAGGCTAGACAGAAATTGAACAAAAGACTGGAACTTGGCAAAAGTACCAGTAATACAATCACTGTAACTCCTGCAGGCACAGCAGCTGACAGAAACAGCAGAAAGATTGCCCTGTGCCCCATAAAGAAAAACAGATAAAGAGGGAGGAGATATAACTTCTCCCTGTCTGTGGAATAAGCTTGGTAAAACTTTTTAGTATGGTACCCCTCCGTTAGGGAAAAACCCCATTGGAGAGGGTAGAGCAAGTAATTAGAGGGTGACATACCCATAGGGTAAGTCAACAGAAGGAAGAATGTTCAATTGGGACAAAACCATCATGGGATAGGTGCAACTGCTCTTCTAGAGGATAAGAAGAGGAGAAGTCAGCAGTCCCTGAACATAAAATGTTTCAAAAGGTAGTACACTGAAACAAACACAGTGTATAACTTCTAATGAATTAGAAGAAAAGTATAGAGTATAAGTCCCAGCTCTTATGGTTGCTGGGAATGCTGAGACTGGTTAGAGCTGGAGGAGTTCAGACTAGGCTGAGGTGTCTCCTGTTTAGGTACAGCCGAATGATGGGCAGGAGAGGAATGAAACTTTCTTCTCTTAGGGAAAGAAGGTTTGGTAGGACATTTCCTACCTCTCGAAGAAGGAGGTGGCTTAGAAAGGTCCTTAGTGGAAGGAGAGTCAGTGAAGCATTGAGCAACCTGACTTAAAGCCTCCTTATTGAAGAGACCCTCTCCTGTACAAGGAGAATGAGCCAGTATAGTTTGTGCCCATTTACTCAAGTCTGAAGCTTCAAGCCAGGCTCTGCGACGTGCTGCTATGGCAATAGCAGAGGATCTGCTAATAGACTCAAAAGAGTCTATAGAAGCACGAGACAGGAACCAAGATATATTCCGGCTGTGATTAATGAGTAAGGAATAATCAGTAGTTTTGGGCTCTGGTAAAAAAGGGGTCAAAAGAGACAATTTCTCTGTGACTTCCTGGAGTGTTAGACTCATGTGAAAAATATATGAGAGAACTCTGGAGGCCAACATAGAGTTTTGGAAGGCTTGACGACCAAAAGCATCGAGTGTTCTTGAAGAACGACCCAGTGGAAAAGAAGAATGCTTCTTCTTGCTCTTAACTTTTCTCAGAGCCGATTCCACTACAAGGGAACGATGAGAAAGTTGAGGCTTCTGGAACCCTGGAGAGGGTGGCACCCGGTACCGACCCTCAATGTTTGTAGAAACTGGAGGAAGTCGTAAGGGTGATTTCCAGACCCTGAGAAGGAGATCCTGCAGCGCAGGATGTAAAGGAAATTGTATGTTTTCCATCTGTGCCTGTGAGGTCTGAGTAGGATCACTACCAGGGATAGATATATTGAGAAAGGTTGCCATGTCCCGGAGAAAAGCCTGAAAAGACTGATCTCCTATGGGAACCATCCCTGGCCCGGCTAAAGAAAAAGCCGGGGCTCCAGAGGAGGCACAGGGGACTACACCAATGCCAGGTATCGGTTCTAAAGTAGGCATGGGTGCCAGAAGAGGCATGGATACTGATACAGGAGTAGCAGATGAAGCAGCCATCGGGAACTGCTGCAGTGGTAGCGAGATCATGAGAGAGTTATGACTGATCTTTGAAACTGCCGATCTGGAATCGATTGGAGTTGGTTCCAGGGCACGTCGGTACAGAGTCATCGAGACTAGATATGGACTCAAGACTCGGCATCGAAGTAAGTGATACTATCGATGCGCATCGCGAAGGCGCCGACGCCCATGGCAGTATCGGCGATGCCGATACCCCTAAGACAGACTGGGTCACATCGACCGATACCGACGGTACCCGATGAACACCTTTTTCAAAGGGAAAGGTGGTCCACCTCGATGCCGATGCCAGGGTATCGGAACCGATCGACGCCGGTACCGGCCCGGAGCATGGCTGAGGTTGAAGGAAGTCAATGCGGTGCGAATCGATCGGGCCCGAAGGTACCGAGGATGCCCGATGACAATCCTTGGTGAAGAGTAGGCTACTCGACACCGGTGCCGATGCCGGAGGCTCGGTACCGCTCGAAGCGGATACCACCTCCGCGCATGGCTCAGGTATGTTCTGTGAGGGGTGAGCCCCAGGAACAACCTGAAACCCCTTTAACGCTTTGGAGCCCATAGACTCCCACAGGGGTAATGCCAATGGATTCTTGAGGGTAAGGCCGGAGCCGTCACCATGCTGGGCATGGGACATACCACTCAAACATTGACTAGTCTTAACAGACTGTTTTTGGGTTACCTGATGCTGTGAAGTAGAGAAACCTGGTACCCTCACTGCCGAGGAAAAAACGGTATCGAGGGAAATTCTAAAAGTTGAAGGTTTCTTCACAGAAATATCCCCCGACTTGCCAGGGGAAAAAGGGTCAGGACCCACACAGTTGAGACACCAAGCATTGGTATCTAAAAAGAAACAGGTGTTTCCACACCGAAGGCACTTCTTAGGAAAAGAAGGCTCCATAATGAAGAGGCCTGGTAGGCCCAACAAGTTAAGGCAAAAACTGAAGAAAAGGTTTCTCAGAATTAAGTCAAAAATCCACCAGCGGTACCGTTGGGAGCGGGAAATACAGCCGCGACCACAAGAAAAGAAAAAAACTAAAGTATTAAAGTAAGTAAATAAGTAAGTTTCTGCGGTGACAGGAGGACGTCTTGCCGGCTCCGCGGAAAAACGAAAACTGAAGAGAGGCTCTGGAGAGGGCGGGAACTCAGCGCGCAGGCGCGAGGGAGGCTGCCAAAAGCTTTCTGATTGGAAGCTGGGCAGCATCCCCGTGCAGGCTCCGTCGGTACTGACGTACCCATATGTGAAGACTCATTCCTGCTTGTTCCTGGAGATAACCCTGAACATCCTACAAATGGCACAGAATGTAGCTGCCAGGGTCATTATGAAGAAAAGCCTTAAGGAACACATCACACCAGTACTAATTGAGTTGCACTGGCTCCCTATAACAGCTCGCACAAAATACAAAATACTGACAACTACTTTCAAACTCATCCTCAGCATAGCACCATCCTTCCTCAACACCCTAATCAGATTGCAACCTACCAACAGAAACAGGAGAACCATCAACTCCAACACCCTCCACACTCCAACAGATATAAGATCTGTCAAAGTCAACACTAGTAACAGGGCTTTCTCATACGTAGCACCGACACTATGGAACCAACTCCCACCAGAACTACGGGCCAGCAAGGATCTTTCAGACTTTAGAAAAAAACTCAAAATGCACCTATTTCAAAGTCATTTCAACCTGTACTAAATTCACATGTGGGACAACTACCCCCCCCCCCCCCAGCAACCCAGAGAACTTGTTATGTGAAAATGTACATATGTAAATTATTTTCTCCATAGCTAAGAAGTAGATAACTATCTGTGTGACGTGCTTACCTTACTAATCTGTATGTAAACAACAAATTTTATCTGTCTTGATTCGGCAGCTTTTTCTATGTAATCTTACCCGCTTCTGATCGCTGGAAGGAGCGGCATACAAATGCTTGCTAACTAAATAAATAAATAAAATAAATGAACTCAGTATACTGCAGGAGCTTCAAGAAAGGGGTTTTATTTCCAAAATACAAGTCCTTCACCTGGAGGAGAAAACCCAAAAGCTGGCAGAGCGGGACACAAGAAGAGGCACAGCCAGGGTCCATAAACGGTGGTGAGTCTCCACTCTGAACAGCCTTTCTTTCCCCTGCACAACTTAACCTTCCAAGTCCCAAGGAGGGGTTTGTCACCTTAGCCACCACTACATGAAAAGCCTGAGTTTAGTTCAACATCTTTAAAAAAGAAATATATATATATATTTAAAAAAGGCAAAAAATTAAGATAGAGTAAATACCCTCCTTTCTTCTATATGCCACCACTCTCCAGTACATGGGCAACAGCTCTTGGCAAAGTGAAAGCAGGGGCAGGCTGTCCTGTTCAGTCTCAGCTACAAGGGGCCACTGTGCTATCAGATCAGCTCGTCCTTTCGTTCAGCAGTAGACACCCTGCCGATACAGAGGTAGAGCTAGCTAGTGCAGCATCCTCTACCTTCTCCCATGGGGTAGAAGGGAGCCATGTTCTTAGGTCTCTTTCAGGACATTGATTTTGGCACAGATTTTGAGAGCAGGGCCTAGTTTCATATTCATTGCAGACATCAGATGTTCCTCCTTCAACAGCAGCAGTGCCTGGCCATCGATCTCCTGTGAGCGGAAGTCCTCTGCTATCTCCTGGCAGCCTGTGGAGCAAGAGGAGAGGAAATACGTCAGCAGACATGTCACATCTTGTGTAACGGCTAATGGGACTGGCACAGGAAAACGGTCCCTCACTGGTGGGCAAGAGGAATGTTAGTTCTCAATGAAGGGTCAAAATATTTATTTACTTAATTGATAACATGCTTCTTCAAAAAAAGTTCAAAGTTAGTACTGCAATAAAAACAAACAATATCCATATTGCACCCATTTTTTCCCTTCTCATCGTACACTCAAATAAAATCCAGAAGACTATATAATGCAGTCAGAAGCCTGTCCAATCAATCATGCTTTTAACCCCCTTTTTGTTCAAGACCAGCTATGTAATACACATGTGGCAACCAAAGCAGCAATAAAACAGCAACCGAGTTCACTTAGGACACATTAAAGGAATTGTTTTGTTTATCACTTCATTTCTATAAAGTTAGCTAGACCAGTCCAGATCTATGTCATCCTGCCAGCGGATATAAATCGAGCACCAAGAAATCACCGGGACAAAGGGGTGGTGCAGATGAGGCCCTGTCCAGTAATATGTCAAAGCAATGGTGCAGAGCAGTAGTTCCCAACGCGTGGTCTGTTAACCTCTGGGGTTCTATGAGGCCCACTGGACACAGAAGAGAGAAAAAGGAGAGGTTAGGAGGGAAAGGGTACGATTAGTGGGAATTAGCTGGAGAGAAAGAAAGAGACTTTGAGGAGAAAGAGGGCTAAGGGGGTCAGGCTTGGCACTGTGGGGAGGGGCTCCCTGAACTTTCTGGAGCTTAACAAGAGATCTACACGACCAAAAAGGTTGGGAACATCTGCTATGGAGAAATAATTTCTGCTAAGCAGGAGCAGTACAAGCACTACGAAGGCAAACCTTTGAAAACATGATTAAATCCCTTAATATTGCTCTCCTCAAATCCAGCAAGGATGAAAGGGAAGGAGCATCCTCAGTTCCTCACGATTCCTTCAGCTTACACCCTCCTGCAGACTGAGAAACACTAGTTTGATGATGTCACCCTACAAGGGTTCGGTACAGCCCTAAGCAGCCAGGTGCTTCTCATTCTTCAGCATATGGAGGTAGCATAGTTAGAAACATGAAGGCAGAAAAAGACCACATGGCCTATCTAGTTCCTTCGCAGCCTGGAACTACACTGAAAACATTTTAAGGAAGGCTCAGCTTGGGCTTTGTACTCTACTACAGTGTTAGCGGAATAGCCCTGTGGTGCAGAACAGGAGGGACCAGGTTCCTTCCCCAACACTTGGCTTCCCTTCTCCAGAGTCCTGGGTGATAGGCTTGGGGGCAGCTTCTTCCGTCCTCCCCAAACTTTAGGAGAGGGCTAGGATTTTAGGTAGCAATGGAAATAAAGTTGAACAAGCAAAAAAAAAGAAGCAGCAAGCAGAGAAAGCACAGTTACTTACCTGTAACAGGTGATCTCTGGGAACAGCAGGAATTAGTCTTCACATATGGGTACGTCGGTACCGACGGAGCCTGCACGGGAATGCTCCCCAGCATCCAATCAGAAAGCTTTTGGGAGCATCCCTCGCACCTGCGCGCTGACTTCCCGCCTTTCCCACTGCCTCTCCTCAGTTGAGTTTCATAGCTGAGACAGAAGGAGAGAAAGAGGAAAGGAGATAGAGAGATACAACTCCTAGGGGAGGTGGGTGGGTTGTGAAGACTAATTCCTGCTGTTTCCCAGAGATCACCTGTTACAGGTAAGTAACTGTGCTATCTCCAGGAACAAGCAGGAATGAGTCTTCACATATGGGGACTCCCTAGCTGTGGGTGCCGGGGGAGATCCCATAAAATGCGTATCCCTGGAACAGGATGGCATTTCCCAAACCTGGATCCCCGGCATCCCCTGAGGGATGGGGGGTAGGAGTTGAATAGAGAAGAGCTGTAGAGGAACAGCAAACCTAAAGACTACAGGGAAAAAGAGTCTTTAGAATGTATGTCAAGTATCATTAAAATATTTAATGAACTAGTACAATATAGAGCTTACCTACTGGATTGTAGGAAGTAGAACTGTGATGGAGTGTACTGTAGATGCAGTAGCGGAATCCTCAAGGTAACTTCACAGCAGTGAGGATGAAGTTCCAAATCTGGAATGGGCAGGTGACCCAGGTGTCAACTGGGGCAGGAGAAGAACGGCAGGTCTTCAATGGAAAGCTTTATGGGAAAAAGCTGAAAACTCTTTTAGGTACAGAGTTATTAACATTGAGAACTAAAAGAAGAAGACTGACCGATCTGGAGAAATAGCCCAGTCCTGAAGGGAAGAGGGGGTATGGAAAAAAGCCCCTATTCCCAAGGAGAACAGAAGTGTACTCAGAAATACTGAAGATATACACTGTCTTTCCTAGCTGGTAAGAGATAGGAAGACATTGAAGTTTGATACTTCATAGACAGGGAGATTTATAACAAAAAAGAGAAGCTGTTGACATCACAGCAGTAATTGTGTGTATAACCGCTCCCAGTTACTGAGCCGTATGAAAATAGGCAAGTTGACTGTCTGGACCCCTTAAGAAGGTAAAAGCTTTATAGCACAGACAGTTAGGGAGATAGTAGGTAATACATAGCGTCCTATGGACATCTCCCGATGGGTATATATATATATATGGAGATACATACATATCTATAGATATGTGCATATATGTTTAGATATGTGTGATATATATAGATATACAGAAATATATATATATATAGATGGGCATGACTTATGCCTACACAGACTACAGAAATATGTATGTATAGGACATATACATACATGAATATAAGTCTGAGGATACATGCCTGCAACTGAGCTCCACAAAAACATTCACATGGGGAATGTGATGGGAAAAGATTCATCTAATAATAAGGGGGTGAAAACCACCTGAAGATATATAGAGAATCTATTTCTGCGGTGCAGGAATGTATTTCAGTGGAATAACCAGTATGGTTGCGTGAAAAAACAGAGGATAATAGCAGTCTGGCAAGAGCACGTCAGGAGTACTTTAGGACTCTGACATGTCCAAAGGACAAAAAAAACGCATAGACTAAGACACCAGGATGACCCAGCCAAGAAACACAGGGGTATCATGTACACCAAAAGAGTATGCGTTGTCCAGGTGGAGCAGAAAGCATGATGCCAAGCTGTAAGGAAAAAAGGGTGGATTCCTGTAAGATTGGGAACTCCTTAGACATTCACGCAGAAAAAGCTTGTCTTCTGTAGCACAACAGGAGACAAGAGGGTATAAGAACCCATATAGTCATGGAATGATTATATAAGTTTTTTCTACTATATGGAAAAACCCTTCAGAGATAAAGTTCAATGCTCTGTAGCAAGGGCCCATAGTAGTAAGCTTCTCTGAGAATTGCAGAGAGCATTGTGCAGGAGAATTATGAGATAAAACTGACAGAAGTCAGGAGTGTTGCCACATCCTAGGAAAGGATATGGCTAGAAGAAGATAACCTGCAGTGAGTAGTACTATGCAAGATAGTTGAAAGTAGCTTGCAATGAGCATTAAAGTAATCACTGGAACTCCTGCATGCACAGCAACTGAACAAAACAGCAGAGGGGATTCTCCTGTATGAAAACAGAGAGAAAAAACAGACAAAGGGAGCGGAGATATTCCCGTCCCTGTCTGATGAGTTGTTCAGAGCATGCATTGAAGGATAACAAAAAATCTACACTGGAAATAAAGAGAAGTGATTCAGGGGCGGAGCCTGATGTCCAGCGGGTTAGACGCTTCGCGCTGAAGCTCCCGAGAGGCCTACTCAGAATCCTGACTTAATACCTACATAAATTTAATATTTTGCTCCGAACTTACCGGGGTGCCTCGGGGGGGATGGCGGCCCACAAACCAGCGCGCTTAGACTTCGGGTCTCCCTCTTCTTCACATGGAAAACGCTCCAAAACAGAGTTGTCTTCCCACAAAAGATAGTTCCACTTCGGGAAAACCCCGCAATGCAACAGGAGATCTTGGAGGAAATCCGCGGTGTGAAGGAACTGGTACAGTCCAACGGAGAAGCGCTTCGAGCCATGCGAGAAGACTTCGGTATGCTTCAGGACCGGCTTGAAGGTCTTTCACTACGGCAGGACAACATGGCGGGGGTCCTCGACTCGCACGCGGTGCGTTTGGAGAAACTGGACAAGGCTGAGCGTCAGATACAGAATCTTCAAAAAGAGTTAGAGGATAGCAATAATCGAGCCCGTCGCAACAATGTAAGGCTCATTGGAGTACCGGAGGGGGCGGAAGCAGGAGATATAAGAGAATTCCTGGTCAAAACTCTTCCCTCCTTGTTGAAGATCACTTTTCACAGAGATCTGGAAATTGACCGAGCACATCGTGTTCCTACCAACATGGCGCTCAATCGGACGACCCCCCGGCCTATCATCTTTCGATTACTGAGATATCAGCAAGTTGAGCAAATTCTAAATGCTGCCCGGGCGAATCATCATCTGGAGTTTGAAAGTCATAAAGTCTCCTTCTTCCCTGACTTGGCAAAGCCTACAGTTGACCGTCGGAAGAGCCTCCTTGCTTTTCGCCCTAGACTTCAACAGCTACAGGCTCGCTTTGGCCTATTGTATCCAGCGAAGCTCAGAGTGACTCTCCATAACCAAACTAGAACATTCGAAGATCCTGATCTACTAGCAACATTTTTAGCTTCCAAAGAAGCAGACCAGATGCGCTAATCCAACAACTTGGATCTGTAATCCGCCGGATCTGCCCGCCATTTTGAATGGCCCGACGCGGTGATCACAGCCTGGTACAGAGACTGCCTGGACTTTTCTTTCTTTCTATATATACTTTCTTGGTCTCCTATCCCTCCATGATGTGCACCTCGGTTGGATTCGGAACATGCACAGCTATATAGGTTATATGTTTCAATTTAGGCCTTCTCGGGGGTTTCTCCCCGCAGACATATGGTCGCCAGTAATTTTTGGGGTTTTGCTTCTTCTCTAATGCACTTCGGTGCTTATTTTTTTTTATATGGGGCGCTTCATTGTTTTTCATTAGTTTATTTTCTATCATGTCATGTGTACAACCATATACAGTTAATATGAGGGACATTGTGAAATTATGTGCGTTATCATGTTCTTTTTCAGAATTTTTAACCCTTCTGAATGGCCTTATGTAAGATCTTATCGCTGAACGTAAAAGGCATCAATAGTCCAATCAAAAGAAAGAAAATCCTTAGCTATCTTAATCATGAGCATGCTGCTTTAGTGTTTCTTCAGGAAACGCATTTAAACTCCGCTGAAACACTGAAACTTAATGCTAAGCCTTACATGGTGGCTGCCTACTCTTCCGTGGGGTAGCCATCTTGGTTAAGAAGTCTTAGTAAGCTACTGTAATGGATACTAGCTCTGATAAGGAGGGTAGATGGGCCCGTGCACACCTTAAGGTTGGAGATAGTGAATTCACGTGTATTTGTATTTATGCTCCGAATGTGGATAACCCTGCTTACTATGCAAGTATTGTGCAGTTGGCACAGGCCTCTGCCAATACTCCATTAATACTTGGCGGCGATTTCAACCAAGTACTTGATCCTTTGATAGCTAGATTACCGCCTAGAACGAGTGGTCCACCCAAGAGTCTTGATACCCTTACAGCTCTGATGAAAGATCTTGCGTTAGTAGAAATATGGAGGCTGCTTCACCCCTCCGACTTAGAGTTCCCCCTTTTCTCAGCCCCCCATCACTCACAATTTAGAATAGATTTTCTTCTTATCTCCAAAGCACTGATATCCCAAGTGGACACGGCTAGGATTCATCCTCTCCATATTTCAGATCATGCTGCTATATCTTTTCATTACCTGGCACTACGCAAGGTGAACATCCCCGTGTTTGGTTGTTTGGGGCATAGCTATTTCCCTAATTACGAAATACTGGAACAATAGCTCCCATCTGAGCCCCAATGAATGGTGGAATCATGTCTGTCTCTACAGTAAATATGAGCAAATACCTCGTATGTTAGCTTCTTCCGTTCAGACCCCCCACCACTTGTCTAAATGGAAGATGCTTAACGACTATGTTCAAACTGCTAAATGCTCTCATCTGACTGTTTAAATCTGTGTAAATCTCTGTCACATGATCATTCTGTATCGCAGATACTATTTCTGTTTGTTTTGATGTACAGTTGTTGTTGTTTGTAAGCGCTTATATGATGATACTTATCAGCTTAGAGAAGAAGCATAGGGGTGGGGGGTAATTGGGGTTGCTTTTTCTTTATTGTATGCTTGTATTTGTCTCCTTTGGTGTGTTGTTTCTTTTTGCTTGCTGTAAAATGAAAATAAACGTTTTAAAAAAAAAAAAAAGAGAAGTGATTCAGTATGGTACCAACTCAAGCAGGGGAAACCCCTGGAAGAGAGGTGGAAGGTGACTTACCATATGGTAAGTTAGCTGAAGGAAAAGATGTCCATGTGGGGACAGAAACTATCATGAGATAGTTGTGGCCTCCCTTCATGGTAGTAAGAAGGGGAGAATTCTGTAACCCATGGACAAAGTATCCTAACAGCTTTGCATACTGAAAAAGAAAAAAACAGTGTAGAGTTTGAAGAATAAACTTCTGCTAGAAGAAGTTAACTGTAGATTGCAACATACAGGAACCTATGGTTGCTGGATATGATTAGACTGGTTAGAGTCTGCAGACTTCAGACTAGGATGAGATGTCCCTTGCTTGGGTACATCTGGAGGATGGGCAGGAGAAGGGTGAAACCTTCTTTTCTTAGGGAAAGGAGGTTTGGTAGGACATTTCCTACATCCTGGGGAAAAAGAAGGCTTAGGATGGTTTCCAGAACCAGGGAAGTCAGTGGAGCAATGAGCAACCTGACGTAAAGCCTCTCTATTGAAGAGATTTTCTCCAGTACAAGGAGAATTACCCAGTGTATGTTGTGCCCATCTGCTCAAGTCTGAAGCTTGCAGCCAGGCTTTACGACATGCTCCAATGGCAATAGCAGAGGATCTGCTAACAGACTCAAAAGAGTCTAGAGAAGCACGAAAAAGAAACCAAGAGATATTCCTGCTATGATTAAGAAGCAAGGAATAGTCAGTGGCCTTATGCTCTGACAAAAAAGGGGACAAAAGAGATAATTTCTCTGTGACCTCCTGAAGTGTCAGACTCATATAAAAAATATATGAGATAATTCTTGAAGCCAGCATAGAAGTTTGGAAGGTTTGACGTCCAAAGGTATCAAGTGCTTTGGATGCACGACCTGGAGGATAAGAATAATGCTTCTTCTTGCTTCTTACCTTCCTCATTTCTGATTCCACTACAATGGAATGATGTGGAAGTTGGTTCTTTTGAAACCCCGGAGAGGGAGGCACCTGATACAAAACATTCATGGCTGTAGAAGGCGAAGGAACCTTTAAGGGTGATTCCCAAATCCTCAGAAGAAGATTCTGCAAAGAATGATGTAAAGGAAGCATTATATTTTCCTTATCTGCAGGATCTTGAGTAAAGCCAGGAATAGGAATGGCAAGAAAGGTTGCCATGTCAAGGAGAAATTTCTGAAAGAAGGATCTCCAATAGGAACTATTCCTGGGTAAGCTGAGGTTGAAGGAGCAGCTTGAGCACCAGAAGACATACTGGACTGGTGCAGAAAAAGAATCCTGCTAGATGGACCGTGATACTGACAGTTCTGATTTGAGGCAGTTAGTACTGCATTGTCAGTGGCTAGTATCGATTCTAAACTAGGCATAGAAAGGATCGATGACACCGATAGAACTGCAGGAATCGACATTGATACCGGTACCGGTATCAGAGACGATAATGTCATCGAAGCAGTAATCGGGGGCTGCTGAAGCGGTGCCGAGGTAACCAGAGAGCCCTGGTAAATACCCTCGGTACTGCGCAGTCGGAAACGAAATGGATCGGTTCCGAAACGCGTCGGTACCAGGTCATCGAGACTGGATATCGATTCTAGACTCGGCATCGAAGGGAGCGAGTCTATCGATGCATGTCCAGAAGGTACCGACGTTGGTGGCGGTATCGGCAATGCCGATACAAGAAAGTCAATCGGAGTCGTATCGATCGGTTCTGAAGGTACCGAGGACGTCCGACGACGATGCTTGAAGAGTGGAACACCGGCGCGGATGTCGGGGTATCGGTACCACTCGAAGCCGATGCCAACCCCGAACATGGCGAGAATACAGGAAAGTCAATCTGGGTCGTATCGATCGGCCCCGAAGGTACCGAGGACACCAGATGACGATCCCCGGTGAAGAGTGGAACACTCGACACCGATGCCGATGGATCGGTACCGCTCGAAGCCGGTACCAACCCCGAGCATGGCTGGGTTACAGGAAAGCCAATCTGGGTGTTATCGATCGGCCCCGAAGGTACCGAGGACACCAGATGACGATCCCTGGTGAAGAGTGGAACACTTGACACCGGTGCCGATGCCGGGGGATCGGTACCGCTCGAAGCGGATACCACCCCCGAGCATGGCTCAGGTATGTTCTGTGAGGGGTGAGCCCCAGGAACAACCTGAAACCCCGAAAATGCTTTGGAGCCCGAAGACTCCCGCCGGGGTATTATTGCCAATGGGGTCTTGAGGGCAAGGCCGGAGCCGTCATCATGCTGGGCATGAGACTTACCCTTCAAGAATTGGCTAGTCTTAACAGACTGTTTGTGGGTTACCTGATCCTGGAGAGAAGAATAAACCGGTGTCCTCACCTCAGGAGGAAAAACGGCATCGAGGGAAACTCGAAAAAGGGAAGGTCTTCTCCCAATAAAATAGCCTGAGGTATCAGAGGAAAAAGGGTCAGGACCCAAACAGGTTAGACACCAAGCATTGGAGTCTAAAAAGAAAACTAAGTTTCCACAGTGAAGGCACTTCTTAGGGGAAGAAGGCTCCATGTTGGAAAAGGCCTGGTAGGCCCCAAAAAGTTAAAACAAAAAACTGAGGAGAAAATATTTCTCTAAGTTTGAAAGAAAAGAATAAAGCACCGACGGTACCGGTATCGGCGGGAAAGACAGCTGGGACCACAAGAAAACAAGAAAATAAGGATTTTAAAGAAAAAAGTTTCTGCGGTGACAGGAGGACGTCCTGTTGGCTCCGCGGAAAAACGAAAACTGAGGAGAGGCAGTGGGAAAGGCGGGAAGTCAGCGCGCAGGCGCGAGGGATGCTCCCAAAAGCTTTCTGATTGGATGCTGGGGAGCATTCCCGTGCAGGCTCCGTCGGTACCAACGTACCCATATGTGAAGACTCATTCCTGCTTGTTCCTGGAGATAAAAGAAACACTGCAGCTGCAGAGTCAGGGGAAGACTAGATTCTTGCACCAAACAAGACAAATCTGGCACCCAGCACACTGAAGCATGGCCCGCAATCCGAGCTTTGCTGCTACTCTGGCAGCTACCGGGCACACTTGTCAGCTGCCAGCACTGCTGCAGCTGTGAAGAGAACATGTTGCTTTCAGTGGGGAAATCAGCAAATGCTGGCCTTGGGGTGCAAACTTAGTCCCACAGTGGTGGTAGGCTGGGAGGTGGGAGAACTGCCAATTTTGGCAGTAACCACCACCTTTAAAATCAACAGCTTCTTCTGCAGCGGTTCTGGTAGATGTGCCTCCCATGCTGGCACTAAGCCAGGGTGCCTCTAAGGAGGTAGTTTAGAGACAGCACTCTGCAGCTGAGATTCCTTTCTCCCCAGAGTTTTACTCCAAGCCTTTTAAGAACAAGAGGTTCCCAACTCCAGTCCTCAGGGAACCCTAGGCCATTAGGGTTTTCAGGATTCCCACAATGAATATGCATGAGATTTGCATGTTCTGCCTTCATTGTATGCAAATCTATCTTATGCATATTCATTGTGGGAATCCTGAAAACCCGACTGGCCTAGATTTCCCACAGGACTGCGTTGAAAACCCCTGACATAAGATATGCCATACTGGGTCAGACCAAGGTCCTTCAAGCCCAGTATCCTGTTTCCAGCAGTGGTCAATCCAGGTCACAGGTACCTAGCAGGTTCTCAAAAAGGGCACACAGGATCCATAATGCTCATCTCAGGGCAAGCAGTGGATTTCGTGGGTCCTCTTTAATACTTGTTTATGGACCTTTCCTCCAGGAACTTGTCAAAACCTTTTTTAAACCCAGCTACACTAACAGCTTTTACATCCTCTGGTAACATAGTATATGACGGCAGATAAAGACCAGTATGATCCATCTAGTCTCCCCAGCAAGGTGGCAAGAGTAGGTGCACCTGCCACTCCATGCATGTCACCCCTCCCCATGCCTTTGTTTACGGTTGTACTCACTGCTCCGTGCAGGTCACCCCTATTTGTTGAGATATGAGACAAGTTTATTTTTATTTTGTCCAGTTGCTATAAAGGGATCCACTGTGTCTGTCCCATGCCATTTTGAATTCTGTCAGTTTTTGCCCTCACTTCCACTGGGGGGAGCATTCCAAGCATCCACTACTCTTTTAGTTAATTCCAGAGTTTGCTTATACATTGAGAGAAAAAATATTCTCTTATTAGTCCTAAATGGGTTACATTGTAGCTTCATTGAGTGTCCCCTAGTCTTTCTACTTTGATGATGTAAACAATCTATCTACGTTTATCCGTTCCACTCCATTCGTTAATTTATAGACCTCTATCATATCTCCCCTCAGCTGTCTCTTTTCCAAGATGAAGAACCCTAACCTTTTTAGCCTCTCTTCATAGGGGTAGCCTTCCATCCCCGTTACAATTTTGGTGGCTCTTCTCTGTACCTTTTTTTAATTCTGCTATATCCTGGTGGAAGGCACAGTAGTTTCCTGGCTCTGACCAAAGAGGACTTACAAGGAGTCTGAGCAGGACTGCAGGACAGAATCTTGCACATTTCTGTGGATTCCTTGGACCTTTTGGAGGATACCTCCGTACAGGGATGAGCTGCTTTCCCTTATTACTTAGGTCTTGGCAGCCCTGAATATTGTGGAGCTTCTGGAGGAGATTCGGAAGCCTCCTAGTCTTTTCCCCTTCACAGGGTCATTAAGGATATAGCTTAGACAGAATTCTCCCTATTCCCAGAAAAGGAGAGATTATGTCTGCTGAACTGGATGAGCTGGTTATGGCAATGAAAAGACTACCATCCCAGTTGAGGGGGATACGGCGCTGAAGACCGCATAAGACAGGAGGATGGAATCTATGTTAAAGCAATTTTTAAGCGTTTGTGTTGGCGTTGCAGTTGCCGTTTGTGAGGTCTATGTGGCCAGGGCATGTGGTCTCAAACTACCCAAGGAGGCTTTGGCAGAGACAGGAGCCTTAACATAGGCAACATGCCTGGAGTCAGGGCCTGTCTTTTTGGCAGATGCTCAGTATGATTTGGTTAGAATGTTGGAAAAGAGTATGGATACGCCATTTGCTGTGGTTGAGCAACTGTTCAACTGATGTTGCTTTGAAGACACACTTGGCAAGCTTCCTCTCAAAGGGAAATTGCTCTTTGGGGAGGACATGGAGAAGCTAGTTAGAGATCTTGGTCATTCAAAGGGGCCAAGACTTCCAGAGGACAGACCTCGTAGCTCAGGGCATTTCTCTTCCTCTAGAGGTCATTTTTGGGACCAGCGAAAGTTCATTCCATTGAAGTGGGATCCTGTCCCAGGATCAGTCCTTTTGAGGCAACCATCAAGGGGGCAGAAAGCTGCTCTTGGCGCCAAGACTTCCCAATGTGGGGTGCAGCGCACAGGCAGTTGCTTTCAGTGTGTTCAACAGGTGTGGGCTCAGATAACATCCACTAACGTGAGGTTATTTGTGAGGGCTATATCCTCTAGATGATGCAGCTCCTTTCAAATGCTTTTATGGTGTCTCACTGCAGGTTTCTGGCAAAACAACAGGCAGTGTGGGACACTCACAAGCAGCTGCTTCAGCTAGAGTCAAGTGTTTCCAGTGCCTCTGGAGTAATGGGAATTAGACAAGTCTAGTGGGCTGGGGAAAGCTCACTTATTCCATTTATTTCATGGTGATAGCAGCTGCCTTGAGAGAGAGGGGGATTCTAATGCATCCATATCTAGATGACCCAAGTTCTACTAAGAGGATCAGCAGGCAACAAAGTGGTGTTTTTCCTCCAGGAGCTGGACTGGGTCATCAACCTTTCAAAGTGCCAGATGGAGCCAACAGTCTCTCTCATGGAGAACAGGATTATGAAGTTTCAAGCTCAGGTTGGAGACCTGGTAAGAGCATGGGACTACTTGCAGGTGCTGGGATCCATGGCAGAGACTCTGGATTTGGTACCATAGGCCCAGGCACACATACAACTGCTTCAGAGGGCCCTTTGTTTCAGTGGTCTGTGCTGAAGCATCAGACAGAGGCATCTGTCCTCTGACAGAAAAGCCCAGCTTCTTACCGTGTCCAGTCAAGCTCTTATGAACTCAAGGTCCTGGGTTGGAATGAGATGTGATTTTGAATAATTTATGATGAAATCTAACTCCTGGAGGACATGGATGGTTCGAAGGTAGACTACTACGACAGGCAAACACTTTGTGAAGACTCTGGGTGCTGAGGCCAGTCTGCAGGGGAGGACTTGGTACTGATAATGGGTTTTTTTATATATGAACCTGAGAAACGTTCTGTATCTTGGGTGGATCTGAATGTGTGTATAAGCATCCTTTAGATCCAGAGAGCATAGCCAATTGTTTTGTTGGAGGTTTGGCAGAAAAATGCCTAGAGAAATCATCTTGAATTTCTCTTTGATGAGAAATTTGTTAAGATTTCGGAGATCTCATATAGGCCTGTGACCTCCCATCTTTTTGGAATTAGAAAGTATTGGGAGTAGAAACCCAGGCCCTGTTGAAATGAGGGAACCTCCTTGTTTTAGCAGTGAGAGAATCTCCTGCTGAAGCAAGGAGGAGTGATAGCGATCCAAGGAGAGATGTCCCACAAAGTGAGTGGGAGGAAGATCCTTGAATCTCAGCTGCAGGCCCTGACTGACTAGTTTTAAAATCCAGAGCTCTGATGTGATGTTGATCCAGCGGTGTGTGAAATGCACCAATCTTCCTGAGATCATGGGAGAATTGGCCATGCTCTTTGTGAAGCATTCAAAAACTCTGAGGAAGTTGAGTAGTAGCTGTAGGCTGTGGCTTGGTAACCTCGGGTTTCCTGGCCTGTTTCTGGCCCTGCTGTCTCTGTTGCTGTTATGGGGCAGAGAAGCCAGAATAGGAATGCTATGGTGGATAAAACTGTTTCTTCTTTGGGAAGAATGTTTTTTTTAGTGACAGTCTTCTTCTTAGAAGAGTCTGCTGTCTTCCTTGGTAAGGTCATCAGTCTCTATCTCTCCGTCATTCTCCCTCCACCTCTGACCAAAGAGGTTTTCATCATTACAGGGGATGTTGATTAACTTGTCCTGGACCCACTGTTCCAGATCAGATGCCTGGAGCCATGTTGTTCTCCTAGCCCCAGTAGAGGCTGCAGCAGACCTACTATTACGCAGACTACATTTTTCTCTTACTTCACACAGACTCTCTCTCCCCTGACATTACCCCTCTTAATCATTGTCTCACTGCTGTCGCTTCTTGGTTTTCTTCCAATTTCCTTCACGTGAATCCCGCTAAATCTTTCGCTATTTGGTTCACGCTTGGGAGTCCCTCCCCCACTTGTGCCCCTTCCCTTTCTTCACAGTCTATTCCTCTTGTCTCTTCACGCCGTTATCTGGGTGTTACTCTTGATTCTTCCCTCTCTTTCAAGGCGATCATTCAACGTTCTTTTTTATCCCTTAGGCAGCTCCGAGCTGTCCGCCCTTTCCTTTCTTCTTCCGCTCTGGCTACTCTCCTTCTCTCCCTTGTGATGTCTTGTCTGGATTACTGTAATGTTTCCCTAGCTGGTCTGTCCCAATCCCAACTGTCTCATCTTCAGCGTGTTCAAAATACTGCTATTCGTCTCTTAACTCATGCCTCTCGTTTCGATCATGTTACCCCTCTTCTTCTTCATCACCACTGGTTACCTGTTCCTTTTCGTGTCCAGTACACAATCCTTATCCTTACGCACAAGGCTGTCTGCACTGGCACCCTCTCCTATCTTGCTGATCAGATACATTTCCGTACCCCCCACCGTCTGCTTTGTTCTATCCACACTAATCGCATGTCTCTTCCCTCCCCCTCCCAGGCCCATCTTGTTTCTACTCGTTCCTCTGCCTTCTATTTCTTGGCCCCGAGCCTTTGGAACTCGCTCCCCCCCTCGCTTCGTGCAGAAGAATCTTATCAATCCTTCAAAACCCAGCTCAAAACCCACCTTTTTAACCTAGCATTTGACCTTCCGTCCTTGTTTTCCCCCTCCCTCCCTGTCCCATGATGTTGTATTGTGACTGCTGCTTTGTATTGCTTTCTTTCTTCTTTCCTATTATTTTAATGGCGTTCCTTTTCCTTTTCCCGCAGCCTCATTTTTAAATTGTTTTAAGTTTTATTGTAAACCGCTCAGGTGCCTATGGTGTTGGGCGGTATAACAAGTTTTTAATAAACAAACAAACATACTACTGGCCTCAAAGGGATCAAATGCTGCTCTTGTTAAACACTTTGATGTGTTCTGAGCATGTGTTACTAAGACCTGATGAGTTGCTTGTCAGGAGGCAGCAGGGTGGTAAACTCTGACAAGTCTCTCAATACATCCTTGAGAAACATGCCCATATACAGCATATAGGAGTCTATCCTAGAGGCTAGCATGGTAGCTTGGAATGCCTTCCTTCCAAATGCATCCAGGATCCTGGCTTCTCTCCCAGTGAGCACTGAAGAGTGATTTTTCTGGCTGTTTATCCTCCTCATGGCAGACTCCACTACCATGGAATGGTAAGGGAGCTATGGCTTTTGTAAACCTGGGGAGGGAGGGACCCTATAAAGGGTCTTGAGCCTCTTACTCACTGCAGGGATTGACATGAGGGACTCCCACATCCGAGCCATTACATTCTTTAAGATGTTATGCACCAGGAGAGTAGCAACCTCCTTCGGTGCTAATGGGTATTGGAGAATATCGAGCTCCTCAGATCTTGACTTTATTTCAGTAGCCACTGAAACATCGAGAGCTGCCGCCATATCTTTAATAAAGTCCTGAAAGGGCATGTCCTCAGGCGGCGAATGTTGACGTTCATAGGGCGGTGATGGATCCGACAGCATATCCCTATGGGTATCGGAACTGATGGATTCCACCTTGGAGGCTTCAGATCCGGAAGGAAGTCAAAGTATCCTCATCAGACGCTCAATTCCTTTGATGTTCAGAGCTTCATTGCTTCGATGTTGAGGGCATCAGATGCAGTGGTGCCAAGGACCTCTGTATTGGCTACTCTGTGGAGCTATGCAAAACAGGGGAAGCGTATCGAGCTCTATGGGCATCATCAGCATTAGAGGAGCCGGTGCCGGCTGCTGAGTACTCAGTGTCATTGGAGTTACTGCTGTTAAGAGCTTAGCGATACTGAACTCGATGGCGATGACATGGTCAACCATTGACTGTACCGGGGAAGGAGTGGCTCCAGACACAGCTGTGTGGACCACAACAACTGATGCTGGTATCAGGGGCTCCACACAGGATTGAACCTCGGGGGCATCACCGAAACCCCTTTGTGGCTTTGGAAGGTGAAACCTCCCACCGGGGTAGCTTCGTTGGACAGTCTGCATCAGAGTGCAATGAATGACGGTGCTGATGCCGACCTGGAAGTCGAGGATCTCGATGCCAAGGCCAATGTCTTCTTTTTCTTAAGCACTAGTGACTCCAAGCGATGCCTCTCCTTTGTTGGTCAGGACTTGAATGCATGGGAAGACTATGATGGAGTCGACGCTGCCAGGGAGTGCTCCGAAGGAGCTGAGCCTGTAGGAAACAGTTTAGCCTTCTGTTTGTCCCGGCTCTTTTTACCTCTAGAAGTCATATGGCGACAGGAGAGACAGGACTTAACATCGTGGTCTGGGCGTAAACATTTTAGGCACCGAGAATGCTAGTCAGTGATAGAAATTGTATTGGAACACTTGTAGCATTTTTTTAAACCACTCCGGGCTTCTCCATATTTGGAAACAGTATGGAGGCAAAAATCGAACTGGGCAATGGTGCCCTAGGAGGCCACAAAGTTTTGTGAGAAAAAGCTAAAATAAGTTAAAATATATCTAAAGAAAAATAAAAAAAACGGGAACCAGAATCGACAGAGAGTCGAGCCAGTCAACGGGAAGGCAACCCAAGTACTTTGACAGTGCTTAGTGAAAAAAGTTTGAAGTCTCTTGATGCAGCTGACAGGGACAAGGTCCCAATGGCTCTACAGAAAAAAGATGACTGAGGAGACTAGGAGTGAAGGCAGCCACGCATGCGTGGAGGAACGCTCCCAAAAGCATTCCTACTGAATGCTGCGGAGTGTTCCAACGCCGGGCTCCGTCAGTGCCAACGTCACCCATATGTGAAGATGGACTTCCAGCTTGTTCCTAGAGATCGTTGTAATTAACCATTTATATTATTTACCTGTTTGTTCTTTGGTAAGGAGTAACGAGGAGGCTCGGGGTGCTGAGGCATGGTCTGTAACTGACTTAACTAATATCTTGGAAGCTTCAGAGGATGTGATCTTCTCATAAGCCACCTTGATAATCACCCTTGCCTCAGAATTAGATAAAATTTCCTTATTGAAAATCCTATTTTTGTAAAAAAGCTTACCTTTCTGTGGTCAGCTGATAACAATCTTCCTGGATATGTCTCGCTCTACACAGGTGAAGAGGAGATCTTTCCTGCAGCTCAAGCCTAAGCTCTTGGCTGTAGGAGGGACCTTCTTCCTCCATTTTCCCTTTAAGTGTTTAGTGACGCTTGGGAAGGTGCGGTACGTTTATATAGACCTATCACAGTTGGAGACATTTTTGGTTGATAAATAAGGCCGGCTTGCATCTGACCTTTTCTGTGTTATATATTTACTTGTAATAGGAGAATATTTGTTTTTTCTATTAAGTTTGGATCCACCTTCTCTATGATTGTTGGTTGCTCCCCATGCCGTGGGCTACGAAACAGGCCCTGTTTGGACGAATATGTATTTGATTTTGTTTATTATACTAAATTAGTGATCTGCATTTTCATATATAAATACAGTATATAAATATTATATATGGTGAAATTTTACTTACCGTTAATTTCCTTTCCTGGAATCCTGCTAGACCAGTCCAGACAATCATGTCGTGTCCCCCTGCCAGACAGAGAAAATAGAGAAGCTTTGAACCCTCCCCTTGGTATATAAACTCCTGCCCCTAGGGGCAGCTTCAATATTACCCTGGCAAGCACGAAAACACCAGGGCTATCTGGCAGCTGAACCACTGCAACAGTTCAAAACTACAAATAACACAACTGAGAGAACAGAAAACACCTGTGGAGAGCCTTCGGCTAGAACGAGGCCCCTCCCCAGCTGATTGCAGAATCTGCATGCCAATAGAGTATCTAACTCTTTGTAGGGCAGCGCTCGGAACACAGGGAGGGTCCTGGACTGGTCTAGCAGGATTCCAGAAAAGGAAATTAACTAAGTAAAATTTCACCTTCCACATCATCCTGCTACACCAGTCCAGACAATCGGGGAGTACCAAAGCCACACCCCTGTAGGGAGGGATGATGCAGCAGCAGCCAATACAGTGGCGCTGAAGGCCGCTGCTTCCCTGACTTGGAGGTCCAAGCGGTAATGCTGCGCAAAGGTAGACAGGGGTGACCAGGTCACCACCCTGAAAATATCGCGCGGGTGCACCTGTGACCTTTCTGCCCAAGACATGGCCTGGGCCTGAGTAGAATGCACCCGAAGCCTGAGTGGAACTGGCTTATTTTGTAAAATATAAGCCGACTCAATGGCTTGCTTAATCCAACACGCTATGGTAGCCTTGGAAGCGGCAGCCCCTTTCCGAGGTCCAGAGTGTAGGACAAAAAGGTGATCTGAGAACCGGAAAGGGTTGGTGACCTTGAGGTAACGCCTCAGGGCTCTGCTGATGTCCAGGGGGTGCAGGACCGGAGAATGCCCTTTTTCCTGTCAGAAGGCGGGGAGCAAAATTGGTTGATTAAGATGAAAGCTTGGAGACTACCTTCGGCAGAAAAGCAGGGACTGGATGAATGGTGACCCCCATCCACCAAAAAAGATAGGAAGGGGTCCTGGCACGACAAGGCCTAGAGACTCGACGAGCAGAAGCCACCGTGACGAGCAGCACACTCTTTAATGTGACATCCCTAAGGGATGTGGCCCGGAGCGGCTCAAAAGGAGCACGGGAGAGGACTCGCAGCCCTAAGAGTAGGTCCCAAGTGGGAACCACTACCCACAAAGGTGGTCGGAGGGAGCAGACTCCCCAGAGGAACCGTTGAAAGTCCGTGTGGGAGGCAAGGGAACATCCGAGAATCGGCCCTCAGAAGCAGGTTAAGGCCGCAACCTGGACTTTCAGGGGAATTGAGGGTGAGGCTTCTGTCAAACCCATCCTGGAGAAAGGAGAGGATACTAGGGACATGTATCTTCCAGGAAGAAAGCGAGTGTCGAGAACACCACGAGGAAAATAGCTGCCACACTCTGGCATAGGCCCAAGAGGTGGAGGCCTTGTGGGCTTTAAATAAGGTGGCCATGACTGCCAGAGAATATCCATTGCGCACTAGACGGCGGTGCTCAAGAGCCAGGCCGTAAGAAAGAAGGGAGTGGGATCCTCCATGAAGATGGGCCCTTGATGCAGGAAACCCCTCCGCGTGCTGAGCAGGAAAGACCAGTCATGTGTTAGACGCATGAGGTCGGCATACCAGGGGCGACAAGGCCAGTCCGGCACTACCGGGATGACTTGGCCCGGAAGGGCCTTGATGCGATGCAGAATGCTTATTGACATATCAGGGGCCATGGAGGGAAGATGTAAAGCAGGTTGTTCCCAGGCCACAGCTGCACAAGGGCATCCAGGCCCTGGGAGCTCGGTTCTTTCCTGCGACTGAAGCAGCTTGCGCCTTGGAGTTGGCGGCCATGGCCCGGGCCACCCCAACTGGCGCACAAAGGTCTCGTAAGTCCAAGGAGCAAGCTCCCACTCGCCGGGGTCCCCAGGGTATGTCAACTGAGAAAATCCGCCTGGACGTTCTCCACTTCCACTATGTACTGAGACGAGAGGGACTGGAGATGGCGTTCCGCCCAGGGAAAAAGGAGACTCATCTCTCTGGCTACACCCGGCGATCTGGTCCCGCCCTGTCGGTTGATGTAAGCCACCACTGTGGCATTGCCGGACAGAATTTTTATTGCTCGGTGCTGGATGAGGGGCTGAAAAGCGATAAAGGCTTTGCGGATGGATTGAGGCTCGAGCCTCGAGCCGATTGATTGCCCAAGCGGTCTTGCAAGCTGCCAAAAGCTCCCTGCGCTGTGTGGCCGAGACAGTGCACATCCCAGCCAGCTAGGCTGGTATCCATAGTCATGGTAAACCATTGTGGGAATGCCAAGGGCGCGCCCCTCAGACGTTTCTGCGGAGAGAGCCACCAGCTGAGGCTGCTGCGAATCGAGGGTGGCAGAGGAAGCCAGGTCTGATAAGACTGGACAGCCGGGGACCACTGTGAGAGCAGTGCCCGTTGTAAGGGGTGCATGTGCCCCCATGCCCAGGGTGGCTGCCATGGAGCCGAGCACCTGAAGATAGTCCTACACCACGGGAGCTGGGCAGAGGCGGAATGCACGAATTTGGGCCATGAGCTTCCGAAGGCAATTGTGAGTGAGGCACATGCGGGCTGTGGCTGTGTCGAAGCGAGCTCCCAGAAAGTCTATGGTCTGGGCCGGCTGAAACTGACTTTTGGCCTCTGATATCAATGCTTGACCCAGTACAAGCATTGTGGAACTTGTGTCTCTTGGGGAAACTGCTAGGTACATATGACCTAGATTGGCCACTGTTGGAAACAGAATACTGGGCTTGATGGACCTTGGTCTGACCCAGTATGGCATATCTTATGTTCTTATGACTACCCAACCGAGACGACTTAGGAAGGCGACCATGTGGGCAACCACGGTCCGTGCCTCCGATAGGGACTTGGTGCAGATAAGCCAGTCGTCCAGATAGGGATAGAGGCATATGCCGTGGTGCCATAGCCATGATGACCATGACTTTGGTGAAGGTTCGAGTGGCTAGAACTGATAATGCCTGCCGAGAATCATGAATCGCAGGTACTGCTGGTGTTCCTGGCAGATTGGAATGTGAAAATACGCCTTGGCCAGATCGAGAGAGGCGAGAAACTCTCCAGGGCGCATGGCGGATGACAAACTTGAGCATCTCCATGCAAAATCGTAGTACCCGAAGGCAGTAATTGACACCTTTGAGGTCCAGAATGGGGCAGAAGGACCCATTTATTTATTTTATTTAAAGGGTATTTCTATCCCGCCTTATCCTTCAATCACCCATCTTTCTTGGGCACCATGAAATAGATGGAATAGTAGCCAGCGCCCTTCTCGGATGGGGGACTTCGGAAATGGCCTGGAGCTGGAGCAGACGCTGGAGGGGTGGAGAAGACAGCCACCCAGGGAGACCAGAAAGGTATGAGGGATCAGTTCGGCAAGGTCTAGGGCATAGCCCCTGAAGACGGCGTCCAGCACCCACTTGTCCGATGTGATTCGGACCCATTTGCGGGAGAAAGAATTCAGTTGCCCCCCTATGGAGGACACCCTTGAATGGGCCCAGAGTCCGTCAATGGGAGGAGCGGGCAGCACCTGAGAATTTTGCCAGTGCTGAGTAAGCATCCCTGCTGCGACGGGCACCCTGAAAAGACTGCGGCCTGGCACATGACTTGTTGGGGGGAATACCAAACCTTTCCAGGCGGTATGGGTGAACATCCCGAAAACACCCCTTATAAGAACTGGGAGCAGAGGAGGTGGCTGAAGAGCGCCAAAAAGTTGCTTTCAGGCAATCCTCTGGTAGCTGCTGCAGCCTGACCTCCCTTAGATCTTTAACCAGCTTCTCCGGGTCCTCGTCAAAGAGGAGACGACCCCGGAAGTGAAGCTTGGCAAGCCGCATTTTGGAGGCATTGTCCACATTCCAATGTCGAAGCCAAAGCCAGCAGCGTGCCAGGTTCCCGCTGCTACGGAGCATGCAACGAGGCGCAACAGATCATACTAGGCATCCACCAATAACGCTGCCACCAACTCCAAGCGGGGAAGCTCCGGGTCCTCTGGCAGGAGCGCTCTAACCAGCGCAGCAGGGCCCGAGAGGCAAGCCCTCCGCAGACTGCCCCCTGTAAGGCAAGGGAGGAAGCTGAGAAGGAAGTCTTCAGAAACCCTTCCACCTTCCGATCAATAGGGTCCTTAAGGGTGGTTCCCCCCTCAACCGGGATGGTAGTGGGCTTGGTGATGGCCGTCACAAGGGCATCGACCTTGGGGAACCCCAGTCACTTCTCCAAGTCCTCTGGAGACCAGAGATATAAACGGCCCAAGTGTCTTGCCGACCGTAGGGACACCTCCAGGCTGTCCCACTCCAAGGTGATTATCTGCTGAAGCTCTGCTGGAAACAGGAACGCCACAGAGGATTTTTTGATCCCAACAATAATGGGATCCGCAGGTGACAGGCTGAGAGCTTCCATGACTTGGGCAATGAGAGCCGGCAGCTCCTCCTTGTGTAAGAGCTGGACGTCTTGACTGTCTTCCCGAGGTTCCTGGTCCTCCTGCTGATCCTCTGGTAGCAAGGGTTCACCTTCCTCTCGATCTGAAGCACAGACTCAGAAATTATCGTCAGAGTGGTACTCCCCATCCTCAGCAGCCAACGGGGTGCATGTCCCCTGAGCCCAGGGGCACCCGATAAGCTGATCCTTGGCTATTTCCACTGAAGCGGAGGCGCCAGTAAGGTCTCCGATGAGGGTCCTTGCGTGCCACACTTCCCAGGCCTGCTGAAACGACAGGAACTGCTGGTCTGCCGATGGAGGAGCCGGAAGAGGTGGAGAGGCAGAAGGATGAGCCAGGGAGGGTTATTCAGGCGTGAGGAGTGGTGGAGTATCATCACTGGGCAGCTGTGCCGCTGGAGGACCCCCAGTCGCGGGTGGGGTGGAGCCAGAGTTAAGGGCCTGCTGCTGAAAGGGCCTCCTGGATCAGCTCCACATGTAGAGCACATGCTGCCTACTAGGGTTCTCCACTTCCAGCCACAAGCCACACACCGTTGCAGGGAGGAAGGCATAGGGCCTGGCAGGAGAACTATGGCTCTAGAGAACAGCCGCGGTGAAAAAGGACCAAGGGAAAGGACTGCAGCCACCAAGAAAAACACTGCGGCGATCCTGTTTGTTTGTTTTTCCCCCCTAAAATGGCCACCAGAGAGACTGGCGAGAATTGCCACAGGAAAGAAACACTGCTGCGAGGCTGCAAAATGGCCGTCGCTGCGCCCGGAGAAGAATTGGCGGGAGACAGCCCTAACCTGCGTGCCCAGAGAAGAAGGAAGGCGCTATCTCCCTCGTCTGCGAAGAGCCCCGATGAAAAAACAAGAGATCAGACTCAACGACCAGCAAATACACTATATTAATACATCCAGACTTCATCTAACCATTATAGAACATGCGTGGATTCAATACGCCTTCGGGTAATAATCACGGGTAAAAGTCGCGGAAGAGCTATTCAACACAAATTATATCCCAATGATCACGAAATCCGATTTTACTCAATTTAAGTAAATATAATCTTACTAACATAATTATCTAAACAGATGTATGATAGTCATACCAAACAATATGGTGCATGCAAGTCCTGTAAACTTATCAATGGGATCATGAAAAAACAGTGGAGCTGCAAGCAGAAACCAACTGCACAGCCCAGAAGGACTAAAAAACTAACCATTAGCTTAACTTAAATGATGTCTATATCCGTATTCGATATAATATACGTATCCAGGGGATAACAATTACATAAATACCAGTATCATAAAAATCACAACCTAAGCAATCCATATGAAACCGAAAGAACAAGGAGAGATGGGATTCCCTTTAGGATCATAAATAAAACAATAATACCCAAAACTAAACGGTCCCAAACTATTAAACTAACAAAAAGTGCGTAATGAGTATATAATAGGGGACAATATGCTAGTCAAAATACCCACATCCATAGAGAGAAGCTAACTAAAATCAAATATATAAAAACCGATTAAAAGAAGAATACAATGTTAACTACTCTTATCAAGAAAATAAAATAAAATTTAAAAACTAATTAAAACTAATTATTATAATTATTATATAAAGAGACCATAGAAAACAACCTTTTAAAAGGGCTATTCAGCACAAACAAATTTTGAGATTGTGTTTTAAGAGTTCACTTAGGACAATCGGTGTTCCAAAGAGGTCAGCTGACTCTGTTTCCCTCGTTAGTCAATATATCACATGGCGCAAGTGCGGGCGTTTTTTTGCGATCTAAGACTTCAAGCTTCATTTTTATACAGTGTGCAATTAACAGCGGTATTAAACAATTTTGCACCAGGTACGTTTTTGTATTTGTATATTATAATACAGCACCTTTAATAATCCTTGTGATCTGGAACAAAACCGGCATTTCTAGTGATGTTCTAGTATTATGGTGTCGTTTAGCCATTTTATTCTCTTTTTAAAGCTTTATGAGGAGTTCTTTTTCAGAATTTTGGGTATATGATTAGTTTTGGTTCATGTTGTGGTGGGGATATCACATTTTGTAATCTTATTTTGTAATCTAGGAAAAGAACTGGCATTTAATTTTGTTCTAAAAGTATGATTTCATTAAGCCATTATATTCTGGGTTCTTAAACAACTATGAGCAAAACTCTTTTGTAATTGAAATCTTGTGGTTTATTTTTTGGAGGCATTTGCACCTTTTTTTCATGCTGATCACTGCTGTTTTTTTATGAATAAGCAGTAGTACTGATCTCATCTCCTCTTTCCCTTTAGCTTACAAGACAACATATGGGATTATAATTGACAGAGGTATTTTCCCTCCTTGCTACTGGCTATAGAGCTTTGGTTACACGTCACACCCTTTGGTTATTTATGGCTGTTCTTTTTATTATTGGATTTCATTTTAGTGTGTTTATGCTGGTGTTATTTTTGATGTTAGAGTCATTTACACATATGAAACAAGACAACTGTAATAATACTTTATTATATTGTATACAGGGGTACAATAGCCAAGCCGACCCAACACAGGCCGTGTTTCAGTTATGCCTTAATCAGGGGTGTTCTTGGCATACTAAAATCATAAAAGATAAATGAAAACTAAAATTAAATAGTAAACACCTATTGTAATTAAAAAATAATAATAAAAGATAATAAATAAATAGTAAAACCTGCATATAAAACAGAACAAATAATAGTAACAACTTAATATATATGTAAATGACTCTAACATCAAAAATAACACCAGAATAAATACATTAAAATGAAATCCAAATATAAAAAGAACAGCCATACATAAACAGAGGGTATGTCATGTATTCAAGGCTCTATGGCCAATAATAAAATGATAAATAGTCACGCATACATATAATAAGTTAGTTGTCCTCCTTTTTACCACGTTTGGACTGGGTTCTTGCACTTTATGTGCTTTCATGCTTTTGTGTTGGTCCATAGTGCCGGGCTCAAAGATGCAGAATCTATTGGCCCAAAGAGAAACTCCTGCTGCTTCTCCCAACCCTTCAAGCCCCTTCTAGTCATCTGCAACCACAGGTTACAAAAGGTGGGCTGGTAGTTGGGGCCCAGGCACCAGTTGTGCCGGTCCAAGACTGAGATGGTCCAGGCACACTTGGTACATTTTTTTAAAATGCTTACTGGCTTTTGGGACATGTCCAGGGACACAGCCATGGTGAAGTCGAACGGCTCAATGATGCCAGTCGCGGGAAAAAAGATGAAGGGAAAAAAAAAGGAGTACAAAAGGCAAAAAGAAAGCAATGGCACGGGGGCTGCTGCTACTGATGACAGGTGGTGAAAAAATAATAAATGATGGCCCTTAAGGACAAAAATTGAGAGAACCTTTTCTGACAGTGCAGGAACAAGTCCTAGGGCTCCATGTAAAAAGAAGACTGGAAAAGATGGCACTGCGGAAGGCGTGCATGCAAGATGGTGCGCCTTCCAAAGGTTTCTAGTAGAAGTTGTGAAGCTTTCCTGCATGGGGCTCCATAAGTGATGTCACCCATACGTGAAGACTTACTTCCTGTTTGTCTACGGAGAATGTTCTGTCTCTAGCAGACAGTGGAAGCATTTGTCTCAGCTCTGAAAGATTTGAACAAGCTATGATTTGGATGAGGAAAAAGACCGATATCTCCACTCTCTTCACCTGCTTCACTGTGGGGATAACAACCTGAACCTGCTGACTGGAATGTAAAACTCTTCAGTTCATATTGCAGACAAACCGGGCCAAGCCCATGCATTATTTTAAATGCCACTATGGACACCTTACACTGAATATGACTTCTCACTGAAAACCACTGCAAATATTTCAAAGGGGTTGCAGAAGTCCACCTGGGCACACCCAAGATCATTGCTAGGTACTTGTGACCTGGATTGGCAACTGTTGGAAACAGGATACTGGGCTTGATGGACCTTGGTCTGACCCAATATGGCATGTCTCATGTTCTTATTCTCGCTACAGCATTCTGTGCAGACTACAGTCTAGTATTGTCCTTTATTGATTTTAATTTTATTTCTGTGGGAAGTTTGCACAACTGCGCAATTGGGGGTGCTGGGGTTGTTGGGATGGGCTTTCAGGAAGCTCTGGGGCCCCCAAGTCCACTCAGTGAAGGTTTGGGTATCCTAGCGGGGGGCAGCCTGTAGGCAACCGCTTGTGTTTCTACCCTATTTAGACCCAGATTACTATGTCACTTGGGAGGTGGAGGTCATTCTAGAGGAGTATGTGCTAGATCTGGTGTGGCCCCTCATCGACGTCTTTATGGCTTCACTTTATTGGGCGCCCCTGGAAAAGTGCAAGCGATACAGGTTACCTTGGAGTGTCTGCTGCAGCTAAAGGCCATGATATCCATTGCCAAGAATCAAGTGGGGCACAGGTTGGTATTCCATTTACTTTGTGGTTCTCAAGGAAGGAAGGAATGTGGCGCACGATGTGGCCCCAAAGGTCCCTCTGTTTCACGTGGAAACCTTACGTTCCGTGATTGTGGCCATTCTAGATTTGACCAAGACTACCTGACTATACCCCAATACCAGCTGAAGCAGCTACAGACTGCAAAATACAGCAGTGCACATCATTTCGTGTGCCCATCAATTCGACACCATTTCGCCCTTGCTCATGAGGCATCATTGGTTGCTTGTCTCTTTTCGTGTTCAATTTAAGGTTCTATCTTTTGTACATAATCTGGAGCTACAACATGAATAATTTTATCTTGTTTCTTTGGTTTCTCTACACGCTCCAGCTAGAGCTCTTCGTTCTATACATGGCTTTCGGTTCTACAGACCTTCTCCCTCTATTATTAAATACAAGTCTACGCACAAGTCAGCGTTTTTTTTGTAGCCGCCCCTTCTCTCTGGAATTGTTTACCAACTTCAGTGCGTGCTCAGACAAATCATAAACATTTTAAGAAACTTCTTAAGACTTTAACTTGCCATCTTCCTTTTCGCGGTCCTTTTTCCCTTGTTTAGTTATTTTTATACTATATATTGTGCTCTTTTCCTTCATTTAATGGCGTTCATTTCTATTATTTACTGTTATTTTTACCTTGGTAAACCGCATAGATTGTTTTGTCACTTTTGCGGTTTATCAAATACACACACACACACACACACACACACACCCCATAAGCTAAGATGGTTGAAGTATAGTGATGATAGTGTTTGCGAAGTTTGGTGTTGGCAGAGAATTTGTTTTTTTTGGGACTCCCTATTTGCTCTGTTAGGTTCATACTGGCTAAGTTACAATGCACAGGCTGCTTATAGGGCTGAGTTTCAGCTCAGTGTTCTCAGTCTTCATCTCCTGGTAGGTGAGCACAACCAATGTGTCTGGACTGGGCTGGGGGCACTCCACTAAAGATTATTATTAAGTAAGGTCTAATTTCACCGTTGCTCTCCCCGCTCCTCAGTCTTTCCGTGCACAAGAACACCAGATAACTGACTTAGCCATTTCAGGTCTGTCACAGGAAAGACAAAATTAACCAGCTACTGCACTGACCAGTCACAGCCGGGCCTCTTGCACACTTCCTGGCTGTCAACTGTCATTACCACCTGAATCCTTTTGCTTAAATTACACAAGAATGTCAAATATGCAAAACTGCATGGAAAAGCATACATTACCCCATATCTATATAATAAAATGTCAAACCTCAAATCTAACAAAATTATTCTTGCTTTGCTTATTATTCCCCCTCCCCCCACGTGGTGTTTTAAAAAGTAAGTGAATTAATGCGTTTGGCCCATCTTCTTTTCTCCCTACTAGAAAGAAACCTGTAATTTCCATTCTAAACCTTTTCAGTGTACTGAAATAAGGAGAAACAAGAATCTTTTTTCTTAAAAATCCGATTATCTTTAGAAAGCATTCAATTGTGGCATTAAGACAAGAGTTCTCTAGATTTGATTAAACCATGCTTCAATCGCTGCCTTCACAGTTTTATTCTAAGAACACATTGTAATCTCTTCTCACAGCAACTAAGAGCTACTGGGATAATCTATGCAGATTCCATGATCAGGCGATGTCCCAAACTAGGGGTCAATGACTTCTGTGATATTTTAAATTTGCTGCACTGACCTTGGAGTGACGCGATGAACTCGTACACCTCCTCCACACTCCAGCGGTTAGGGTTGCTGGAGAGAAAGACAGGGTTAATGCCCAGCAGCTCTGGGGGGGGAGGGGCGCTGCAGGAAGCCCTCGGGTCTCGATCTGCACTGTGACCTGCTGCTGGGGAGAAGGTCTCATCGTAACTGGAGTTATCAGAGCCGCGGCTGGAGTCTTCCTGAGCCTGTGGGTAATGTGGAGGAGAGGGAGAATAGCAGCATCAGCGTGACCCTTTTTCCACAAGGTACATTTGGAAGCTGCTTAGACCGAAAAGCATTGTGTAAAGAATCACGGATTAGTACAGACCTGCCCTTCAGCAGAAGAAATGCTCTGCCCTAGTAACACTAATTCAACCATTTTTTTTCCATTGGACAGGGCTCAAGAAGAAAGCTGGATATATCTCTCTGTTGTTGCTAAGAACTCCCTTCATCTCCCCAAAACACACGCAAAATCAGTGGAAGAGGTGCAGTAGAAGAAGTGGCTATTACAGGAAGGTGGAGGGATCATTTTTCCTAGATCCTGGCCCCAGATGGTCTCAGAACTCCTCTCATCCTTGAATACCTCCCATCGATTTTGCACTCATGTGATCTCAGAGCTCCCCTCACCCTCAGACGCTTTCCCTGGATTTTGGCCCGTGCAATTTCAGAGCTGCTGCGACGTGGTCCACGGCGGCGGGCTCTGGCACTGTTAGGATCCTGCAGGTCTTTCAGTTTCTTCCGTTTTACCCGGAACTGGTGACTGCAGCTGACATTGTACCTGCAGAGGGAAAGTGGCAAGTCTGTCACTGCTCCCTGGGTAACCATCTCTCTGATTTACACAATTCACCTCATGCAATGCTTTGCACACAGCATCACCTGTGAAATGACGACAGCAGATACAAAACACCAGAGGAGGAGAGATGAAAAGTTTCCAAATTACACAACAAACAAAATACTGAACTCTGAAGATTAGATATTCGAGAACAGAAGCTGGTATAGCTCGTTCTTTAAAATGAGGGCTTCTTACTTTTTCACATTTCTGAAGTGCCACTAAAATATAAGGAAGGAAATGTAGAGCTAATACTGAAAAGTCAATATACAGTATAAAACCAGGAGCAGGAAAGAAAGGAGAACAATCAGCCCAGTAGGGGGGCAGCTTGAAAATACTTTCTGCCTGCTTTATATTTAGAAGACAGCAACACTGTTCCTTCAGACGCTGCCTCTCACCCCAAGGTGGCATCACCCTCCCCCACCTGCCCAATCTCTGCTTCATGCTTCCCTTCAGCATCCTACCCTTGGGCAAATGCAGCAGCGATATCCCTCTCCCAGGGCAAGACCGACCTACCATCTGCTCCATCTCACCTCTTGGCACAGGTCATGGAACAGAACCTCTTGGAGCCATGGAACTGGTCAGATGGCGCATATTTTCCACAGTATTCACACCTCAGGAGGCTTGTCCTCTTTTCTGAGTCTGCAAGGGCGAACGGGGAAAGATGCTTGAGAGAGAGTGCATTATATTTATGTATGTCTTTACAGACAGAGGGAGGGAAGAAAACAGTGAGGTGGGGAGGGTGAAAATAGATCCTCTGCAACACGGTGCTTATACTCAAGGATAAGGGATTCCTCGGGACAGGAACATGCTGCCCTCACTCACCCACAGTCGCTGTGGCGTCCCCTCCCAAAGCTCCGGATGGATTTTCAGAGATGGCGGAGGCTGGTCCTCCCTGTGTCTGTTTCTCAGAATCTTTGAGCAGCTGGGAGCAGCCAACCTTAGAAGGGAAAAGAAAAGGATGTGGGTCATGTTTCACATCTGCCAGAATTAAACATACCACCAGCTGCGGTCACAGCAGACCTTAGGTTCTGTCACTGCTCAGATGTTGTAGCATGTGCATGCATAGTCAATTGTCTTCATCTATGTATTACAAACAGATGCACATCTACACAGAAGCTAAAACCAGTTGGAAACCTGGGACGGGGAAAGGAGGCAGTTCTATGGGAAAAAGCTTCACCCTTCCTGGAACATGGCTAATAATTATTGCTCTTACTGGAAATGGCTCTGCCCCTTCTTGGATGACAAAGCCCTCAATAATGTGTGTGAGGATCTGTGGCTTCACGATGGCCTGTGGTGGCTTGGAATCACCATTCTGACGGGAAAGCATGCCAAGGGAAGGGACACAGGGCAGTGTATTGACCAAAGTGCTCTGGACCACAGGGGTAGTTGCAGCAGCAAGAACGGCAGCTTCAGACTTCTCTGGAAGAGACAGAAATAAAATGAAAATGGAAATAACCAATGCCGATCCACTTGCCGGTCTTCCTGGGAAAAAGAGTAGTTACTCACCTGTAACAGGTGTTCTCCAGGAACAGCAGGAATCAGTCCTCACATATGGGTGACATCGACGTCGATGGAGCCCTTGCGGAGCATTTCCCCAGCTTTCTATGAAAGCTTTAGGAATGCAGGAACGCATGCGTGGTTCCCTTCCCGCCTAAAGGTGCCATCTTACCTCAGTCAAATGACATAGCTAAGAACAGCACACAAAAAAAGTAAAATAAACCATGTACAACTGCAACTCCAAGGGGAGGAGGGAGGGTTGTGAGGACTGATTCCTGCTGTTCCTGGAGAACACCTGTTACAGGTGAGTAACTACTCTTTCTCCAGGACCAAGCAGGAAGTCAGTCCTCACATATGGGTGACTCCCTAGCTCTGGGCTACCAGGAACCCAGGCTGAACAAGAGAACTCCCTCTAGTCTCAGCATCAAAGAAATGCTTTTCACTGACAGAACCTCCACCGGCAGTCCAACAGAGGGCAGGAGTTGCCTAAACCTCAAAGAGATTCCGGAGTACTGCCTGGCCAAAAGCACTGTCCCTACGGGACTCCCTTTCCAGACAGTAATGGGCCGCAAATGTCTGGCTTGAAGACCAAGTAGCAGCCCTGCAGATGTCTACCAAAGGTACAGAGCAGAGATGAGCCACTGAGGCAGCCATTGCCCTGACACGATGGGCCGTGACCTGACCCTGCAAAGGAAGGTCAGCCACCCTGTAAGCCCAGGTGATACAGTCAGCCACCCAGATGGACAAGGTACGCTTGGACACAGCCAACCCCAAATTATTAGGGTCAAAAGATATGAAGAGCTGAGTAGCCCTTCTATGTCCCTGCGAACGGTCAAAGTAGAAGGATAAGGCCCTCCTACAGTCCAGGGTATGCAGAACTGCTTCAGCCTGGCTTGCATGGGGCCTAGGGAAGAATGTTGGAAGGACCACCTCTTGGTTGAGGTGGAAAGAGGAGACAACTTTTGGGAAGAACTTTGGATGAGTCCTGAGGACTACCCTGTTCCTATAGAATCTGGTGTAGGGCCTGTCACAGACCAGGGCCTGAAGCTCACTCACTCGCCTAGCCGAGGTTAGGGCTACCAAGAAGAGTGTCTTCCAGGACAGGAAGTGTAGAGGGCAAGTAGCCATCGGCTCAAAAGGTGGGTGAGTCAGTTGCTGCAAGACCACATTCAACTCCCATTCAGGAGCAGGAGGACGGATTGGAGGCTTGAGCAAGAGCAAGCCTCTGAGGAACTGGGACACCAAGGGGTGAACCGAGAGAGAATGTCCTTCCACCAGTGAGTGGTGAACTGCTAGAGCTGAGAGGTGGACCCGAACAGAATTGGACTTAAGTCCCTGATTGGATAAGTGCAGTAGGTACTGGAGTACTACTGGTACTGCACAGGAGATGGGATCTTCTGTACGTAGCCGACACCACACAGAAAACCTTTTCCATTTTAGGGCATAGTTTTTCCTAGTGGACTGTTTCCTAGAGGCTAGGACAACCTCCTCAAGCTCCTGAGGTAGGCCCCAGGGAGCCAAAACTACCCTTGCAGCTTCCATGCCATCAAATTGAGAGCTTTGAGATTGGGGTGCAGAAGGGAACCCTGATCCTGAGAGAGAAGGTCGGGATGCAACCCCAGAGGCAGTGGGGGATCCACTGCCAGCTGAAGCAGAAGCGGAAACTAAGGCTGTCTCGGCCACCTGGGAGCCACCAGCAGGACCGAGGCCTTGTCCTGAAGAATCTTGAACAGAGTTCGGGCCACCAAGGGCATGGGAGGAAACGCATACAGGAGGCCCTGAGACCAGGGAATCAGAAAAGCATCTGCTGCTATCCACAGAGGATGCGGTTGCCTGGAGCAGAACTTTGGCAGCTATTTGTTCAGAGGACTGGCAAACAGGTCTATGGATGGAAGTCCCCATTTCAGGAAAACCTTCTGAACCACCAAAAGATGGAGCTGCCACTCGTGGGGCTGCAGGATCCTGCTCAACCTGTCCGCCAGGTAGTTCTCCTGACCAGGTAGATACACTGCCTTGAGGAGCATGTTGTGTCTGAGAGCAAACAAGCAAAGGTCCTGTGCCTCCTGACAAAGGAGCCTGGACCCAGTTCCACCCTGCTTGTTCACATAAAACATGGCTACCTGGTTGTCTGTTTGAACTAGGACAGACTGATGAGCCAGAGTTTGAGAAAAAGTCTTGAAGGCTAACCGAATAGCCCTCAATTCCAGGAGATTGATTTGTTGTGCGGCTTCCCAGGGAGACTACAGGCCCTGGGTGCACTTGCCTAGACAATGAGCTCCCCAGCCCTACAGAGAGGCATCCGTGGTCAACACCACTGTGAACCCAGGAATCTGAAAAGGTACCCCTTGGAGCAGATTGGGTAGGTGCCGCCACCAGTTGAGGGAGTTCAGGAATTGTCTGGACACCCTTATCCTGTCTCGGAGGCTGCCTGTGGCCTGTGACCACTGAGTCCGAAGGCACCACTGTGCAGGCCTCATATGGAGCCTGGCTTTGGGGGTCACATGTACTGTCGAAGCCATGTGGCCTAGAAGCCTCAGGCAGAGTCTAGCGGAGAACAGTGACCCGCTGAGAAACTGGCTTGCCAAGTTTATCAGTCTTTGGGCTCTGTCTTCTGGCAAGAATGCCTTTGCCAGCTGAGAGTCCAACCTTGCCCCTATGAACTCCAAGTTCTGGGATGGGAGCAAAGTGGACTTTGCGAAGTTGATGACAAACCCCAGGCTTTGAAGAAGAGCAATAGTTCTGAGGGTGGCTTGTCTGGCCTCCTGGCACGTCTGACCCCTGATGAGCCAGTCGTCCAGATAAGACAAAGATACCCTGATTTCTCAGGTAGGCCGCCACCACTGCCAGGCATTTGGTAAAGACCCTGGGAGCGGAGGTGAGGCCAAAAGGTAGTACTCTGTACTGATAATGGTTTCCTCCCACAATGAACCTGAGGTACTTTCTGTGGTCTGGATGAATGAGGATGTGAGTATATGCATCCTTTAGATCCAAGGAGCATAGCCAATCTCCCTGCTGGAGGTAGGGCAGAAGGGTTCCAAGAGTAAGCATCTTGAACTTTTCCCTCTCCAAGAACTTGTTGAGGTTTCAGAGATCTAGAATAGGTCGAAGGCCACCGGTTCTTTTGGGTACCAGGAAATACCTGGAGTAGAACCCTTGGCCTTATAAGTGGGGAGGCACAGGCTCCACTGCCCTGTCCACCAACAGACCTTGTAGCTCCTGAAGGAGAAGATCTGTGTGCAGGGGAGGCCTTGGAGGCTCCCCTGGAAAATATGGAGGAGGCAGTTGCTGGAAGTGTAGTGCATAACCCTTGTGGACTATTCTTAACACCCAACTGTCTCCAGTGATGAGTGGCCACTGGTGGGCAAACAGAGCAAGGCGACCTCCTGTGCAGGGTTGGGAGAGCAGGGATGGAGAGGCTATGCCTAAGGAGTCAAAAAACCCCACCCTGCTGAGTGGGAGCAGGGGCCGGAGGCTTGGGGGTCCTCTGCCTACGGGGCCCATTACCCTGCCCCTTGGCTTGCTGACCCTGAGGGGCAGCTTGGGCAGCCTGATATTGTGGGTACTGTTTGTAGGCAGTGCCCTTCCTCGGGTAAAATGGCTTTTTACCCGAGCCCTTCTTCTTGTGAGAAGGGGCAGAAGTCTTTCTAGACAGCCTTGTCCTTGTGAGGTGCTCGGTTTCGAGCTGAGCGGCCTTCTCGGTCATGGGTTTGCCAAAAAGGTTCTCACCTCGGCAAGGGACATCGACCAACTTGTCCTGAACCCATGGCTCGAGGTCCGATGACTGCAGCCATGCCTGGCGTCGAGCCGCGATGCCGGCTGCCGCAACCCGGGCCGAAGCCTCGAAGCCATCGTAGGCAGCGTGGGACATAAACTTGGAGCATTCCCGGATCCCCGAGGACAAAGACTTGAACCTCTGCAAGGGTTCCCCGGAGAGACCAGCAGAGAACCCGGCCAGCTTCTTGGCCAGGTCTCGCAAGTACATGCCCATGTACAGCTGGTAAGACTGAACACGGCAAGCAAGTATCGAGCCCTGGAAGCACTTTCTACCAAAACCATCGAGGTTTCGGGCCTCCCTGTCAGGAGGCACCGCGGAGTGCATTTTCTGACTTTTCAGGCGATGCATGGCCGATTCCACCACCATGGAATGGTATGGTAGCTGTGCCTTCTGAAAGCCAGGCCTTTTCCGGAGTCGATAGATCGAATCGACCTGCTTGCTTAAAACTGGCGCCGAGGCCGGTGCCTCCCACATCCGGAAGAGGAGCCGTTCCAGCATCGGAGGAACCGGGACAGTATCCTTCGGAGGAGAGTCATACTGCAGGGCCTCGGGCTCCTCGGCTCGAGGCTCCTCCTCGGGGTCCGCAGGGATAGCCAACGCAATGGCCATATCTCGGACGAACTCCGAGAACCAGGTATCCTCCGGAGGGGATCTACTCCGGGGTTCAGACTGCGGTGAGTCCGATGGGACACACCGAGTCTTGAAGGTGTCGGGAGACTCCTCATCCTCCGTCTCCCATGCGGACTCGTCCGATGAGGAATCGGGGTCTGACCTCGCGGGGCCTGCGAGCACCCGCCCCGACGCCCTCGGTTCCGAACGGGAGGTCGAGGGAGACTGCGACCGAGGTCGACCTCGAGCCTTCATGGTCTCGAATATCGGCTCGGTCTCCGGGGTCGACTTCGAGGTCGATGTCCTGGTGGTCGGGGCAGATGCGCCAGACAGGCTGGCCATCAGTGCCCGCTGCTGTTCCATGAAGGCAGACAGTCTGCTCTCCAAGGCTGTCAACCTGAGACCCAGCTCAGGAGACTCAGCAGCTCCCGACTCGGACCCCGGCGGCGGCGGCGGCGCCGGGCCCGACGTCGGCTCCCTGGGAGGAGAGTCCACGAGGACTACGGGGCTTACGTGTCCAGCAGACTCCGGCTCCAGTCGAGAGACTTTGGAAGGCTTCTCCTGTTCCACGGGCCCGGGGCGACGGTCGGGGGTCCGAGACCTAGCTCTCGAGGAGCCAGGGACCTCTTCCAACGACGCTCTCGCGAGTCGCTTCTTCCTCTTGCGTTCCCGGTCCGGGGACCCCCTTTCCGAGGAGCCACGACGATGCTCGGGATCCGATTCCCGAGATGTCGAGGCCTCAGACGAGGTCCGGCCCTCAGAAAAAAGCCTTTCCTTTTGATGCTGACGACTTCGCAGTGCCTTGGAAGACATTTTCCCACATGGTCCACACGTCTTAGGGTCATGATCAGAATGAGGCACCGAAGACAGCAGTCGTGTGTGTCGGTGAGAGACATCAGCTTCTTGCACCGATCATACTTCTTAAAACCGCTGGAAGCCATCGGGGAAAAAAAAAGAGTCCCCGCGAGGTCAAAAGACCGGCCTTCCAGGGAAAAAGAAAAAAGGGCGCAAACGCCAGCCACAAAGGGCAAAAAACGAAAAAAGAAGATCGGGCTCGATACCGGTGTACCGAACCTGGCGGGAGGGGCACCGGCGTCGAACCAGAGAAGAAAAATAGCGAAGAATTGCAAAAAATCAAACAATTTTCCGGGATGACTAGGACTCACGTCTGGCGGGCTTCACGGAAAACGAGAGACTGAGGTAAGATGGCACCTTTAGGCAGGAAGGGAACCGCGCATGCGTGCCTGCATTCCCAAAGGCTTTCATGGAAAGCTGGGGAAATGCTCCGCAAGGGCTCCATCGACGTCAATGTCACCCATATGTGAGGACTGACTTTCTGCTTGGTCCTGGAGAAATAATCTATCTGCATGCTCGTTTTCCTATAAACAAAGATCTACCCGTTCATCCGTATTTCTGTTCGCTCATGATTAATAAATTCATATAGCTATGAATCACTGGCCCTCTTATACAGGTCTCTCCTGGGAATGACCTACCAGCTCACCCAGGTACTCATTCTCCCAAGAACAATCATCCACCAGCTCCTAGATCCTAATTTTATTTAACAACAGAAATGCTGTTGGATTCTGGGAAGATGTTATCAGTATAGAGACAGGATAGTTTTCTTTTAACCCATGCAAAGATACTTATTCTCTCACCAGGGACAACCTCCTTGTCCTCCAGGGGTTTGGGGCCGTCTGTGCTTGGTGACAACTTTGTGGCCAAAGAAGCTATAGGAACAGCCTCTTCCTTTTCTTCTTCAGCTTCAGCCTTCCTCTTCACGGCTATAGGTTTCTCCTGTTTGACAACAAAATAAACCAGAGAATGCAGTCAGAGACCAGAATATGAGGTGGGAGAACGGTGTGTCAGTGACCCTATCTAGACATATCTGACCTCACTGTGTCCTCGCTTCACAGTCACCTCACAATGAACATTTGTGTCTCGCATACGGATAAGGTGGCAAGAGCAGACGACCTCCAATCACTTCCAGTTTCTGCTCACTCTCTATTGCTTCTGTAATATCACAGACTCACCCTAATACCGTTCAATGCCTGTCCCAGGCTTTACCCTTCATTCCCCCACACCAAGGATCTCCCCTATACCTATCCCATGTTTTACCCCTCACTTCCCACCACTGAGGATCCCCTGCCTATCCTAGGTTTTAACCCTCAAGCTCCTCTCCATTGCTAAGAAAAATCTGGTCTTAGCTGCTCATTTTCTTTTCTTGAGTCCATCCAGACCAGCTCAAACTAGTCAATACTGTATTGGTTATGCTCGCCAACCAGCAGATGGAGAGAGACTATAGAACTATTAACTTAGTCCTATAAGAGGCACAATGCAATCAGAAGCATGCCTGTATTTTTGTAACAAAATAATGGTACCAACTCAGAACTAGTTTGAACACCTTCCTCCATTGGAGAGGATCCAGAATTGCAACCAAGGGTGACCAACACCCTTAAAGAAACTGAGGACCCCTTGGCAGCCTCCACATGAACCAGCCAGCCATACCAATACAGCAGAAACTTAAAACTTAAAGGGGGTTTTCTAAACTGTACTGGTCAGGACGGACTCAAGGAAAGAAAATTAGCAGGTAAGACCAAATTTTTCCTTCCTTTTTGTCCACCAGAGCAGACCAGATTGTATGGGATATAACAAAGCACCCCTTACAATGGGTGGGATTCAGACACTGCCACTCAAAGCACACTGGCTCAAAGTTGTATCCTCTCTAGCTCGAATATCTAGTCTATAATTCTTAGAAAGTAATGCAAAGATGACTACATTGCCGCTTGGCAAATCACCTCAGATTCCTCCCAAGACACGGAAATAACCCTGGTTGAATAAGCCTTGAACCCCTTGGGTGGAGGCTGACCTCGGAGAATGTAATACAACACAATGGTCTCTTTAAACCAATGGACGATTGATGCCTCAGTGGCAACTTCTCTTTTTCTTGCACCCATAAACAACAAAAATAGGTGATCCAATTCCCTAACATCATTTGTCACCTCCAGATACGGTGAACATCCAGGATACAAAGGAAAAGATGAAACACTACCAACTGAATTTTGTGAAACTACATTTTCTGCAAAAAGGAGAGAATAGTATGCAGTGAAACTCCTGTCACGGTGAATCTCAGAAAGGGTTCTCAACCAAACAGAGCCAGCAGCTCAGAAATCCTTCTTGCTGAGAAAGACGCTACCACCACAAAGACCACCTTCAAAGTAAGGTCTTTTACAGAAGCTCTATTCATAGCTTCAAATGGTTCGGAACATAATGCCTGAAGAAGCAAGGTGACATTTTACTTACCAATTAATGTCCTTTCCTTGAGTCCTGCTAGACCAGTCCAGACAAGTGGGTTGTATTCCCCCTACCAGCAGATTGGTGGAGACAAAGAACCAATGAAAAGCCAACGTTTCAATAATATCACTCTCATGCCTCTATTTGTCTCAGCCACCAGAGGTCCCTTCACTATTTGTCCTAAAGCATATGGGAGAAATATGGCAAGCCTTACACAACCTCAACCGTGGGCAACAATGAATAATTAACAGTAGAGAACTACTACAGAAAAACATAAAACATAAGACTGAGGGTAGACGATAAACCTGCAGAGCCAAGTATAAAAGTCAGTGCAGACTCAAGGGTACCGCAGCAGCAGAACGAAGAAATACTTTTCCGGGACAGGCCCTGGACTGGTCTAGCAAGACTCAAGGAAAAGACATCAACTGGTAAGTAAAATGTCACTTTCCATATAGTCCTGCTAGACATAAGATATGCCATACTGGGTCAGACCAAGGTCTATCAAGCCCAGTCTCCTCTTTCCAACAGTAGCCAATCTAGGTCATAAGTACCTAGCAGTTTCCCCAAAAGACACAGGTTCCACAATGCTTGTACTAAATCAAGCAGTGATATCCTGGGTCCTTTTTAATAATGGTTTATGGACCTTTCCTCCAGGAACATGTTTAAACCTTTTTTTAAACCTAGCTACACTAACAGCTTTTACTACATCCTCCGGTGACAAATTCCAGAGTTTGATTACATGCTGAGTGAAAAAATATTTTCTCTTATTAGTCTTAAATAGGTTACCATGTAGCTTCATTGCAGGTCCCCTAGTCTTTCTATATTCTGATGATGTACACAATCGATCTACGTTTACCCGTTCCACTCCACTCCATTCATTAATTTATAGACCTCTATCATATCTCCCCTCAGTCGTCTCTTTTCCAGGTTAAAGAGCCCTAACCTTTTTAGCCTCTCTTCATAGAGGTATCCTTCCATCCCCGTTACCATTTTGGTTGCTCTTCTCTGTACCTTTTCTAGTAACGCTATATTTTTTTAAGATATGGCGATCAGAATTGCACATAATACTCAAGGTGCTGTCACCAGACAAGTGGGATGTACCAAAGTTACAAATCCACTGGGCGGGAATAAGAAACCGCAGCTTGAAAAACCTTGAACCAAAGGCTGCGTATGGACATTCAAGTGGTAATGCCTGACAAAAGTGGAAAGTGATGCCCATGTGGCTGCCTGGCAAATGTCTGTAGAGGCTACTGAGCTCTGCTCCGCCTATGAGGACATCTGCACTTGGGTAGAATGGGCACATAAACTCTCCGGAACCAGCCGGTTCCATAACAGATATGCTAAGGCAAAGACCTCCTTAATCCAGCGTCCTAAAGTCAACTTAGCCACCGTGTCACCCTTGCGTGGGCCAGCACACAGCACAAAAAGATGGTCAAACTTACGAAAGGAACTTGTAACCCCCACGTACCGGAGAAGCACCCTTCAGACAATCACAAGGCGAAGATCCTTATCCTTCATCCGACACTACTCCTTAGAGGAGGAGGGCAAGTGTACTATCTGGTTCACATAAAAGGGAGAAAGCACCTGAGACAAGAAGGAAGGCACAGGCTGACTGTAAACGGCCTCCTTGAAAAAGACAGATAAGGATCTTTACAAGACAGAGCCTGCAGCTTGGAAATCCGCCCTGCAGAACAAATCGTGATCAAGAAGATAGTCTTGAGCATCAAATCCTTTAAAGCAGCATGCTTCAATGGTTCAAAGGGTGCTGCCATCAGGGCCCTGAGCACCAGACACAGACCAAGGAAGGAATCACAGATCAGAGGAGAAGATGCAGACACTGAACCCCCTGGAGAAAGCACAAGACATCTGGATGCAAGGCTAGAGACTTACCAGCTACCAGACCTCGGAAATAGGCCAAAAGGTGCTACCTGAACATTCTGGAAGCTAAAGGAAAAGCTGTTCTCCAGGCCATCCTGTAGAAAGACCAATGGAGATGGCAGATTGGCAGCCTCAGGAACCAACTATCGAGTGCCACACCATCGCTCAAAAGAGGCACCAGATCCACACGTATACTAACTTTGTAGACCTCTTCCGACCTCAGAGCAGAGTGGAGACCACCACTGGAGGGTAACCCTTATGTACCAGCCATCACCTTTCAAGAGTCAAGCTGTAAGCAAGAAGGAACCGGGTCCTCCAGGACAATTGGTCCTTGCCACAACAGGCCCCAAGATGGAGGCAACCGAAGAGGAGGTCCCTGCAGGAGCCACATCAGGTCTCCAAACCATGTTCTCCTCGGCCAATCCAGTGCCACCAGAACAATCCTGGCCAAGTGACATTCTATACGCCGCATCACATGCCCCACCAGGGGCTATGGGGGAAACACATACTACCAGTACTGACCTGGTCAAGGCATCGACACCCTCTGACCCTGTCTCCATGTGGCGAATAAAGAAGCGGCAAACTTCAGCACTGGAGCAGGTTGCCATCAGATCTATTTCAAGGCGACCCCAGCTGCGCAGAATCAACTGAAACACCTCCTGACTTAACTCCCACTCTCCAGGATCCAGAGTGTGCTGGCTGAGGAAACACACTTCTGCACTGTCCACCCCAGCAATGTGCTGAGCTGACAAGGCTAGGAGGTTCTTTTCCACACAGGCAAACAGGAGAGCCATTTCCAGAGCTATCCCAGCGTTCCTTGTGCCACATTCCTGATTGACATAAGCCACTACAATGGCATTGTCTGAAAATGCTCAAGTCACCCAACCCTCTATCAGAGGCCAGAAACGCAAAACAGCTAACCTGATGGCCCTCGCCTTGAGGTGGTTAATGGATCACATCGGTTTCCCTGTGGTTCCAAAGGTCCTAGGCTGTACGATCCAGGCAAAGGGCTCCCCAGCCCAAGAGACTGGAATCTGTTGTCAGGAGGATCCAGGAGAAATTGGCCAGTGACACGCCCTTCCTCAGATGACAGGGCTGCTGCTGCTACTACCACAGGCTGGATTTCACCATCATCAGGAGTGGGAGTCTGCGCTCAAACGTCTGTGAACTCAGGGACCTCCAAGTCAACAAGGACCTCTGGATCGGTCGCATGCGAGCATGCACCCATGGCACCATCTCTATGGTCATTGCCATCAATCCGAGAAGCTGAAGAGAATCCCAAACTCTGGGAGCCTGCTGTGCACAGAAGAGCTTTCTTGAAAAATGAAAAAAAAACCTCCTTACTGAGGCTAATGTCCATAAATTAGCAAATCATACAGGCATTTATAAAACTCATTAAACCAAGAGGAAAAGGCCTCAGTATCCCCCCAGAGCCAAAACAGACTCAGCAAACAAAGGGAGGGACAACCAGTCATTGCAACACAACTGGTGAACCCCTAAACATCACTGGTCAGAAAAATCTCTTGTGTGTGCTCACTGTGCAAATCAAAAATATACAATAAAATCATGTAGGTCTTATGGGTCTTCTACAACTAGCATCAGAGCACATAAATGCATTAACTTAGCTTTGTCTTCAGCAGCTTCCCAGCTGTTTCTCCTGCCGGCCATCAAAGCCCCATACCAGGTGTTTCACCACCACTGGCTTCCTCAGGGAGTAGGACAGCACAACGCCCTTAAACAAGAAAGGAGAAAAGAACACAGGTCTATCAAAAGAAAAAACAAAAGTGAAAGTAAAAACTAAAATGCTGAGCAATCCAGGACAGCACACAGCCCTCCAGCACAAGATTAAGTGATTTGGCTCCTTGTGAGAAGCAGCTTTTTGGTATAGGCGCACAGAACAGCGCCAGGCAATCCAACAGTCTTTTGACTTTCTCCTCTTGCAGGAACAGTCGAAACGTGATCCCAGAAAATACAGGGACTGGGAAGGCCACAGCTGGCTCTTCCCCAGTTGATCACCGAGCTGACGTTTTCTAAGAAGGCCATGAATCCCTTGGCGCCACAGCTGCCACCACCATGACCTAGGAGAACATCTTCAGGGTGGTGGAAAGCCCAAAGAGGAGGGCGGTAAACTGATAATGAGAGCCAAGCACAGCAATACGCAGATACTTTTGCTAATCCACCCAGATTGGGATAAGAAAAGAACGCCTTGGCTATATTCAGAGAAGCCAAGAACTCCCCTCAGTGCACAGCTTGAATCACAGAGTGCGAAGATTCCATCCAGAAGCGCAAATGCTCGTTGACCCCCTTGAGGTCCAAAACGGGCTAGAAGGAACTATCCTTTTGGACACCATGAAATAGATGGAGTATCTGTCCTAGCCCCACTCATCTGGCAGAAGGACATTACCGACTTTAAGCGCAGCAACTTGTTCAAGGTGAGCTGCACTTTTGATCGCAGACCCCCAAGGGGAGATGACTAAGGCATCTGGAATCGGCTCTTTGCATTCCAGGATATAGTCAAACTGAATGTGCCTAGCACCCAGTGATCCCTGGCAACCTGGGCACATTCCTGAAAGAAAAGGTGAAGCCTACCTCCAACTGGAAGAACCAATGAATATGCCCCAAAACCTTTATTGTGCAGTCGGGGAGGGTCCTCCTCTTGAAGGGGCAGAATCCCTGGACACACGAGCTCCACGAAAGGACAGAGAACAAGCTCGAAATCCAGAAGCAGAGGGGGAGAAATGTTTTCCAGGTCAGTAATGACAAGAGTCCTGAGGCCCCAGGAATCTGTCCAGTATGCCCTCTGTGGAGCAGCGGAGGCTGACGAGAAGGGGCACCGGTCCGTTTCACAGGTCCCTTCCAGAAGACGGTAGATTTTGTCTAGCCAGGCCCACCAGCTTCTCCAAATTGGCTCCAAACAGAAGTTTCCCCTTAACAACCAACTGGGTCAACAGGGCTTTGGAAGATGTGTCCACTGCCCAGTACTGGAGCCAAATCCAATGCCATGACACCATCGTCAGGGCACCATCCATGGCCACCAACTGTACCAGGTCATACATGGTACCAGAAAAGAAGCTGTAGCATACTCCAAAAGAGGCCGATCTGCCTTCCATTAGAATGGTGGTCCATCTGGTAACCGCCATGACCTGCACATCCACCTTGGGAATGCCAAACCACTCAACACACTCCTCCTTTGGGAGAGTGGAGATCTTCTTACACACAACCCTTTAGGCAGGGGGTCAGGAGAGTCCCATTCCAACCGGATCATATCCTTGATCACTTCTGGAAATGGGAAGACCGTAGTGGATTTTTGCACCCCATGAAGGGGTGGGTGTATCTTCGGCTCCTGCTCTGTGCTGGAAGCATCTGTCAAGTTCAAGGCAGATGAGACTGGCAATCAATGCGGCCAGCTCCTCCTTCTGGAATAGGTGGATCACACCAGCCTCCTCATAATCTTCTGAAGGTGAGAGTACTTCTACATCCATGTCAGAGCCCAATACTGAGCCATCTGAATCCCCGTCATAGTCAAACTTTCAGACAGCTCCCAGCTGTTCCTCATCTCCAGGGGGCGCCCAATACCAGGGATGCTTAGTCAACAGCAATTAAACAGGGCTTCCACTCTCTGCCTGCCCCATACAAGACTGCACTCGGGGGCCACAGGGTCTGAATTTCCATGCTAGAAGGACCATGCCTGCTGCAAAAAAATATAATTCCGGGGAGGTCATCCAGAGTCTGGAAGATTTCCTCTCGGAAATGACCTCCCAACACCAGGAGGCCCAGACACCTCAGAGGATGATGAGTGACTCGCAGAATGGTTGCCAGATCATCCGGCCGGCTGGATATCCTTACCCGTAGCGCCATCCATCACTTCCTAACCTGAGGCTGGCAAGGCTGGACTAATTGCATCCCCCAGATGAAAGAGGGGGGGAAAGGCCTTCCAGGGACGACTCAAACTGCCATGCAAGAAGAGCAGAGTCCAGAATCCAGAGATGAGGCATCTCGCTTGCCACTGGTCAAACAAATGTTTCCTGGAAGAAGATAGAGAGTTAAGGCAAGTATCACAACAGCGTGCGCTAAGACTGCAGTGGTCCAAAGGTGAGTGTTAACTGCACTTTTACTACAATGCATGTTTCAGGCGCTAGGGTATGAATGCACATTGGAGCCATTTGGGTGGAACGTGCCTACAGACCACGCGACTGACAGGCGCACAAAAGGAGAAAATGCTACTAACATGTGCAGAAAATGGCAGGAAACCCCCACACTATGCCACCAGTCGTCAGCAGTCTACACCAAATTGCATCCCCCCCACAGACAGAACTGGGAGCTCCCAACAAGGACAATGACTAGGTCAAGCCTTGATACTCACCCCTGAGAGCCTCAGGCAGAGGATCCATGCTGGGCTCAGCTCTACTCCTATGATACTGTTTCACTGGCTTTGGCAGCCCTGCGTTTAAGGTGGCTGGCAGGCAGGAGGGAGGGGGCATTGAGGTTGTGTGAGGCTGCTGCACTCTTCCAGATCCTTCCAATTTTGTGGCTGTTCAACAGGCTCTTATAATAACAGCATGGTGGAGATGAATCAATTTTCCCTCCTATGGCTTGTGAAAAGACCACAGAATAATGGAGCCTCCCATGTTGCGCTTAAATAAGAGAGTCACCCACAAGCGTTCAATCAATCTTTTCTTCTCATTCCTCAGATTTTCTTCAGAGAGTAGAAAATCCATCCACCATCTGTTGGAGACAAAGAAACACTTAAGGGATCTCTGGTAGCTGAGGCGAATAGAAGCATGAGAGTGCATCATTGAAACCTGGGCTTTTCATTGGTTCTTTGTCGCCACCAATCTGCTGATAGGGAAACACAACCTACTTGTCTGGACTGGCTAGCAGGATGATATGGAAATTCAGATTCCACATCAGCATCACCCTTTAAGAAATCTCACCACACTGGGTGCAAACTTAGGGAGGCCCCTTCCATCCTAGCTACAAAAAGAGGCCAACGCTGCTACTTGCACCTTCAGTGAAGACAGAGCCAAGCACTTCTTCAGGCCCTTCTGAAGAAAAAGCAAGATGTGAGCCACTGAGGCTCAAAACCACGCTTCAGATACTCTCTACACCCTAGCATACATTTTGCATGCCTGCAGTGGCACTGCAGTAACCTCCTCTGCATGCCATTTATGCCTCAAACGCAACTTCTCAAGAGCCAAGCTGTAAGACAGAAATGAGAAAGATTGCCTAATAGGATTGGCCCTTGGATCAAGAGATTCTCATCTTGCATAAGACAAAACGTCTTCTCCACTTGCATTCCATAGCTGCCTAGGCCAATCCACAGTCACAGCACTACTAGGCCTGGGTCAGACACAAGCTTTTGCAGCACTCAACCCAGCAGTGGCTGGGGGGAAAGACAAAGAAACCCCAACCAAGGCTGTGGCTGCAACAAGCATCGGGCCCTACTGCCTCCATTCCTTCAGATAGCTTAAAAACTGGCACCTTGGCATTCCATTTGGATGCCATCAAATCCATCACCAGATTTTTCCTTATCATTCCTGAATCAGCCAAAGGCCCTCTTGGAGAGCTCCTACTCACCTGAATCCAGGGAATGTCTGCTTAGAAAATCTGCCCTTACATTCTTGACCCATGCTATGTGAGCAGCCGACAGGACCAGAAGATGGGCTTCAGCCCATTTGAACAACTGAGAGACTTTGTGGGGCACAGTGGAACTCTCTGTCCCATCATGTCAACCGTCACAGGCCACGACCATGGCATTATCAGAAAAGACCCTAACCACTTTGCCCTGAAGCAAGGGAAGAAAGGCCACCAGCGCTCCTTGAATGAACCTTGTTTGAAAGTGACTGATCAACCACACCGACTCGATCATCAACCAGTGGCCCTCTGCCACCTGATCCAGGCATACAATTAGCTCCCCAACCCATTAGGCAGGCATCTGTCATCAGCACCATCCAAGAGAGAACTTTCAATCCCAAACTCTGCAAGAGGTTCTGTGGTTGCAATCACCATTTGAGACTCAACTTAAACTCCAAGGCAAGCACATTTTGTAATCCCGAAACTGAGCCGACCAGCAGCTCAAAAAAGCCATTTGAAATGAATGCCTATGTGCCTGAGCCCACAGCATTAAACTAACTGTAGCTGCCATAGAGCCTAAAACCTGCATGTAATCCCAAATTCTTGGTGTCCTGGATGCTGCCAGGATCCATATCTGGGAATTATGTTTCATTGTTCTTTCCTTGGTCAGAAAAACCTTTCCCTTGTGAATGTCAAAACATGCCCTAAGTATTCAGGACACTTTGATTAACAAAGACATTTACAAAGAAACTTGAGATAGAAGGTTGCTCCCAGCACCAGGAACGATCTCCTTCGCATTTGTGTAACTAGAAATGTCAGGAAAAATATTTATCCTCTGACCACAAAAGAGAAGACTTTTCTTCTTAAAAAAGTTAACGCATTGGATTACTAAGATCAATAAAAGAAATGAAAGACACCAATAGCATAGCACAAGGAGAAATATTACCCACAGATCTTTCAAGAAAAGCAGACAAATCTGGAGTATCAACAGAAGAAAACTGATCCAAACCTGGACCTTCAGAATTACCCTCTGAGAGGGGAGATAAAGCACAGTTACTTACCTGTAACAGGTGATCTCTGGGAACAGCAGGAATAAGTCTTCACATATGGGTATCGTCGGTACCGACGGAGCCTGCGCAGGAATGCTCCCCAGCGTCCAGAAAGCAAGCTTTTGGGAGCATCCCACAGCGCCTGCACGCTGCCTTCCCGCCTTTCCCAACCGCCTCTCTCCAGTTCGAGTTTTAAGCTGAGACAAAGAGAGAGAGAGGAAAGGATAGAGAGATACAACTCCTAGGGGAGGTGGGTGGGTTGTGAAGACTTATTCCTGCTGTTCCCAGAGATCACCTGTTACAGGTAAGTAACTGTGCTATCTCCAGGAACAAGCAGGAATGAGTCTTCACATATGGGGACTCCCCAGCTAGAGATGCCAGGGAGATCTCCAAGGTTGTGAGTCCCTGAGAAGGGCTCTACCTGCCCCCATGGATCTCGGGCATCCAACCAGGGATGGGGGGTAGGAGTTGATTAGGTATGGAACAGGTGTTTGAGAACAGCCTGACCAAACAAGGCATCCCAGCGGGAGTCCTTGTCCAAGCAGTAATGGGCTGTAAAGGTATGAACCGAGGCCCAGGTGGCCGCTCGACAGATTTGGTCGATGGACACAGAGTTCAGATGAGCTATAGAGGCTGCCATGGCCCTCACATTGTGAGCTGTGACATGGCCCTCCAGAGAAAGGTTCTTACTCTGGTAGGCAAAAGAAATACACTGAGCAATCCAATTGGACAGAGTTCTCTTAGAGACTGGAAGTCCCAAATGAGAGGGATCAAAAGCAACAAAGAGTTGAGAGGACTTTCTATGTTGCTGTGTCCTTTGTAAGTAAAAAGCGAGCGCTCTCTTACAATCCAGGGTATGGAGATTCCTTTCTGCACTTGATGCATGAGGTCCTGGAAAAAAGACAGATAAATACACCTCCTGGTTCAGATGAAAAGGTGAGATCACTTTAGGCATAAAGTGTGGATTAGTCCTGAGGACTACCTTGTCATGATGGAACCTTGTATAAGGAGGATTAGCCACCAAGGCTTGCAGCTCACTGATGCGGCGAGCTGAGGTGACTGCAATGAGAAAAGTAACCTTCCAGGAAAGAAATTTCAAGGAGGTAGTGGCTAAGGGTTCAAAGGGTGGCTTCATAAGCTGGCCAAGAACCAAATTCAAGTCCCATGCCACTGGAGGTGGTCTAATGGGAGGTTTAGTTAAAAGAAGGCCTCTCATGAATCTTGCAATAAGAGGATGAGAGGAAATAGGCTGTCCATTGAGAGGCTTAAGGGATGCTGCAACAGCACTCAAATGGACTCTTACTGAATTTGTTTTAAGGCCTGCATGGGATAAATGCAGCAAATTCTCTAGTAAAGAATTCAGAGGAAATCTTGAAGGTCTAGGCCTTCAGCAACCAGGCTCTGAGATGAAGAGACTGCGGATTTGGGTGCCACAACGTTCCCTCCTCCTGGGACAGGAGGTCTGGAGCAGATCCCAAGTCCAGGGAGGGAGCTTGAGAGAGATGCAGAAGTAGAGGGTACCACACCTGGCGTGGCCAATGTGGTGCTATGAGGATCATAGACCCCTTGTCTCTCTGAAGTTTGAACAGTGTCTTGGGAATTAGGGGAATGGGTGGAAAGGCATAGAGGAAGTCTTGCCCCCAGTGAAGGAGGAAGGCATCCCTGGCCTGAACTCCCTGACACGGAATCCTGGAACAGAACCGGGGAAGTTTGGCATTCCACGGACTTGCAAACAGGTCTATGTCCGGGGTTCCCCAAATTTAGAAGATCCTGGCTATCTGGTCCCCATGGAGGGACCATTCGTGTGGAAGCAGAACTCGACTGAGTCTGTCTGCCCAAGAGTTTTGAACCCCTGGAAGATACACTGCCACGAGATGAATTTGATGCTCTCTGGCGAAGGCCCACAATCTCAAAGCTTCGTTGCAAAGCGACAGAGAGCCAGTCCCGCCCTGCTTGTTCACGTAGAACATGGCTACTTGGTTGTCCGTGTGGATGAGGACTGTCTTGTAGCTGAGCAGGGTGTGGAAGACTCAGAGCTAGAAGAATTGCTCTGAGCTCCAAGAGGTTGATATGTAGAGATGTCTCTTGTGGAGACCAGATGCCCTGGGTGGAGAGATCTTGTAGATGAGCTCCCCAACTTCTTGGAGAGGCATCTGTTGTAAGGGTTGCTTGGGGTAGCGACTGTTGAAAGGGGGACCCCAGCAACAGATTTTGAGTGGACTTCCACCACTGGAGAGACCAGAAGAGGCGACTGGAGGTTTCTATTTTGTCTGACAGGCACCCTGATGCCTGGGTCCATTGGGTGGACAGAGTCCACTGAGCTGCCCTCATGTGAAGGCGAGCGTAAGGAACCACATGCACGGTGGATGCCATGTGGCCTAACAGTTGTAACATCTCTCGAGCAGTTAAATGGGACTTTAACTGAATTTGTGAGGCTAACTGCACCAAGCGTAGGCAACGGGCCTGGGGAAGATAGGCCCTTGCAGTTGTGGTATCCAGCAAGGCCCCTATGAACTCTAATGACTGAGTAGGGGTGAGATGGGATTTTGGGATGTTTATTACAAGTCCCAGATACTGGAGAACACGCCTTGTGCAGGCTAGGGAAGTCTGGGCCTCTGACTGGGACGGAGCTCGGATGAGCCAGTCGTCCAGATATGGGAATACAAATATTCCTAGAGTGCGTAGAAATGCAACTACTACTGCCATGCATTTTATGAACACTCTTGGAGCAGAGGCCAGACCAAAAGGAAGCACTCTGTATTGGTAGTGCTTTCCTTGATAAAGGAACCGAAGGAACCTTCTGTGTGTTGGATGGATGAGGACATGGGTGTACGCATCCTTGAGATCTAGAGAACAAAGCCAATCCTGACTCTGAAGGTATGGAAGGAGAGCACCGAGAGAAATCATCTTGAATTTCTCCTTGCATAGAAACTTGTTCAATTCTCTGAGATCTAATATGGGTCTGTAGCCCCCTGTTTTCTTTGGGATAAGAAAATAGGGGGAGTAGAACCCTGAGCCCTGTTGAAGAAGGGGTACTTCTTCTATTGCCCTTTGGGCAAGAAGGGTAGCAATCTCCTGACCCAGAAGGTCGAGGAGAGATGCTGGATAATTGAACTGTCTCACCATGGTGTGAGGAGGAAGGTTTAAGAAATGAAGCTTGTACCCCTCCCTTATGATGGAGAGGGTCCATTGCTCTGCCGTGACTTGTTCCCATCTGGGAGCAAAGTGAGCTAACCTTCCTGGAATGGTGAGAGGCTCTGGTTCTTCTAGAGCCAGAAAGGCTAAGTTTTCTAGTTGTAAGTCAAAGGCCCTGAGGAGGCTGAGGCTGTTGGGCCGTAGCAGTCCTTGCAGCCTTAGGCTTGGCTTTAGGTTGTTGCTGACGCTTTGCAGCAAAACGACCTGTGGAAGATGCCTGCTGACCATAAACAGGATAATATTTCCCGTTTTTGGGAAAGAAAGCCTTTTTGAATAACCTTTTTCTAACAGGAGCAGAAGTAGACTTTGAAAGTCTATCTAAGGCAGAATTCTCAACATCCATCTGAGTTTCCTTTGCTTACCAATCCTTGCCAAAAAGGTTTTCACCTGTACAAGGAAGATTTCCTAATCCATCCTGGACCCAGGGTTCCAAATCAGAAGCTTGTAACCAAGCAACTCTGCGTGCACCTATGGCAATAGCCGAGGCTCTGCTGACACACTCAAAAGAGTCAAAGGCTGCACGGTTGGAAAATTTGGAAACATCCTGGGCATGTTTAAGCCAGGTGAGAAACTCCTCCCTTTTATCTTCTGAGATAAAAGGAGATAAAGTTTGCAGATGATCTGTAACTTCCTTTAGAAACATCCCCATATAGAGACTATAGGAGTTGATTCTGGCAGCAAGCATATTGGCCTGGAAAATTCTCCGGCCAAAAGCATCCAAGGTTCTGCATTCTCTTCCTGGAGGATTAGATGAGTGTCTTTTTGCACTCTTTATCTTCTTCATAGCAGACTCCACCACAATAGAGTGGTGAGGAAGCTGAGTCTTATGAAAGCCAGGATAAGGAGGAACACGGTACATAGTGTCCAACCTACGAGAATGAGGGGAGATGGTGAGAGGTGTCTCCCATATGCCCAACATATGATCATAAAGGATCTCATGAATTGGTAAAGTAGCTGCCTCTTTAGGAGCCTTAGGATATTGTAAAATATCCAATTTCTTGGCTCTAGGCTCTGATTCAGGAGCCACTGAAATGGAGAGGCCCCTGGCCAATTCCCTAATGAAGTCTTGAAAAGACAAGTCTTCTGGAGGAGACATTCTTCTTTTTGGAGAAGAGGGCTCCTGAGGAAGGAGTACCGATGCTTCGACAGAAGCCTCTGATTCATCAGAGTCTTCGGAGGAATCGAAGTATCGCCTGTCTGGATGCTCCTGCAGAGCCCGATACGTGTACCGAGAGGTATCGACATCGGGAGTGATCAGTACCAATTCGGTACCGATGGGCATCACAGAACAGGGTACCGCTGCAGTCGACGCCGATGTCGATGCAATCGGTGCCGGTGCCGGAACCGGTACCGACAACGGAGTTTGTTGCGGTACCAGAGGCGTCGCAGCTTGTATGAATGCCGTAATGGCACGCTGCATGGTCAGAATATTCTGATCCATCGACGCAACCAATGTCTGGATGTCGTTACCAGTGGGAACCACCGGTACCCCAGAACATGGCAACAGGTGATCGGTCGAGGCCGAGCCATCGATATCAACCTGTGACCCCATAGATAAAGCTTTGGAAGCCGGAGCTTCCCGCCGGGGTAACTTTGCCGGTGCGGGATCCTCGAGAGCAAGCCCGGAGGCATCTCGATACTTAGAGGGAGATCTACCCTTTGAGGACCGGCTGGACTTATGTTTGGTTACCTGAGATCCATGGGAGGAAGAAGAAGCCCTGGAAGATGTCGATGCCACCGAAGCTGCATCAGAGGGAAATAGGGTACTGAGCTTGGCCGCTCGATTCTGTCGACCTCTTTTAGACATCATGGAACAGGTCTCACAATCGGTGATGGAGTGGTCAGGACCCAAACATTTTAGACACCAGTCATGGGTGTCGGTGATAGAAAGAGTACCGCTGCACTTCGTGCACTTTTTAAACCCGGAAGCGGGCTTTTCCATGAGGAACGTTTTCCTAGGCCTAAGGCCCAAAAGGAAAAAATGCACAGAAGTGGGAAACGGTAGGTTTTTTTTTTTAAAAGAAAGAAGAAAAGACCGGCGGTACCTGTCCGACGTCGAAGAAGGCAGACGCGCGACCAAAGAAATAAAGAAATATAAAGAACTTCTTCAGCGGTGACAGGAACACAACCTGCTGGCTCCGTGGAAAAGAAGAACTGGAGAGAGGCGGTTGGGAAAGGCGGGAAGGCAGCGCGCAGGCGCTGTGGGATGCTCCCAAAAGCTTTCTTTCTGGACGCTGGGGAGCGTTCCCGCGCAGGCTCCGTCGGTACCGACGATACCCATATGTGAAGACTCATTCCTGCTTGTTCCTGGAGATTATATATTCAAGATTCCTATAGCCTCCACCTCAGAAATGCCAAGGATCTCCTTGATATATTTCTGAAAAAGTGGCAGAAAAGTCATGCACAGGGAGGGGGGAGGGGGAACATTTAGGAATCTCAGATTATGTAATTGCTGGGCATTCCTCAAGCGCCTCAAGGCACCTGTGGATTGCCAAGCTATCAGTCATAAATGAGGTACAGGAAGAATTCATCAAAAAATACTAGCATCCATTTTGTTTAAAGACTCAGTAACAGAGGACAGTCTCTTATCCTGTTCTGATAATTTTGCAACAGTATCTACTGAAAATCAGAAACTTCTTTAAGAGAAAGTCCAATTGAAAACTCCAAATGCATAATTGCAACCAAAATATCCTTTAAAGTAACATCATCAGGAAAATGTGAATTCATTTTAACAAAGAAGGAAAATGTACCTCTTTGGGAAAAGGCAAACAAAGATACTGTAGCAGTGGTCTGTTCCTCTAGCAGATCTTCTCCACCACAGGCAGAAGCACCAAGAGGGGACAGCACTACCACGGGAGAAGTGCCACCAACCTCCCTCCGCAAGTATACCACTGGAGTGGCAGGGTGGAATAGTATCACCTGATAGCGGAAAAGAGTCATAGGAAGTCCCATGGCTAACCATGGGTGTAGAAGTCTTGACAACAACATGCCAGCCCATTGGGCTGACAGCTGTTTTATTTTATTTTTTTTTTTTATACCGCGCTCTTTAGAATCTGTGAGGTTTACATGTATACTAACAGGTACTTTTTATTCCCTTGTCCCCGAAGGGCTCACAATCTAAGTGTACCTGAGGCAATGGAGGGTTAAGTGGCTTGCCCAAGGCCACAAGGAGTGGCCATGGGTCTAGAGACCCTAGTCCCTCCGGCCTGAAGTTGCTTGTACCCATGCGGGAATTGAACACCCGGCCTGAGGTAACCTGTCCCAACCACTGAGCTACTCCTCCCTCCTGTTACTACTTTTTCCTCCGAATAAGTTTCTTTTTTCTCTTGCCCATGAGACCTGAAACACCCTGCTCCTCTGGCTCCAATGGGGCTCCGAAGGGGCAGAACCTGCCCCTTTAGAATGCTTCTTCAGTCACACTCCTGCGACAGTGTCCTGCGGTGGGGCCCGCTGTTAAAGAGCCCTGCTGTCAGCTGGGTGGGTGGAGAAAACTGCTCCAAGCAGTGCCGGCAGTGACCAGCGTAGAAGTGAGGGAATCGGGCTCTCATCACTACAACCTTTGAGAAGGTTTGAGGTACTATGGCTAGACCAAAGGAAACTGATAATGCTGGCCTGGGATTTTGAAACTCAGAAACCTCTGAGGCAGCTCACATATTAAAATAAGCAGATAGGCCTCTTTCAGATCCAGTGCTGTGAGAACACATTTCTGTGAACAGCTGCTACCTTTTTGTTTGGCATGCGACAAGTCATGAAGCCAGTAGGAAAACTCCATACAGTAGCCTCTCTGAATCACATCCAGTATCAACCAGTCAGAAGTGATCTGGGTCAACAACTCAAAGTAAGCAGAGAGTCAACCCTCCCTATCTGGTCTATCAAAAAAGGAACCTCCCCAAATCCTCACAGTTCCCTCCTGAAGGCCCCTGAAAGGAGGATGCCTTGTTGAAAAAGTGAGACTTTTGGGTACTAAATCCCATGCCCAGCAATAGTGTTGCACACCTCGCAAAAACTCATCGTTCCTGAAAAAGCATGAGAAGCATTCTTAGGCTTATCCTCCTGAAAGGCTGAGGCTTCTCCCCCTCCAAGTCCTCTCCAAAGACTAAATTTCCTGTTCTTGGATGATGTGTCTGCTGACCAATTCCTGAGCCATAAGAGCTGCATAGCTGCCACCAAGACTACCATAGTTCTGGCTGAGTACAGTTGAGTGAAACAAAACAAGTGACTAAACTCAACCGTCTTACAAATCAATACAGTCACCAAATGAGTTTCTTGTAAAGTGAAATATAAAATATTAGAAGAAATTAGTGAAGGATTGAGAGAAGACATCAACAGGCATCATAGGAGACCAATTAAACTATGGTCTTCAACAGCACAGTTAAAAGGATTTATGGAGTATCAGCACAAATTTTGGAGAAAAAGCCCCCATCTGCAAAAGTGACTTGTCACCTACAACATCCTTTCCAAGAGAAGGTTGCTCAGCATGAGACTGTAAGCTCAGAGCCTCTGGAGCCTGAGTAGGGGAAGGCGGAAGACAGATCCTCTGTAGCAAGCTGCGACAAAAAAGCACAGTTACTCACCTGTAACAGGTGTTCTCCAGGGACAGCAGGAATCAGTCCTCACATATGGGTGACATTGGCACCAATGGAGCCTATGCGGAGCATTTCCCCAGCTTTCAAAGAAAGCCTTTGGGAATGCCACCACGCATGTGTGGTCCCCTTCCCGCCCAATGGTGCCATCTTAGTCAGGTGCCATCTTAGTCAGGTGCCATCTTACTCAGTCAGGTGCCATAACTAGAGCCCTACCAAGAAGATGGCAAAAATGGACAGCAACTCCAAGGGGAGGAGGGAGGGTTGTGAGGACAGAATCCTGCTGTCCCTGGAGAACACCTGTTACAGGTGAGTAACTACGATTTCTCCAGGAACAAGCAGGAAGTCAGTCCTCACATATGGGACTTCCTAGCTACAGGCTACCGAGAACCTGTAGGAAAAATCACCAGTGAATCTGAAGTTAAGCCTGATGATCCCGCAGCCATGGAGAGCCACGTTTTCAGTAGCCTGAACAAGAAGGGTCGGAGGGCAGGAGTTGCTTAAACTCAAAACAAATTACGGAGTACCGCCTGGCCAAAGACTGAGTCCCAATGGGACTCCCTCTCCAGGCAGTAATATGCTGCAAAGGTATGAGCGGAAGACCAGGTGACAGATGTCCATCATTGGCACCGAACGTAGGCTAGCGACTGATGTCGCCATAGCCCGGACATTGTGCACCGTGACTCGGCGGTCCAGAGGTAGCCCAGCCTGGGCCAAGGCGATGCAGTCCGCCACCTAAATATACATAGTTCACATGGCACCTAGGCGTAATGCTGGACAGTAACTTAAATATGGAAAAGCACCTCCGAATCACCAATCGGGCCATCTTCCGCAAATTAAGAATCCTGCAACCGCTACGGAATATTATTGACCACTCTGACTTCAGGTCAGTGGCACAAGCCCTCATCATTCCCCACCTGGATTACTGCAACGCTATGTTACAAGGTCTGCCCAAAAAAACCCTTAACATACTTCAACTAGCACAAAACGTAGCTGCCAGAATTATCATGAAAAAAGGCCTAACCGAACACATCACTCCAGTACTAATCGAGCTTCATTGGCTCCCCATCAAGGCCCGCGTCCAATATAAGCTCTTAGTAACCACGTTCAAGCTCGTTCATAATGTAGCACCCTCATACCTCAACACCTTAATATCCGATCAACCAATCACCAGAAGCAGGAGAACAGTAAATAGCAACACCCTTCATGTCCCGAGTAGCCTGAGAAATTGCAACGCAAACACCACCAACAGAGCGTTCTCATTTATTGCACCAATACTCTGGAACCAACTGCCCCATGAACTGCGAGCAAACAAGGACTTGAAGGACTTCAGGAAGAAGCTGAAGACTCACCTCTTTCAGACCCATTACAACCTAACCTAGTCAGAGTGTTACTCTATTCGGGCACCTTGCCAGCCTAAATAACACACAGCAGTATGAAACGCTTCTTGTAATATGTAATATATGTGTACATGTATATATGTAAAGCCTCCTCACAAACAATCAAATGTATATATGTAAAATCTCCTCTGATACAATCAAATGTAAATATGTGACCGTTTGATACTTTTTACCCACCCCTGAAATCACACTGTATGTTCCAAATCCGGCCTGTACAGCCGCACCACTATGTATAGAAAGCCGCTGCTGATCGCTGGAAGTAGCGGGATACAAGTGTACACTAAATAAATTAAATAAATAAATAAAATAAATGGTGACCACCAGCCCCAGGTGGCTGGGGTCATAGGAGACAAAAAGCTGCCCAGCCCTGCAGTGGTCCTGAGTCCGCAGCAGGTAGAAGGAAAGGGCCCTCTTGCAGTTCAGGGTTTAGAGAACTGCTGATACCTGGTTGGCGTGGGGCCTCGGGAAGGTGGGCAGCACCACCTCCTGGTTGAGGTGGAAATCTGAGACAACCTTCAGGAGGAGCTTGGGGTGAGTGTGAAGAACCACTCTGTTCTTGTAAAACCTTGTGTATGGCACCCCGGCCATCAGTGCCTGGAGTTCACTGACTCTAAGGGGAGAGGTGAGAGCCACCAGAAAGGCCACCTTCCAGGACAGGTGCCACAGGGAGCAAGTAGCCATGGGCTCAAAGAATGGCTTGTTCAGCAGCGTGAGGACCACGTTGAGGTCCCATTCCACTGATGGGGGGCGGATAGGGGTCTTGGAGAAGAGCAAGCCACGCATGAAGTGAGAGACGAGGGGTTGCCCCGAGAAGGGTTTGCCCTCGATGGGATGGTGGTTCACTGAGATGGCACTCAGGTGAACCCTGACCTAGTTAGACTTTAGACTGGTCTGCGAGAGATGGAGCAGGTATTGCAGGACTGAGTGTATAGGGCAGGAGAACAGGTTCACGCGGTTCTCCAAGCACCAAACCAAGAACCTGCGCTACTTGAAGGAGCACGCCCGCCTAGTCATGTCTTTCTGGGAGGCCAATAGGATGTCCTCGATCTCCGTGGGGAGATTGAGAGGAGCTAAGGCGACCCGCTCAGCAGTGAATTGTAAGGGACAGAGACCCCAGACTGGGGTGAAGGAGCAGGCCTCCCTGCTGCGTCAGGAGCCCTGGTGAGTTCCCGAGAGGGACCGGGGCTCCATCGAGAGATGAAGTAGCAGAGGGAACATGGTTGTCTGGGCCACGAGGATCACCAAGACCATCTCGCTGGACCTTGAGGAGGGTCCAAGCCATGAGCGGCATGGGGGGAAGGCATACAGCAAGCTTGTTGCCCATGAGAAGAGGAAGGCGTCCGGATTCACTCTGCCTGGGTGAAGGGGGCCACAAAAATGGGGAAGCTGTGTGTTTGCAGGACTGATGAAGAGATCCAGATCTGGAGTACCCCAGCGCTGGAAGAGTCGCTGCACCGTCTCGGGGCACAGGCGCCACTTGTGCAACTGGAGGATTCTGCTCAGCTGGTCTGCCAAGGTATTGTCCTGGCCCAGGAGATAGACAGCTCCGCAAACGAGCACAGGACCACTGCCTCCTGGCAGAGGCTGTAAGAGCCGGTACCCCCGTTAGTTCAAGTAGAACATTGTTCAGATGGACAACCAGGTCACAAGCACCCCTTGATGCTGGAAGGCCTTCAGAACGAGGAGTTTGGCTCTGAGCTCCAGCAGATTGATCTACTGCCGACTCTCCTCGTTGGACCAAGTCCCTTGGGTGTACAGCTCCTCACAATGGCCCCCCCAGCCCAAGAGGGAAGCATCCATAGTTAGGACCGCCTGGTAGGTCAGGGTCTGGAAGGACATGCCTCACAGCAGGTTCTGTGTCCCCTGCCAACAGGTCAGGGACTCCATCAAGTGAAGTGTGACTGAGATGGGGTCCCGGAGTTAGCCAATCACCTTGGTCCACTGCGTGTGGAAGCACCACTGCGCTGCCCGCATGTTGAGATGAGCATTGGACACGATGTGGACAGTAGAGGCCATGTGGCCGAGAAGGCGAAGTATCGACCTTGCCGCAGCTCCGTACGTCAGATGCCAGGGATCTGAGGCAGTCTACCCTGTCCTGGGGAAGGAAGGCCGTGGCCTGATGAGTATCCAGGCGAGCCACTATGAACTCCAGGGATTGTACTGGAATAAGGTGAGATTTCAAGTAGTTGACTATGAAGTCCAAGTGCTGCAGAAGCTGAATCATGTGGCCCTGCAGGGCCTCCAAGGCCGTGTCCCCTTTTATGAGTCAATCGTCTAGATAGGGGTAGACAAAGGTGGGCCGCTACCCCACAAGACACTTGGTGAAGACCAGTGGGGCAGAGGCAAGTCCAAAGGGAAGCACCCTGTGCTGGTAGTGGTTCCCTCCTACCACAAAGCGCAGGTACTGTTTGTGCTTGGAATGGACAAGGATGTGGGTATAAGCATCCTTTAAGTCCAAGGAGCATAGCCAATCGCCCTGCTGGAGGTAGGGCAGCAGTGTTCCAAGGAAGAGCATTTTGAACTTCTCCCACACCAGAAATCTGTTCAGGTTCCTCAGATTAAGGATGGGTCAGGGGGCATCTTGTTCTCTTCGGGATGAAGAAGTACTGGGAGTAAAATCCCCTTCTGAGGTGTAGTGGGACGGTTTCCACCACCCCGTCTTTGAGAAGCCTGCGAGCTCCTGAGTTAGTAGGGCCTGGTGCAGGGGAAGCCGCCGGGGAAGTAAGGGGGAGACAGCCCTCCCAGATGACCTGGAGGACCTAGGTGTTGGTAGTGATGGATTCCCACCGGAGGGCAAAGTGGATCAGCCTTCCCCATACCGGCAGCTGGTCATCCAGCGCTCGAGAGGCTATGCCAATGGTGTCAAAACCCCGAGGCTGGCTGTGGAGACAGTGGTTGGGTCTTTCGTCCCTTAGGCTTGCGGGGTCCATGGGCCACGCTCTTATCCTGACCGTCCTAGGTTGGGGGTTGGTGTAGACGAGTATGGAGGGTAGCACCTATATGGGTGCCTTTTTCTAGTGAAAAAGGGTTTCTTGCCCTGCGGTTTCTTCCTGGGGAGGGAGGTGGTCTTCCGAGAGAGCAGAGTACAGGTGACATATTCGGTCTCAATCTTGGCTGCTTTATCCTCTATTGGTTTACCAAAGAGCTGCTCCCCAAGGCAAGGGACACTGAGGAGTTTATCCTGGACCCACTGCTCCAGGTTGGATGATTGGAGCCAAGCCTGCCGGCAGGTGCCAATGCCAGCCGCTACTCGGGCAGAGGACTCAAAGCCGTCTTAAGCTGCTCATGAGAGGTACTTAGAGCACTCTCCAATGGACTTCAAGAGCACCTGGAAGTGCTGGAGGTGGTCCCTATCGAGACCCGCCGCGAATCCTCCAAGCTTCTTAGTGAGGTCTTGGAGGAACCTACCAATATACAGTTGGTAGACCCGAATGTGGCATGCTAGCATGGAGCCTTGGTAAGCTTTCCACATGAGGGCGTCAAGAGCGCGGGACTCTCTCCAAGGTAGTATTTTTAAACAACTGCCCGCACTTGATGTAAAATCTTTAACCTTTTCAGCTGCTCCTTTTAGTTTTTCTTAACTATTTTCCTCATTTTATCACAGTCTCCCTTTCGAAAGTTAAAAGGCAGTACTGTGGATTTCCTTGCCATTCTTCTGCAACAGAGCATTCAAACTGTATGCACCCTCCCTCTGGAACTCCCTTCTGCATCAGATCCGAAACAAAGATCTCTCCACATTCCGGAAGCAGTTAAAAACCATCCTATTTCATGAATATCTTGGATCTGAAACAGGCATCTCTCACTGACTACCCTACCAGATCCCCCGACTTACCTCTCCTGCTACCAACTAAGAGATTTACGTCAACTGTCAAGTACTGTTACCCCCTTGTTCAGACCTTCTCTGTTGGCCCCCTGGTGATGGCTCCCCCCCCCCCTTCTTTGTCTAAACTGCTCTGACCCGGTGAAAAGCGGGATATAAATGCAGTTAAATAAATAAATAAATTCTTCATCCATTTATAAAATCAAACACAATCATGCTATGATCACTAGTGCCAAGTGTCCCAACACTTATCTCTTGCACCAGATCTTGTGTACCAGTAAGGACTAGGCTTCCTCTCTTGTCAGTTCATGAACCAGCTGCTCTAAGAAGCAGTCATTTATTTCATCTTGAAACTTTATCTCCCTAGCATGTCCTGCCGTGACACTGATCCAGTCGATATCAGGGTAATTGAAATCACCCATTACTATTACTGTATTGTAATTTGTGTTAGCTTCCCTTATTTCTTTGAGCATTTCATCATCCATTTGTTTTTCTGGCCAGGCGATCGGTAGTGCACCCCCCACTGCCTTGCCTCCCCTTTTTTAAATGGAATTTAATCCATAGAGATTCTATCATGTATTTTGTTTCCTGCAAAAAACTTTAATCCTATGTGACTCAATGCCCTCTCTAGCATAGAGTGCAAACCCTCCACCAATTTGATCTACTTTATCATTGTAATATAATTTGTACCCAGGTATCAGAGTGTTCCACTGGTTTCCTTCTTCCAGGTCTCTGAGATACCAATCATATCTAACTTCTCATTTAGTGCTATATATTCTAACTCTCCCATCTTATTTTTTAGACTTCTAGCATTTGCATACAAGCATTTTGGAGGTCATATTTTATTCATATTAATATGATTAATCGGTTGTTGTTGTTAAGTGCCGTCGAGTCGGAGTCGACTCATGGCGACCCCCTGGATAGCTATCCTAAACTGTGTTCGGTCTTCAGTCAGGCGGCTCATTGTTGACAGACTGGTACCCGTAGCTGCTGTTATTGTATCGATCCATCTCATTGCTGGCCTTCCTCTTTTGCGTTGACCTTCTATCTTGCCAAGCATAATGTCTTTCTCTAATGATCTCTCTCTTCGCATGATGTGTCCAAAGTATGAAAGTCGAAGTCTTGTCATCTGAGCTTCTAAAGAAAGCTTAGGTTTGATCTCCTCTAGTACTGACTGGTTTGTTCTTCGGGCAGTCCATGGTATACACAGTATTCGCCGCCAGCACCATAATTCAAAGGCATCAATTTTCTTCCTGTCTATCTTTTTCACTGTCCAGCTTTCACATCCATATGATGTTATTGAAAATACCATGGCTTGAACAAGTCGAATCTTTGTATGGAGAGAGACATCTCTGCTCTTGACAATCTTATCTAGGTCTTTCATAGCCATTCTGCCAAGAGCAATGCATCGTCTGATTTCTTGACTGCTTGTTGCTTCTTTATTGATAGTTGATCCAAGTAGGTTAAAGTTGTTCACAATTTCAATTTCTTCTCCTTCAACGATGAACCTGTTGATTATGCCAGTTGTCATGATCTTTGTCTTCTTTACATTAAGGTGCAGGCCCATTTTGAGACTATGTTCTTTGATTGTGAGAAGCAAATGTTTCAGATCATCTTCACTTTCAGCCAGTAATGTGGTATCATCAGCATAGCGAAGGTTGTTGATGAGTCTTCCACCAATCTTCACACCTCTGTTGTCTTCATACAATCCTGCTTCTCTGATGATTTGTTCTGCATATAAATTAAACAGGTAGGGGGAAAGTATGCAGCCTTGTCTTACACCTTTGCTTATTTTAAACCATTCTGTTTCTCCTTGTTCCGTTCAAACTGTTGCATCTTGATCAATGTACAGATTGCGCAAGAGAACGATCAGGTGTTCTGGTATACCCATGCTTCTTAATGTGGCCCAGAGTTTCTCATGGTTTACACAGTCAAAAGCCTTGCTATAGTCGATAAAGCACAAATAGATATCCTTTTGGTATTCTTTAGTCTTTTCAAGGATCCATCTCACATCTGCAATGATGTCTCTCGTTCCTCGCCCTTTCCTGAACCCTGCTTGCACTTCAGGTAGTTCTTGTTCCAGGTATGGTTGTAGTCTCTTTTGAATAATCTTCAGTAGAATCTTGCTGGCATGTGGGATCACAGCGATTGTGCGATAATTTCCACAGTCAGTTGGATCACCTTTCTTTAGTATTGGTATAAACACAGATCTTTTCCAGTCAGTTGGCCATGATGTTGTCTTCCATATTTCTTGGCAGAGCCTTGTGAGTATGGTAACATCTGCATCAGATTGCTGCAATACTTCTATAGGAATGCTATCAATGCCTGGTACTTTGTTCTTTGATAAGGCTTTCAATGCTGCTTCAACTTCTTCTTTCATCACCAATGGTTCCCGATCATAAGGTACAGGTTGAAACGGCTGTTGGTCCACTTGATCTTTATCATATAAAAACTCTGTATATTCCTTCCACCTTTTCTTGATCTTCTCAGCATCATTCAACATAGAACCTTGAGCATCTTGTAACATTCCAATTTGAGGCTGGAACATTTTCTTTAACTCTCGTAGCTTTAGGAAAGCCGATCTTGTTCTTCCTCTAATAGTTTCTGCTTCTATTTCCTTGCAAGTGTCATTGTAGTACTTTTCCTTGTCCTGTCTTGCTGCACGTTGGAAATCTCTGTTGAGTTCTGCGATTGTCTTTCTTTCTCCTCTGGCTTTAGCTTCTCTGCGTTTCTGGGCAATTTTCAGAGTTTCTTCCGTCATCCATTTTGGCCGTTTTTGCTTTTTCACCTTTTGTAGAGACTTCTCGCTTTCTTCCAACACAACCTTCTTGATGTCATTCCATAACTCTTCCGGAGCTCTGTCATTTGTATCTAAAGCAGCAAATCGATTTTGCAGGCAGTCTTTAAATTCCAGTGGTATATTCTCAAGGTCATATTTTGCTGCATTCATGAGTGGTTTGCTCTTTTTCAACTTTAGCTTGAGTTTGCATACTAGTAGTTGATGATCTGTACCACATTCAGCTCCAGGTTTTGTCTTTGTTGATGTTACAGAGCTTTTCCATCGTTGACTTCCACATATGTAGTCAATTTGATTTTTATATAATCCATTCGGTGAAGTCCATGTGTACAGTCGCCGCTTGTGTTGCTGGAAGAAGGTGTTTGAGATGAATAGATCATTGGTCTTGCAGAATTCTATCAGTCTTTCTCCAGCTTCATTTCTGTTGCCAAGTCCATATTTTCCAACTACTTTGCCTTCTTCTTTGTTGCCAACCTTTGCGTTCCAGTCACCCATGACTATCAGGATATCCTGTTTGCATGTTCTGTCAATTTCAGCTTGTACTTGTTCATAGAACTCTTCAATTTCATTCTCTTCAGCAGCTGTTGTTGGGGCATATACTTGAATTATAGTTGTGTTGATAGGCAATCCTCGTAGACGAATAGAGATTAAGCGTTCGCTGACTGCATTGTATTTCATTACAGTTCTTGCAAGTTTCTTCTTTATTATAAATGCAACACCATTTCTTCTTTGTCTTTCATTTCCAGCATAGTAGACCATGTGATCATCTGATGCAAAGTGCCCCATGCCAGTCCATTTCAGTTCGCTGACACCCAACAGATCAAGCTGTACACGTTCCATTTCATTCTTGACCACCTCCAACTTCCCTTGGTTCATGCTTCGTACGTTCCATGTTCCAATGTGTAAGACATCTTTACAGCTTCTGACTCTCATTTCATGCGCAGCTATTAATCGGTAGGCAGGGGTAATTTGGCATCTTTAAGCTCCATCTGCTGTGTACTTAAGGGTATTTGGGTTACTTTTGTCTTTAATGGAACTTCTCTGTTGATACACCCTAACTTCAATCTTTTGCTAGTATCTTTCCCAGATACATTGTTCCGAACCATGCATTCTTGGGCTATTGTCGATTTTCCCCTATTATCTGGAATTCGTTATCGGAGGATGTAGTAAAAAGATGTTAGTGTAGCTGGGTTTAAAAAAGGTTTGGACAAATTCCTAGAGGAAAAATCCATAAACCATTTGTAAAGAGGATACAGGAAATCCACTGCTTGCCCCAGTACAAGCATTGTGTAATCAGTGTGTCTTTTTGAGAAACTGCCAGGTACTTGTGACCTGCATTGACCACTGTTGAAAATAGGATACTGGACTTGATGGACCTTGGTCTGACCCAGTATGGCATTTTTATGTTCTTAAGGAGAAATTAAGAAGGCGTCCCGAATAGGCTTGACCCAATCGAGGGCATAGCCATGTAGCACTACCTCAAGGACCCATTTGTCTGAGGTGATCTGGGTCCATTCATGGGAGAAACAACACAGCCTTCTGACTATCTACGGTACCCCGGAACAGACCCCAAGCCCATTAGAAGAAGGACCGAGCGGCCCCTGAGAACTTGTTGGAAGAGGATTAATTCTCTCTCAAATGGCAGACACCACGAAAGGACTGGTTTGAAGCCTGGTTTGGATGAGAAAAAACCACCTTCCCAGGCCGATAGCGCCAACCACGAAAACGATCCAGTCCCAGTAGGCTTCCGGGAAGCAGACTTGGGTTTATCCTCTGATAAACACTGGGGCTTAATGTCCCCCAAAATCCTTAACCAGCTTCTCTAGATTGCAGACTAGATGGACCATACTGGTCTTTATCTGCCGTCATTTACTATGTTACTAAGTCCCCAAACAGAAATCTATCCTTAAAGGAAAACTTAGCAAACCTGGCCTTAGAGGCTGCATCTGCATTTCATTGGCGAAGCCACAACGAGCGCCTTGCCACGGTTACCACCGCAACGGAACGGGCCAACAAACGGAGGTTGTCATATAACACGTTTGCTAAAAAGGTAGTGGCAAACTCTAGCCGGATACTCATTCAGAAGCTGAATCCAGCGCAGCAAGGTCCACGTGGCAAGACCTGCACAGGCCGAAGCTTTCAGAGAAGAAGAAGAAAAGGGCAGTCTTCAGGAGACCTTCTAACTTCCAGTCCTGTTGATCCCAGAGGGCACCGTCACCCTCCATCGGAATAGTGGTCTGCTTAGTGACCGCTATCACAAGCGCGTCCACCTTAGGTCCGCCGGAGACCAGACAGAATTTAACAGTGTTTTATATACCGCTTTATCATTTCAATCAAAGCAGTTTACATTGTAACTTCAATTTTGTAATGTACATTAAACAGGGACATTGATAACTTGGATTTTTCTGAGGCAATGGAGGGTTAAGTGACTTGCCCAAGGCCACAAGGAGTGCTAGTCGGAATTGAACCCTGGTCTCTGGGTTCCCAAGCCAGTGCTCTAACCATTAGGCTACTCCTCCACTCCAAAGCAGTCAATTTGCCAAGCCAATTGCAAGGATGTATCCAGCGAATCCCATTCCAAAGAGACCATTTGTTGAAGCTCCGAGGGAAATGGAAACAGGGTCAGCTTGAGACTGGGTACGAGCAGGATCCTGTGCGCCCAGGACACTACCGAGGGGTACCTTTTGTGTGCCCTGGAGTTTTCCCACCAGTAAAAGGGCTAGCCTGACAGGACCCCTCAAGGTGACCGTCAGAAGCTAGCTGAAGTCCACCATCTGCTGGAGACAGAGAAAATACTTAAGTGGACCTCTAGGGGTCCTGTGTTGTCTACCAGTGGTGATGTCACGAAACTTTGAATTTATTTTCTGTCTCTAACATCTGCTGGCAGGGGGTGACAGCCCACTAGTCTGGACTGATCTAGCAGGATGATTTGGAATGGCGCTTCATTTGGGCCTCCACTGCTTCTACTTTGACTATGCGTCAAGCAGCTCTGCCCAACCAGTGGCACCCTCAGCCCCAAACATCTACATGGGAAAAGAAATACTTCACCGCCCTCGTCAAAGCAGTCTCAGCAGCTCTCCCAGTGCAAACAAAGCCCCCGGGGGGAAGAAATTCTATAAGTTGACACCCTCAGCAAAGTGAACACCTCTACCTCCCAATCTTTGGGCACCAGACACATACCATTCCTGGTTCGACAGTCCACCCACCGGAAGAAATCAACATTAAGCAGGAGCTCCCTTCCACCACTCAACACTGGCATGGCAGACCTAAAAGGAGTCTGCCTCCTGCAGGAATCCCCCAGCTTTTTTCTCCTCCTGTTTGCTGTAATTTCCCTTTGACTCTTATATTTTTGTTGTTGCTTTAACCCAGACAGACTATAGGAAGGGGGATGGGAGGCAGAGAAAGACATTCCCTGCAGCCTGTGGGGTCCATGGAAGGGACCTGGATTCCTCCAACTAGCCCCCAAGCGAGCAGCTACTCCATCAAGACTTCAGATCCTATCTGACCGCACCAATTCAACTGGGTTACCAGTTCTCCAACTAGGCCCAGGAGCCTACCCACAAAGTAGTCCAAGCTGCAGAGGTTTTCCTGTTGACATCTGCTGGAAACAAAAAAAGAGCATTGGAGAGAGCTACTGGGTGCATAATGCCTTTTATAGGGCTGAATTAAAAGTCTTTTACCTATCTCCATCTGCTGCGTGGCAGACATAACCCCAACAGTATGGACTGGTCTGGTGGACAAAAAGGAAAGATCATCTGTGCTTGTTACAGGTTTCACCTCTCACCACTGAGGAGTCAATACTGGGTGATTTTAGTCTACTGGATGTGGACTGGAGTATCCAGTCTGCAAATCTGGAAAGAAGTTCTCAACAGTGGGGACAGTGCGCATACCCATGCTTTACTCCTCACTTTGTCATTGCAGAGGATCCTGTGGGTCCATCCTAGACTTTATCCCTCACTTTCCTACCACTAAGGATCCTCTTGGCTAGTCTCAGGCTGTATCCCTCACTCCCCCACTGCTGAGGATCCTCTGTGCCCATCCAAGTCTTTATCCTCATTCCCCCTCTCTCAGTCCTTGAATTCTGATACTATTTTTACCTCTTGTGGGTCTGAATCCCAGCCTCACTGTAGTGATTTTACAGCGCTGTGCATGCCCTGTAGCGCTATACAAATGATTAATAGTAGTAGTACTCCACCTCTTCACTGTATCCATTATTCTTTTTGTGAAGAAATGTATCACACTTCTCATTATAGGAAAAGCATCTTTTGTGCATTACGTACCCCTCAAAGTCAGAAAATTATTTCCAGCCCATCCTCGCTTTCCATTGGGCCATGGCATGTGTCTCTAAATCCTACATAGTCTCTTTAGCAAGAGGCTATATTGTGTTAATGGACAACATCTTTCTGTGGCCAGAAAAAGGATCCTAAGTGAAAAATTCAGACAATACGTGGACAGGCATTTAAATTAGACAACAGGGGTGATGACTGGAAGTTCAGGATGTCACCTCCATCAAGAGCACTGAAGTAACGCTGAAAACAGAAGGAGATATTATCTTAATTCACACATCAACAAAAGGAGAGTCAGGAATAAAAAGCAGGCAAAAGCCAACAGAAACCTGCTGGAAGGTAACGGGTACTAACGCTAAGTCTAGGCAAAGTTCCTGACCTGGAAGTCCTGATGGTGGAAATGGACTTGGACTATGTGGCCATTAAAGAAACACGATTCAATGAATTTCATGAATGGGATATCACCATAGCTGGCTATAATCTATTTAGAAGGAACAGACACAGGGCAGAAAAGGAGGAACAGTAGCCCTCTATGTCAAAAACATTACTAAGGCAGCTGACATGCAAGAGTCATGGGGGAAAAAGCAGAACTCTGGTATTAGAACCCACCAGGGAATGGTCAATGTTGGATCTAGTACTCACCCATGAGGACAGTGTGTATAATGTCCATGCAGATGCCCATTTGAACAAGTGATCAGCACATGACATGGCTTGAGGTGAATGCTAAGGTAGAGTCCTAGATTTTGAAAATGCTGATGTCAGTAAAAAGGGAAAATACCCGGAGGAGATATGGGAAGTGGAAAGCCAGTGGGCTAAACTGAAAGAGCAACAACAAGGGCAGCAAGAGGAAAAGGAAACAGATACGGTTCTCCAAAGAAGTGGCAGGAAAATAAAGGCAAAAAAAGAAAACTGGATGACGCTGAAAAAGGAAAAGAGAGAAATCAGGATGGAAAAAATGGCTAAAGATGTGAAGAAAGATTACCTTTTTTTTTAATAGGAAAACCAGATGCAGAATTGTAAGACTCAAAGAGCGGAGGACCAATTTGAGGGATGTGACAATGAAAAAGCAGAATTGCTAAAAAAACACTTCTGTTCCATGTTCACAAAATAAAATCCTAGAGAAGGACTACGTATAATTGACAAAAAATACTAATGAGACATTTTACGTACCAGATATTGTCCTTTCCTGGAGTCCTGCGAGACCAGTCCAGACAAGTGAGTTGTGTTCCCTGCCAGCAGAGGTGGAGACAGAGAAAAAAAACCCTAGAAACTTCTAAAGACATCCTGCTACTCCAGTATTCGTTCTGAAGCAGATGGTCAAGAACCTGATCACACACAACCCCACTGGGAGAAACAAAACAAAACAAAACTATGTACAGCACAGCCACCATACAGAGCAACCATCAGAAGTTCAAGCCTTGAAGATTACAACTACTATTACTAATCATATAAAGTGCTTCAAAGTGCACTCAGCACTGTACATATCAATGTAAGAGACAGTCCCTGATCATCCGAGCCTACAATCTAATCAAGACAAAACACATAATGAAACCAGGAACTAGAGTATGGTAAGATACACATAGGTAGTGGACAAGAGATTGAGGAGCATCAGGATCCAAAAGCGGCTTCAAAGAGGTGAGTTTTTAGCCTGGATTTGAATAGGGCTAGAAAAAGGGCCCAACACACAGACTCAGGTAGTTTGTTCCAGGCATATGGCGCACCAAGATGGCATGAACGAAGTCTGGAGTTGGCAGTGGTAGAGAAGGGCACAGATAAAATGGATCTGCCAGAGAAACGAAGCTCCCAAGGAGGGGTGTAGAGCGAGGTAAGAGAGGAAGGGTAGTGAGGAGCTGCAGAATGAATGCACTTGTAGGTCAATAGACTAAATTGCAGACATAACAGAGCACGAGGGATGGTTCCTGGACTAGTCTAGGATGACTCCTGGAAAGGACATTATCTGGTAAGTAAAATGTCATCTTCAAGATCGCCCTGCTAGACCAGTCCAGACAACTGGGAAGTACCAAAGCTACTACTCCACTGGGCAGGAAGACACAGCTGCTTTCAAGATCTCTGCACTGAAAGCAGCATCTGCCCTAGCCTAGACATCCAAGTGGTAGTGCTTAATGAAGGTCTAAAGAGACAACCAAGTTGCTGCCCTGCAAATGTTAAAAGAAACAACCAATCTGTGTTCTGCTCAGGAAGAGGTCTGAGCCTGAATAGTGTGCGCCCACAACCTCCCAGGACAGACCGATCCCACAAAAGATGGGCGGATTAGACAGTCTCCTTTATCCAATGGACCAAAGTGGCCTTAGAAGCTGCCTTACCCTTATGCGGACTTGCAAAGAGCACAATCTATCCAATTTTTGGAAAGAATTAGTGACCTTCAGGTATCTAACCAGTACCTTGCGAAGCTCAAGAAGATAAAAATCTTCGTCCTTCCCCTTACACTGCTCTACCGAAAAGGATGGAAGGCAGACCACCTGATTGCATGAAAGGCTGAAACTACCTTAGAAAAGGAGGGGACCAGGTGGATTAACATGGCCTTTTCTAAGGAAGACACATAAGGATCCCTGCACATCAGAGCCTGCAACTCCAAAATGTGATGCACTAACCAGAAAACAACTAAAAAGACTGTCTTGGGGAAAGATTCTCAAGAGAGGCGCTCTTCAACAGTTGAAAAAAGGTAGACAACAGGGCCTGCAGATGAGACCAAAATTACACAGCGGAACCACTGAATGTAAGGGGGAAACATAAGTGCTGCACCCCACTAAGTAAGTGTTCTATATCTGGTTCAAGGCTATGAGCAGACAGCTACTGGGCCTCAAAAACAAGACAAGGCTGACCTGTACCCTCAAGGAATTGACAGACAGATCTTTTATAAACTCATCCTATAGGAAGGCTAACAAGGATAACAAATCTGTCTTCTGAAGGAGCAAGCAACGCTCCTGACACCAGCCCTCAAAAATGCACCACACTTGCATATAGACAAGACAGGTGGAACCCCACTTTTGCTTTCAAGGGAGTGGAAACCATGGCCTGCGAGTAGCCTTTGTGCGCTATGCATTGCCTCTCAAAGGCCAAGCCATAAACAAGAAAAGGGGCAGATCTTCCATCAGGATAGGCTCCTGGCACAGAAAAGAGTTATCCAGGAGCTGCATGAGATCCGCAAACCATGGTCTACGTGGTCAATACAGCACCACTAGAATCATCAATCCTGGGTGATGCTCTCTATGGTGAATCACTTGTCTGACAAGAGGCCACAGTAGAAACACGTACAGAAGAGGCTTCTGAGGCCAAGGATGAAACAGGACATTGATACCCTGGGTACACGGTTCCTAGCGTTGACTGAAGAATCTGTCCACTTTGGCTTTGGTCGCCATCAAATCCATCCAGGGACTGCCCCAGTGGTCTAGAATCTAATGGAACATGCTAGCTCCCACTCCCCCAGGATAGAGGGTATGACAAATGAGAAAGTCTGCTTCAACACTGTTCGTATCCATGATGTGCTGCGCCAACAGCAACAGAAGATTTCTCTCTGCTCAAAGAAACAAGAGGGCCATTTCCCGGGCCACTCCCACTCATTTGGTGCTGCCATTGGTTGTTGGCATATACCGCTACTATGGCATTGTTAGAAAACACCAAACCGCTCAGCCTGCAACTAAGTGGCAGAAATGGCACAGGGCCAAGTGAATAGCATACACTTCAAGGTGATTGATGAGCCAAGCCGATTTGCAACTGGGTCAACGCCCCTGTGCTAAATGACCTTCACAATGTACCCCCCAGCTGAAAAGACTAGCATCCAAAGTCAGGATAAGTTACTGAGGATCATCCAGAAACATTCCCTTGTTCAAATTGGCAGGCTGAGACCACCAAACCAAACTGGAAATTACTAATGGCAGCAGGGGGCGCCTGATGTCAAAGTCTAGCAAGCAAGGTGACCAACGCAACAGAAGGGACCTTTGGAGAGGTCTCATGTGAGCCCCTTTCCCAAGGAACTAACTCTACAGTGGCCACCTTAGAGCCCAGGAGTTAAAAATAATGCCAAACCTTGGAAGCTCGTTGTTGCTGGAAGGCCGCTAACTGCGTCAGAAACTTGGAAAATCTCTCGGTGGTCAAGATGACATTGCCAGTGTGGGTATTGAACAGAGCTTCAAGAAACTCCAACAACTGAGAGGGAACCAGGTGACATTTGCTTTAAATTCATCACCCAGCCAAGGCATTCCAGAAACTGTCACCCTGACCGCTTCTGACTGCGATCTGCCAAATAAGCTAATCAAGACAAGTGTCTACACAGATGTCCTTGCACTGCAGAGCAACTGCAACTACTATAACCTTGGAGAAGGTTCTCGGGGCTGTGGCGAGACTGAAGGGTAGAGCACAGAACTGAACGTGAGTGCCCAGAATGGCAAAGGGTAGAAACCTTTGTTGTTCCTCCTGAATAGGAATGTGGAAATATGCCTCCACCAGATCCAGAGAGGAAAGACACTCCCTGCTGCGAATCGCTTGAATGACTAACTGAAGCGTTTCCATCTGGAAGTTAGGAACTCTCAGGAAGGTGATGACCCCTTTTAGGTTGATGATGGGCCTGAAGGAGCTGTCCTCCTTCGGCATGACAAAGTATATGGAGTACCTTCTGCAGCCTCATTGGACGGGAGGTATGGGTACAACCACTGAGAAACACATCAGCTTTTCTAAGGTGGCCCGAACCACAGCTTTCTTTGTTCTGAAACCATAGAGAGACTACAAAGTCATTGAAAATTAGGTTTCTTGCACTCCAGGACATAACTGTGCTGAATAACATCAAGCACTCCATGATTGGCAGAGACCTGGATTCACTCCTGGTGAAAAAGATATAGACGACCGCCCACTGGAAGCACCTCAGAATGAGCCTCCCACTCATCAATGCAGTGGATGGAAGGGGTTGGCCCTCCAGAAGAAAGAGTCATTGGATCTGCACGCTCCACGAAAGGGAAGAGTCGTGGCCCGGGAATCTGAGAATCCTAGGGACAGCTTTCCTAGCTGATACTGCCAACAGTCCCGTGAACCCTGGAGTCTTGAAAGCGGGATCGAGGAAAACGACAACGGTGAAGAGGGCACACACTGCCAAAATGTTCTTATTCTATCCTCTAGGTGGCGCTGGAGACTGGAATCCTTCATGTCTTACAAGCTTCTCAAGGTCCTCATTGGAAAGGCGCTTTCCCTTAAAGATGGGCTTGGCCAGACGGAACATTAAGGCCTTATTTGCTGCCCAATTCTGCAGCTATAGCCACTTTTTCACCACTGCAGTCACAGGAATGTCCCTGGCCACTAGCCAGACAAGATCATATATGGTATCGACCAGATAGGTCGCAGCCAATACTATGTATAACCAGAAGCATCATCTTCTGGAAGCAACTGCATTCACTGAAGGGCCCCTCTCATTCAAGCCTCCACATATCGCCACCTGAAGGGTAAGGGACAAGGCCGAGAACCCAGTCTTGAGGAGTACCTCCACCTTACAGTCAAGCTGATCCATAGAGGCTACCCCACCTTCTACTAGTATGGTGGTATGCCTGGTGACAGCTGCAATATGTGTGTCTACTTTTGGAAAACACAGCCACTTATCCATCTTCAGCTGAGGAAGGGCATACAGCTTGTTCAGGACTCTGCCTTTCACTGGGACCTCTGGAGAACCCCACTCCTTAGAGATTGTCCTGGCAATTCTGCAGAAAGGGAAAAGGCTTTGGCAGATCTACAGAGCCCTTGAAGAAGAGGGCGACTCTGCACCAGCCATGGGAACATCTGAAATCTTCAGGGAGCATGGTCAATTCATCTCTCCTAAAGAGACAGCTCTTCCTCCTGCAGAGAATCCTTGCCAACTAGTCCAGGCTGTTCATTCGAACTAACCTCAGACTTGGGATTCCCGAGAAAGGCGCGAGTCACATGAGGCTTCCCATCGATACAGGCACCTATGTGATTATAGGCGATACCTTGGTCCAGCTGTCACTCGCCAAGGCAGAGGAGCCAGGCTGGGCTGGAAATTTTCCCTGCTCTGATTCCCACTGCTTTGTCAGAAGGAGTAAGCTTGCTGAAAGAAGAATAAGTCAGAAGGTAAAGACCCAGAACCCAAGAACAAGGCCTGAGCTGTTCCCCTGACTACTAATGATGGCTTCTCTTTCCCAGACCCTGCCTAGGGAAGCAGAAGAGAAGAAGAATTGCACGGAAGCTCCATGCGGGCCTTCCCCCACTGAGAATCCAAACTTGGAGAGGAATCCTTGTCCAAGGTCCACCATCAACTGCTCATCTTGTTCTGTCGTGCAGTGCTCAGACAGGAATCCATAGATCTAGCTCGGCATTTGCCACAACCCAGACAGTTCTTCTTATGTGATGATATGCAGTGTCTCTCCCACGTAGTACAGAGGTATCTATTGGATTTACACGTGTAAATTCACACGTGGATCTTATGCACATGTGAATGTGCACGTTACTTTGCATGTAAAACATACATGTGCACATGGTAGCACAGCAGTTACACGTCTGTGGCCACAGGTTTCATGTGCTCCAAGAAAAGACAACAAAGCCCTTAAAAACACACACAATGCCATACCTAACAATAAACCACACACACAAAAGGTTGGGCCGACCCCACGGCCGTGGCTGACAAAAGCAAGCACAAAAGAAAAAGTTAAAAGACTGCACTTACCCCTGAGGAGCACAGGACTGATGATGGTGCGAGGCTCAGGCCACTGACAGGTGTTCTGCTCTCTCCTCTGAATGCTGTTCTGGGGAGCTGGAGAAGGGAGGCTGAAGTCTTATGTGATGACAGTGTCTTGATCTGGCTGAATCTAGGGGCTTTTAACTAGTCAAGAGTACTGATAGGGAGAACGGCTCTTTTTCCTCTCCACATGGAAAACTCCAGTAGGGTACTATCAGATATGCTCTAGAGACACCCACTCAAGTTCTACTGCGCCCACGGTGCCTCTCAGGACAGCTGCCCAGGAGATAATCCACTTCCAAAACAGAGCTGCACTAATCCTGCATCCACCATGTGCTGAAGACAGAGAAACACTGGAATATGCCCCTGACGGCACTAGACATTTCTAGATGTTCCCTGTCTCCACCTCTGCGGCAGGAACACAAGCCACTTGTCTGAACTGGTCTAGCAGGATGATCTGGAAGGTGTTAATGAACAGCTTGTAAAAGTCATGGGACCGGATGAGACACATCCCAAGATACCGAGCGAGCTCAGAGAGGTTCTGGCGGACCTTGAAAGGATGTGTTTAATAGAACCTCAGAGATTGGGGGGGGGGGGGAGGTTCTGTGGGATTGGAGAAGGGCTGATGCAGTCCCTCTTCACAAAAGGGGCAACAGAAGAGAGGGCAAACTACAGGCTGGTAAGCTTTACTTCAGTAGTGCTACTGAAAGAAAGTATAATGAACTTTCTGGAATCCAATATTACAGGACCAGAGGCAATATGGTTTGACCAAAGGAAAATTGTGCCAAATGAATCTGATGGATTTCTTTGATGGGGTGACCAGAGAACTGTATCAAGGGCATGCAATCTACATGGTTTTCAGTAAAGCCTTTGATACTGTTCCTCACAGGAGATTTATGAATAAACTGAGTTGCCTAGGGATGGCTCCCAAGGTGGTTAAATGCATCAGAAACTGGCTGACCGGCCAAAGAACGGCAGGTGAGTAGTGGAGTGCCTCAGGGATTGATCTTGTTTAATGTCGTCATGAGTGATATTGCAGAAGGGTTAAAAGAAAAAGTATGCCTTTTTGCGGATGACATGAAGGATTTGCAATACAGTTGATACCTCGGAGGGAGGAGACAGTATAAGAAAAGATCTACAAAAATCAGAACAATGGTCTAATACTACTTGGCAGTTAAAATTTAATGCAAAAGTAGTACAGAGTGATGCACATGGGATGCAGAAACCCAAAGGAACAATAAGCGATAGTGGGTGAGAGGCTGGTGTGAAGACCAGAAGGATCTTGAGGTGATAATGGGGCCGGCCCAAGAGTTGGCTCAAGGTATTGCTGTTCTAGGCAAACCTTAAGCTTTACTCCCCCTCTAGCTGTCAAAATCTATTTAGCTTTGAATGCAGTGCACTGCACTTTGCTGTCAGCTGCCTAGTTTGCCCAATGGTTGGGCCGGCTCTGGGTGATAATATTTGAGGATCTCATGGTGGTGAAACAATGAGATAAAGCTGCAGCCAAAGCCAGAAGGATGTTAGGCTGCATACAGAGAGGAATAACCAGCAGAAAGGAGGAAGCATCCGTGCCCCTTTACAGGCCATTGGTGAGGCCTCTCTTGGATTATTGTGTTCAGCTTTGGAGATCAAACTTCGCAAAGGATATAAAAAGTCTTGAAACCTCAGAGAAAGGCAACCAAAATGACATGGGCCTGTGCCAGAAGAGATACTTGAATACCTAAATACATATAACCCTGGAGGCAAGAAGGAGCAGGAGAGATATATACAGATGTTTAAATACTTAAAGGGTATTAATGAGCAACAAAATTTTTTAAAAGACAGGAAAGGTTGTAGAAATAGAGGACATGAAATGAAGCTTCAAAGATGTAAACTCAAAAGCCACATCAGAAAAGGAGAAATTTAACATACCAATAATTTCTTTTACTCGAGTCCTGTTAGACCAGTCCAGCCAAGCAGGTTCTCTCCCCCCAACCGGCAGATGATGAGACAGAGAAAAACCAGAAGTGTTGTGACATCATCACCAGCATAATACTCAGTACAGCTAGGGACCCTCTCCAGTATATTCATAACAAGCAATGAACCCATAGGAGAATCCTTCAAAGGGGCTCCCCAAAACCGAGTATGTACCGATCCAAAGGAGGGACTATATACAAATTGCACTAAAGAACACAAATGCCCTAACACAATCACCAGGGGTGGGTCCTGGACTAGTCTAGCAGGACTCCAGAAAAGGAAATTAATCATCATGCTAGATGAGCCCAGACATTGGTAATTTGAGTTTTCTGTACCCACATTTTACCCACATGATTCTATACCCTCCACAAATATATATAGTTTGCATTTAATTATTCAATGTATTTTCAAATTGTTACATGTAAACCGCATTGACTGAAGGAAATGTGGTATATAAAAAATGTTAAAGACATAACTAAATAAAATATGCGGCGGCAAGAGCTAAAGCCGCAGAATGCACTTGCACGTCCAAATGATAATGGCACAAAAAATGGACACATCGCCGCTCCGCAAATATCCAGAGGTGCAATAGAGGAGGCTTCCACCCATGACGAAGCCTGGGCACGCGTCGAGTGGGCCTTCAACCCCAAGAGCCCAGACTTGCCCGACAACAAATAGCCTGAGGAAATGGCCTCCTTAATCCACCGGCCCATCATGGCCTTGGACGCCGTCTGGCCTCTGCAAGTACCCACAAAGAGCAGAAAGAGGTGATCGAACAACTGAAACGGATTCATGGCGCCTCCAAATATCAGACCACCACCCTCCGGACATCCAAGAAACAGAGGTACCTGTCCTTACCAGTGTACTGGTCACAGGGAAAGGATGGCAAGGAGATCACCTGATTGACATGAAAGAGCAAGAGGACCTCAGATAGGAAGGAAGGCACAGGCCGCAAGGCGACACCCTCCCCAGAGAAAGAAAGGAAGGAGTTGCGGCAAGACAGTGCCTGCAACTCGGAGATCCGACATGCCAAGATCACGACTACGAGAAAAACAAACAGTCTTCAAGGTGAGGCCCTTAATCATGGCCCACTTCAGCAGCTCAAACAGCACCCACACGAGCACCTGGCACACGATCACCAGATCCCACGAGGGCAACGTTGGTCTTACCAGAGGTTGCAGGGACCAGATGCTCCGAAGGAAATGGATCACATCCCTATGATATGCCAGAGATCGCCCTGCTACAGGACTGCAGAATGCTGCAAGAGCTACCACCTGCACCCGCAGGGAACTCCAAGGTGGACCCTTCTGAAACCCGTCCTGCAGGAAGGACAGAATGGAAGGGAGGGCCGCCATTCGCAGCACCAATGTTCAAGGAGCCACCAGATGCAGGCATAGGCCAGAGAAACAGACGCTGGGCCTGCAAAAGGGTGTCCACCACCACTGGTGAGTATCCCTTCTGCGTCAGGTGGCCCCTTCTCAACAACCAAGCCATGAGCGAGAAGGGAGTCGGATCTTCCATGAGAATGGGTCCTTGCTGTAACAGGCCCCTGTGGCTCCCCAATGGTAGGCAAATCGCCACCTGCAGTGGCACTAGATCCGTGTACCAAGGCTGCCACGGACAATCTGGGGCCACCAGGATCACTAGACTCGGGTGCTGTTCTAATCGCCTGAACACCCGGAGAATCATGGTGGGAAAACAAACAAGAGTCAGTCTCGAGGCCATGGCTGGATCAACACGATCACCCCGGTGTTGCCGGCCACCCTCTGCTGAGTGAAGGAGGGGACCTTTCTATTCATAGGCATCGCCATTGGATCCATCCCTGGCCATCCCCAGCACCGCACTGTACGATTGAAGGCCCATGGCACCAACTCCCACTCACTGGGATCGAGGAGGTAATGACCGAGATAGTCCGCCTGGACATTCTCCTCACCTGTGATATGCTGAGCCGAGATGGCCAGAAGGTGGGTTTTCATCCAGGGAAACAGCAGGTGCATTTCACGGGCCACTCCCGAGCACTTTGTGTCCCCCTGTTCAAAAGAACCCTGATGACCGGACCCTTCAGTGGGGTAGGAAACACACCAAAGCCAGGAGGATGCTGCACGCCTACAGACAATTGATGCGGCACTTGGTCTCCATTGCAGACCACGTGCTCTGGGCGGACCATCCAAGACAGTGGGCGCCCCACCCCAACATACTGGCATTGGTGGTCACCATCACCCAGGCAGTAGCCTCCAATGTGATCCCCTTCATAAGAAATTGCTGAGGGACTCCCACCACCTTAGGCTGAGCCGCAAACTACAAGGGAGAGGAAGGCGCATTGAGTAGTCCTGGGAACAGGAGGATCAACGAGCGAGCAGAGCCCTCTGTAATGGGTGCATGTGCGCCCTGGCCCCGTAAACAAAGTCCAGCATGGTGGCCATCGCCCTAGGAGCTGTAGACAGTCCGAGGAGAGGGGGAGGCGAGAAATTTGTGAAGTTGGCTGCAGAATTTGAGCCACTGGGTTTCCATACGAAGGACCTTGCCTGGGCACTGTCGAATCAGGCGCTGAGGAACTTGCAGTCCTGAGATGGGGTCAGGCAGCTCTTGCTGTGATTGACAACCTAGCCCAGCTGCTTCAAGAGGTGGACCACTCTCCTGACTGAGCGCTAGGCCATAATCTGCAACTTGGCCCGAATCATCCAGTCGTCCAGCACAGATGATGTCACATCAGAGCGCAGCCACAATTGCCATAACTTTGAAAAGGTGCAGGGGATGGTAGCCAGCCCAAAGGGAAGTGCACAGAACTGGAAATGTTGCCCCAAAACAATGAAGTGAAGGAATTGCTGGTGTTCCAATCAAATGGTAATATGCAGGTATGCCTCCGTGAAGCCCAGTGTGGCGAAGAATTCCCCTGGTCGCATGAACTGAATGACAGCATGCAGCATTTCCATCCAGAACTGGGGCACCCGCGGGCAGCGGCTGACTCCTCTGAGATCTAGAATGGGGCAAAAGGACCCATCCTTCTTTGGGACCACAAAATAAATTGAGTACTGTCCAGAGCCCCGCTCGGCAGGGGTCACTGGCATATTGGCTCGGAGTTGCGACAGGGGGATACTATGAACCCGTCCCAAATAGGCCTGGCGAGATCTAAGGAATAGCCCTGACAGACAATGTCCAAAACCCAAACAGTCTGATGTTATGCGGGCCCACTTGCACCAAAAATGCTGCAGGCACCCCCCCTAGCTAAGGCACCTTGGGACAGGCCCCCAGTCCATCAGCGCAAGGTGTGGGAGGAGGGAGTAGATCTTTTGGAGTGACTGGCGGGCCTTTCAAATGGGCTGACTGCGGCTGCCCAAATTTGAATAAGTGGAGATTGCTGCACCTGCTGGTAACGACGAGAATAATGGAAGCCGGAGCACAATGAGCTGGACCCAGTAGAGGAGGAATGCTTAGATGAAGATTTCAAATCTGAGCAAATCACTCCACCAATGTGTACAAAATCACATCAGGTGCTCCTATTAGAAATTATTCATAAATACATGGAAGGAGAAAAGAGCCTCAGAATCTTATGAGGTAAATTGATACAGGCTTCGTACATTCGAAGCCACACCTCTTAACATCAATGGCTCTGAAAAACTCCTTCCACATATTTTTTAATTTTTCCAATTATAACTTTTTTCAGTTGTAACAAACTGTGATTTAAAACACCTGTAATATATCAAAGCATTACACAACTTGACTTCTTTTCCAAGTTGAAGATCCCTAACCTTGTAAGCCTCTCGTCATAGAGGTATCCTTCCAACCCCTTTATCATTTTAGTGGCTCTTCTCTGTACTTTTTGTAGTCTTGAAGGAATACAAAAGGGGACTGCTACTTCTGGAGAGAAATCTGCAATTGTAAGTATTTACTTCTGGGAAGTTTTCTAAATCTTGGGGAAAAAGGAATTCTTTAGATTAAAGCTGATTAATCTGTGAACCCAAAGTATTTGTTAAATCAGTCAGAGCCTAGTAGCAGCAAAGACCTTTCAGTTTAAATTTAAAACACAGCAGAGAGCTTTCTGGTTAAACTTAGATCCAAATACTCCATCTATCCAAGCAAAGGATTTGGTCACGGATTACCTTGGAAGCACAGGACAGGGTACTGTGTGGCAGCCAGCTTTTAATAAGTCTTCTTTCCCTCCCTCCCTGACACCCACCCATCCCTGGGATAATCGTAGCTTTATAGGTGCTTAAACCTCTTAAAGGAAAGGAGGTGCCATACTCACTCTCAGGTGCAGCTGTTTATTCTCATCAGCATACATTAAGGACCTGAGATTAATTAAGCTTCAGGTGAACAAAGTACATTAAACATATTAGGTATAGTTGTATAAGTATCCCCACAACCCTTGTAAGTAAATAACTTAAATATCTAAACACAACCTTAAAACTAAGATGCAGACAGCAGTCCAGCAGCGAGATGGGGCTTTCCAGTTTTTTGCAATGGATGTCACATGTATGATTTTCTTGCAGTTGCTGAGGGGTCTTACGTGTGCACAAGGTGCAAGGAGCTCTTTGCTCTCAGGGAACGAGTCCAATCTGGAGGCTAGAGTAGCAGACTTGGAAGACATAAGGAAGACAGAGAGGTACATAGAGATACCAATCATATCTAATTTCTCATCTAGTGCTATATATTCTAACTTTCCCATCTTATTTTGTAAGACTTTTAGCAGTTGCATACAAGCATTTTAGAGGTTGTATTTTATTCATATTAATCTGGTTATCGGTAAGCTGGGATAATTTGGAATCATTAAACTCTGTCTTGTCTGTACTTAAGGGCATTTGGGTTACTTTTGTCTTTACTGGAACTTATCTGTCGATATGCTCTAACTTCAATCTTTTGCTAGTATCCTTCAAAGATACATCATTCCGAACTCTATACTCTTGGCCAACTATCAGCTTTCCCCTATTATCTAGTTTAAAAACTGATCTATCTCCTTTTTAGAGCTTAATGCCAGTTAGCATGGACCCATCCCTCATTAAAGTGGAGCCCATCCCTTTGGAAAAGCCCCTCCTTTCCCCAGAATGCTGCCCAGTTTCTAACAAACCCCCAACCCTCTTCTTTGCACCAATGTCTCGTCCATTCATTGAGACTCTGGAGCTCTGCCTGCCCTTTGGGTCCTGCGTAAGGAACAGGAAGCATTTCGGAGAATGCTACTCTGGAAGTTCTGGATTTCAACTTCTTATCTAAAAGCCTAAATTTGGCATCCAGAACCTCCCTTCCACACTTTCTTCTTATGTCATTGGTACCAACATATACCAAGATAGCAGACTCCTTCCCAGTGCAATCTAAAACCTTGTCAGGTGGTGTGTGAGGTCCGTAATCTTTGCACCAGCAGGTTGCCAGGTGATCCTCACATCCACCAGCCACTCAGCTATCTACATGCCTAATGATCGAATCACCAACTATACCGGCTGTCTTAAACCTTTCCTTATGGGCTCATGGCCCTTGAGAAACCTCCTCGGTGCGAGAGGATTTTACATCACCTGGATGACAGGTCCTAGGTACAGGATCACTTTCTGCCACAGCAGGGTGATGTTCTGTCTTGTGACCGCTCTCCTCCATTGCAACAGAGAGGCTGCAAGACTGGAGGTGAGACTTCAGTACTACGTGTTCCTATACCTCTCTGTCTTCCTTATATCCTCCAAGTCTGCTACTCTAGCCTCCAGAGATTGGATTCTTTCCCTGAGAGCAAAGAGCTCCTTGCACCTAGTGCACACGTAAGGCCTCTCACCAACTGCGAGAAAATTATACATGTGATAACAGAATGTAAAAGACTGGAAAGCGTAGTTACTCACCTGTAACAGGTGTTCTCCAGGAGCAGCAGGAATCAGTCCTCACTTATGGGTGACGTCGGCGCCGACGGAGCCCTCGCGGAGCAATTTTCCCCAGCTTTCAAAGAAAGCCTTTGGGAATTGCAGCGCGCATGCGCGGTCGTCTTCCCGCCCGAAGGTGCCATCTTAGCCAGTCAGATGACATAGCTAAAAAAGACAGCATAAAAATTTGCAAAAAGAACATAAGCAGACGATTGCAACTCCAAGGGGAGGAGGGAGGGTAGTGAGGACTGATTCCTGCTGCTCCTGGAGAACACCTGTTACAGGTGAGTAACTACGCTTTCTCCAGGACCAAGCAGGAAGTCAGTCCTCACTTATGGGACTCCCAAGCTCAAGGCTACCGGAGACCCTAAGCACAAAAATGAGCTCCCTCTAGCTCAGCAGCACAGAAGGAAAGAATCTTCGCTGAATTATCACCCACCGGTAGCCCACATCCGGGATGGAGGGTAGGAGTTGCTCAGACCTCAAAGAGATTACGGAGGACTGCCTGTCCGAAAGCACTGTCCCTGCGGGACTCGCTCTCGAGACAGTAATGGACCGCAAAAGTCTGGCTCGAAGACCAAGTAGCGGCCCGGCAGATGTCTGCCAGCGGAACAGAGCGGAGGTAAGCCACTGACGTGGCCTTTGCCCGAACGCAATGAGCCGTGACTCGACTTTCCAAGGCGAGTCCGGCTGCCCCATAAGCCCAAGAGATACAGTCCGCAACCCAGATGGACAGAGTACGCTTGGAGACCGGGAGTCCCAATTTATTGGGGTCAAAAGACACAAAAGGCTGAGCAGCTTTACGGTGCTCCCGCGTACGGTCAAGGTAGAAGTTCAATGCCCTTCTACAGTCCAGGGTATGGAGGACCGTCTCAGCTCGGCTGGAGTGTGGTCTGGGAAAGAAGGTCGGAAGTACCACCTCCTGATTCATGTGAAAAGGGGAGACCACTTTAGGCAGAAACTTTGGGTGAGTCCGTAGGACTACCCTATTCTTGTAGAAGCGAGTGTAGGGGGGATCAGACACGAGGGCCTGCAATTCACTTACACGCCTAGCGGAAGTGAGGGCTATCAAGAACAGAGTTTTCCAAGACAGAAAACGGAGAGAACATGTAGCCATAGGTTCAAAAGGCGGACAGGTGATCCGCTGCAAAACCACATTCAGGTCCCAGTCCGGCGCTGGCGGGCGCAGAGGTGGTTTAAGTAGAAGGAGACCTCGGAGAAACCTCGCTACGAGAGGGTCGTTGGAGAGAGGTCTGCCGTCCACCGGCACATGATGTGCTGAAAGAGCACTGAGGTGAACTTTGACGGAGTTGGACTTAAGTCCCAGATTAGAGAGGTGTAGCAAGTACTGTAAGATCACCGACACCGGGCAGGAGAAGGGATCCTGAGACTGTTGGGAACACCAGATTGCAAAGCGACGCCATTTAAGGGCGTAGCATTTGCGGGCAGAAGGCCGTCGCGAAGCCAAGACGACCTCCTCCACCTCCGCCGGCAAGAGAAGAGGAGCGAGGACTACCCTTTCAGCAGCCAGGCCATGAGGTTGAGAGACCGGAGGTTGGGGTGCAGTAGGGACCCCTGATCCTGAGTGATGAGATCCGGTTGTACCCCCAGAGGGATTGGATCCTCCACCGCCAGTTGCAGCAGGAGCGGAAACCACGGTTGCCTGGGCCAGCGAGGGGCCACCAGGATCATGAAGGCTTTGTCTCGGAGAACCTTGAAAAGAGTCCGAGAGACTAACGGGATGGGAGGGAAAGCGTACAGAAGGCTCCCCGACCATGAGATCAGAAAGGCGTCCGCCGCAACCCGAAGGGGGTGTGGCTGACGAGAGCAGAAGCGAGGAAGCTGCCGGTTGTAAGGACTGGCAAAGAGATCCACCGTGGGGAGGCCCCACCTGAGGAAGAGCTTCTGAACGATCAAGGGATCCAGACGCCACTCGTGCGGCTGGAGGACCCTGCTGAGTTTGTCCGCCAGGCAATTTTCTTGGCCCGGGAGATAAACCGCCTTGAGGAGAATGCCGTGACTGACGGCCCAAGAGCAGAGCTTCTGTGCCTCCCGGCAGAGGAGGAAGGAGCCCGTGCCCCCCTGCTTGTTCACGTAGAACATGGCAACTTGATTGTCCGTCTGGACAAGGACGGACTGTTGGGAGGTCAGGTGGGAGAAGGCCTTGAGAGCTAGGCGGATCGCCCTGAGCTCCAGGAAGTTGATCTGCTGAGCAGACTCCCACTTGGTCCAGAGGCCCTGAGTACGTGCCTCTTGGCAATGTGCTCCCCAGCCCAGGAGGGATGCATCGGTGGTCAGCACCCGGGTCGGCTGAGGTGACTGGAAAGGCATTCCCAATATCAGGTTCGGCTGCCGGAGCCACCACCGGATAGACGAGACCAGCGGCTCGGAGACGCGCACTAGGTCTGCTAGGCCGCCTGTGGCTTGTCGCCACTGCCGGCGGAGACACCATTGAGCAGACCGCATATTCAGGCGGGCATTGGGGGTCACATGGACGGTGGAAGCCATATGGCCGAGCAGTCTCAGGAAGCGCCTGGCGGAGACCAGGGGCTGGCTGCGAAAGCGGTCGGCTAGGTCCATGAGCCGCTGAGCCCTGTCGAGCGGTAGGTACGCTCGTGCCTGAGGAGTGTGCAGCCTTGCGCCGATGAACTCGAGATCCTGTGAGGGGAGCAAAGTGGACTTTGCGAAGTTTATGACAAAGCCCAAGTGCTGCAGCAGAGTCACCGTGCGGCCCGTGGCGTTGGTGACCTCCTGAGCGGACGCTGCTCTGATGAGCCAGTCGTCGAGGTACGGAAAGACATAGAGGCCGTGAAGCCGGAGATGGGCCGCCACGACCGCGAGACATTTTGTGAAGACTCGCGGTGCGGAGGACAGGCCAAAGGGCAGTACTCTGTACTGGTAATGATTTCCTGCCACCACAAACCTTAGGTATTGGCGGTGGCTTGGGTGGATGAGGATGTGCGTATAGGCATCCTTTAGATCCAAGGAGCATAGCCAATCTCCCTGCTGGAGGTAGGGCAGAAGGATTCCAAGGGTAAGCATTTTGAACTTCTCCCGCACAAGGAACTTGTTGAGGTTGCGCAAGTCCAGGATGGGTCTGAGGCCTCCTGTTCTCTTTGGTATCAGAAAATACCTTGAATAGAAGCCCTGACCTCTCAGGTGGTGTGGCACCGGTTCCACCGCCTGTTCCTGCAGAAGACCTGCTAACTCCTGAAGGAGCAACTCCCTGTGCAGAGGGGGGCGCGGAGGCTCTCCCGGAAAATAGGAGGGAGGGACCTGATGGAAGTGGAGAAGGTAGCCCTCTCGCACGACCTGAAGCACCCAGGCATCTGCGGTGATGCCGGACCACCTGTGGGCGAAGTGAACCAGCCGGCCGCCGGTGCTGGGGGGAACCAGCGGGGGGGGAGAGGCTATGCTGAGCGAGTCAAAAAACCCCCACCCTGCTGAGCAGGGGCTGGTGGTGCAGGCTTGGGGGCTTGCTGCCTACGGGACCCGTTACCCCGTCCCTTGGCCTGCTGGCCCTGTTGGGGAGCTGCAGGGGCCTGATAATGGGGGTATTGTTTGTAGGCAGCTGCCTTCCTCGGGTAAAAGGACTTTTTTCCCGAGCCCTTCTTTTTCTGGGAAGGGGCGGAGGTCTTCCTAGAAAGCCTGGTCCTGGTGAGAGTCTCAGTCTCAATTTGTGCAGCCTTTTCCGCCATGGGCTTGCCAAAGAGGTTTTCGCCTCGGCAGGGGACATCGACCAACTTGTCCTGTACCCAGGGCTCAAGGTCGGACGACTGAAGCCAAGCCTGTCGGCGGGCACCGATGCCGGCTGCGGCTACTCGAGCCGAGGCTTCAAAGCCATCATAGGCTGCGCGGGACATGAACTTTGAGCATTCCCGAATACCCGTGGACAAGGCTAGGAACCTCCGCAAGGGCTCCTCGGAGAGACCAGCGGAGAATCCGGCTAGCTCTTTAGCCAGATCCCTGAGATACATGCCCATGTATAGCTGGTAAGTCTGGACACGACAGGCGAGCATAGAGCCCTGGAAGCACTTCTTGCCAAGGCCATCCAGGTTACGGGCCTCCCTTCCAGGAGGCACCGAGGAGTGCATCTTCTGGCTCTTAAGACGATGCATGGCCGATTCCACTACCATGGAATGGTGTGGCAGCTGTGCCTTTTGAAAGCCAGGGCTCTTGCGGACTCGATAGATAGAATCGACCCGCTTGCTCAGGACCGGCGAGGAGGCCGGACTCTCCCACATGCGGAAGAGTAGTCGTTCCAGCATAGGAGGAACCGGCACAGTAAAGTGTTCCCTCGCGGGAGAGTCATACTGGAGGGCGTCGAGCTCTTCGGCTCGAGGCTCCTCCTCGGGATCCGCAGGGAAGGCCAAAGCCTTGGCCATATCCCTAACGAAGTCCGAGAACCGGGCATCCTCCGGGGGGGACTGCTTCCGAGGCTCGGACTCCGGAGAGTCCGATGGGACACACCGAGTCCGGAAAGAATCAGGTGACTCTTCCTCCTCAGACTCCCAGACCGACTCCGACGAGGACTCGGTGGGGTCGGCCCGGGTGGGGTGCGGCGCCAGCCGCCCCGACGCCGAGGGAGTCGGCGTCGGCGACCTCGGTCCCGAACGGGAGGCCGAGGGCGACCTCGACCGAGGATCGACTCGAGTTCTCATCGACTCGAGGATCGGCTCGGTCTCCGGGGTCGACTTGGACGTCGACGTCCCGGCGGTCGGGGCAGCGACGCCAGCGAAGCCAGCGAGCAGTGCCCGCTGCTGGTCCATGAAGGCAGACAGTCTGCTCTCCAAGGCCGTCAACCTGAGTCCGAGCTCAGGTGACCCAGCAGCCCCCGACTCGGGCCCCGACGGCGTCGGGCCCGACGTCGGCTGTCGCGGAGGCGAGTCCAGAAGGACTACAGGACTTACCCGGGCAGGCATCTCCGACTCCAGGCGAGGTCGCTTCGGGAGGTGTTCCCTCTCCAAGGACCCGGGGCGGCTGTCGGGGCTATGCGACCTGGCCCTCGCGGAGCCAGGAGCGTCCACCGACGCCGCCCTCGCGGGTTTTTCCTTCCGACGATGGTCCCCGGAGGGAGAACCCCGGTCGGAGGAGCTCCTGCGACGGTCCGAGCTGGAGCCTTTCGACACGGAGGCCTCCGACGAGGTCCGGGTACGGCTGGGGTCAGCGAAGATTCTCTCACGCTGATGCCGCCGACTTCTCAACGCCTTCGAGGACAGTTTGCTGCAGGGCCCACAGATCAGTTCCTCATGATCCGGGCCCAGGCAGCGGAGGCAAAAGTCGTGTGTGTCGGTTAGTGACATATTTCGGTCACACCGACCACACCGCTTAAACCCACTGGCAGCCATCGGGGGAAAAAGGGCCCCTGCGAGGTCAAAGGACCGGGCTGCCAGGGAAAACGAAAACGAAAGCTAAGTCAGAAAAACCGAAAAAACGTGAGAGGACTCGAGACCGGCGTCGCGAGTCCGAGCGGGAAAACGATCGGTGTCGAACCGAAAGAAAAAAGTATAAAATAAAGAGGAAAATCAACTTTTTCGCGGGGACAAGACGGGGACGTCTGTAGGGCTCCGCGGAAAAAAGAAGACTGGCTAAGATGGCACCTTCGGGCGGGAAGACGACCGCGCATGCGCGCTGCAATTCCCAAAGGCTTTCTTTGAAAGCTGGGGAAAATTGCTCCGCGAGGGCTCCGTCGGCGCCGACGTCACCCATAAGTGAGGACTGACTTCCTGCTTGGTCCTGGAGAAAGCCCCATTTTGCTGCTGGACTGCTGTCTGCATCTTAGTTTTAAGGTTTTAGGTATTTAAGTTGTTTACTTACTTAAGTTTGCTAGGGATACTTATACTAATACAACTATACCTAATATGTTTAATGGAACTTGTTCAGTGCAAGATTAATTAATCTCAGGTCCTTAATGTTTTCTTGATGAGGAAAACCAGCCACACCTGAAAGTGAATATTGGTACCTCCTTCCCTTTAATAGTTTAAGAGCCTACTAAGCTAAGATTATCTCTGGGGTGGATAGGAGGGATGGAAAGAAGACTTAATAAAAGCTAGCTTGCTACACAGTGCCCTGACCTGTGCTTCTAAGGTAAAGTCTTACCAATTTCCTGAGAACACTTCAGACTGCCCTTCACCCCAGAGGCCGAGGGCTGCGGCTGAGAAGGCAATGGAGGAGAACTTAGGCCTCACTTCCTTGCTGCGGCAAGCGGTGGTTTCTTGCTAGATCAGCTGTGCGCCGCTGACCCAGGAGAGTCCTCCATGGCCTTGACCTCATTTACAGCTGTTACATGGATGCCGGCCACTGTATCGACGACGCACGCACAATACCAACAAGGCCGCACCACACTGAGACACCCTTGAAGCTGCGAGGCCAACAGACACCGAAGAGGAGGGGGGGGGGGGGGAAACACTGGCACAGGAAACAGAAGGTCCGCAGCATGAGGTACTAAATCACAATCCTTAACTACACCGAAAGCAAGCACCATGAGCTGAGAAATCACTGGAGAGCCCCTAGCTGTTACTGGGTATTATGCTGCTGCTGAGGTCACAGCACTTGTGTTGTTTTCTCTTTGTCTCAGCACCTGCTGGTTGGGGGAATAAGCTGCTTGTCTGGCCTGCTCTAGCAGGATGATCTGGAATACGTTTTCATGGACAGGGTGCTGAATGGCTAGAATTGCCCTCCTAGGGGAGATGGTGGGGCAAAAACAGTGATGGAATTCAAAGAGACACAGAGGATCCCTTTATAGCAAGAGGATGCAATCAAAGCAAGCTTAATTAATTTTTACACTTCAAATAACAGAGGAGGGTAATCTGCAAGGAGTGGCGGGTTCAATTCTAGCCACCTCACTGGACAGACTAGTTGGACCTTGCTGGTCTTTATTTGCCATCATTTACTATGATACTCGCTAAACCTCAGCACCTGTGCACTCCCTAGTTACACTGATTTAAAATATTTTGAGTGTGTTCCAGCATTAGGCCATTTGGGAATCTGCTTACCATGAGCAGCGAAGTCTGCATGAAAAATGGAGCCGTCTGCACCGTAGAGGGAGGCACAGGACTTCTTGCTGGCTCATGAGCCATGGGAGGGGAGCCTGCTGGCAGGGACAGGCACTGGGAGGATCCTGTGGCCACAGTCTGTAATGACCCTTGAAGTGAGCTTGGGCCCCCAGCCATAGGGGCTTGTGCTAGTCCCACTGCCTGTGCTGGGCCCTGCTGCCGGCCACCCACCACCTGCACGGGAATGTGTGGTTGGGTTGACTGCTTCCCTCCCAGTTGAGCCGGTAGACTTCCTGGCTGTGGTTTGGCTGGCTGTTTGGGTTGGATGGGGATAGGTGCAGGTGTCTTGGCCTGGCTTGGGACTGCTTCAGTCTGAGGCTGGAGTTGGACAGCAGCCTGTTGGGACTGCACCATTGGTTGGACCACCAGGGTCTGAGCCTGGGGTGCTGGTGGCTGTGGCTGCTGCTGAGCCAGTTGCAGGTGGGTGGCTGTGTGTAGCAGCTGGGACTGGCGGTGCTGGAACTGCTGCTGGTGGTGGATGGCGATCTGCTGCTGAATCACAACTTGCTTCTGCTGCAGGTGTATCTGCTGCTGCTGCTGAATCAGAGAGTGAGGCTGCAGCTGAGTGTACGTAGCTGTGGAGACAGAAAAGGGACTTAGAAAAACAGCTTCAGAATAAATGAGAGCATGAGAGAGAACTGATTCATTATAAGGGGGACGCTACAGCTGGTGAGAGAAATGAGAGCTTAAGAAAGTCAGAGAGAGAGAGAGAGATGATGGTGAAATTATGGCTTACTTGCTAATTTTCTTTCCTTGAGTCCCTTCTAGTCCAATCCAAACACACGGGTTATGCTCTCCTACCAGCAGGAGACTGAAACACACTGATTTGAAGCAGTCTAACCACAAGCCAGTATGAACTTACCGAAGCAAAATTCTCTGGCTAGTCTTCTCTCGTTACCTGCCTCATTTCTCTCTTTGTTTTCTGAACAACAGAACATGGAGACACTAAGCGCCTCAAAACGAGGGGAGCAGGAAACAACAAGCGGGGCTCCCCATGAACAAACTACAAAAGTAGAGCCACCACCAAACGCTGAACTCTTGTACCTTGCCTGCCGGCAGACAACCGCACTTCTTAAGCAGATGCAAAGAAAAAAAGAAATCACTGAAACAATCCTAGGTAGGTCTCAGACTAGACTGGAGGGACTCAAGGAAAGAAAATTAGTAGGTAAAGTCTAATTTCATCTTCTTCATCATCCCTCTAGTACAGTCTGGACGCATGGGACGTACCAAAGCAGTACTAATGACGTGGTGAAAGACATGCCATCCTGCAGCACCCACACTCAGAAAACCATGTCCTGCTTGGTATGGACATCAAGCCTATGAAGACGTACGAAAAACTGTAGGGATGACCATGGCACTACCTTGCAGATATCCTGAGGTGGAACAAGCCCTTAAGCTCTCAATCTAGATGATAAAGATTGACCCTTCACCAGATCGCTAAAGGAGACAATTGTGTAAGCCTAACTGGAAACGGAGGGCTTAGATGCTGCCTTACCCTTCTCTAGCCTGCCAAACAACACAAACAGTCACTCTGAATGACAGAAGGCCTGGGTCACCCTCAAGTATCTTGGCAGAGACCCGAGAATATCTAGCTTATGCAGGGCTTGTAACTCTGCAGACTCTTCTGCCCTCAAGAAGGCTGGAAACATGTCAACTTGATTCAAATAAAAAGCTGACACCACTTTAGGAAGAAAGGAGGACACCGGCCGAATGTTCACCTTCTCCTTGGTGATCCCCAAAAAGGGTTCTCAATACGATAGGGCTTGCTACTCAGATTTGGCATGCACAGCAAATAGCTACTAGAAAGACCACTTTCAGAATCAAAACCTTCAGAGAAATTTATTTATTTATTTATTATTTATTTATTACAGGCTCTTATATACCGCTCTATTCAGCATCAGCGCGGTTCACAATATAACAGACCAGAACAACAAACTGTTTGGTTTTACAGAGAACAAGGTCAGAGAACTTGGATAAAACATGGGACGGCATTTTTGCAACTATTTACATGAGTATTTACAAGTATACACAACAGAATTTGTTATTAGTTATGGGTAAGGATCGAGATTGGTTAGCTGGTCAAGTAATATTGGGGGAAAAGGTGGGATTTGAGAGCCTTTCTAAAAAGGGATAGATCAGTGATAGCACGAATCTCTGGAGGTAAGGCATTCCAGCACTTAGGGGCATAGAATCTGAAGGCCCTGTTAGATGTCGTTGATAGGCATTTTGTCGCTGCTTTAGGGATAACTAGTGCATTTGTTGATATCGTTCTCCTTGAAAGGCACAAATCTCCTTGAAAGGCACAAACAGCAGTGCCAACAATGCCAAAGTACTAATAACCAGCTGACTGGGGGGGGGGGGAAGCCCGCAATATGCTTAACTCCCTTTAGGAGCCACATCATATCTGAATGAGCAGAAAGGGCCTGCCCCTGAACATACATTTATTTGGTTCTTCTATACCACCCCTTCCAGAGATCAGGGGTGGTTTACATTTAACACAACATATTACAAAGAACAGAGGTTGAACTATTTACATAGATCCAAGGGTACATTTAACATGAAACAAATGCTTTATATACTTAGTTGTCGAACGGCTAATAACTATTTACAGTTTACTGTTTGTGTGTATTTCTGTGAGTTTAGATATGAATAGGGTCACAAAAGCAGGCTAATGTCATGACCTGCACCTTCAGAAAGCTCAAAGCAAGACTTTCTTCAAACTCGCCTGCAAAGAAGCAAGAATACTGGGAAGGGAAGCACCAAAAGGTTGCATGATCTACTCTCCGCACCAGTCCTCAAAAATCCTCCTCATTCGCACCTAGGCTAGCGAAGTCAAACGCTGCCACACTTGAAGTAAAGTTTCTATTACCTGGGGAGAATAACCTCTATGCCTCAGTCTCGCTCTATCAAGAGCCTGGCTATAAGCGAGAACCAAGGCATATCCAGAACACAGATTAGCCCTAATTCAGGAAATCCTCCAATGCAGGCAGTGGAAATGGGCAAATTAGGTATGTGGCCAATCAGGAGCTACCAGCACCACTAGCTCGGGATGAGACTCCACTCTCTGGAGTACCCTGCCTATCAGCGACCATGGGGGAGCATACATAGGAGACTGGCGTGGGGCTAAAATTGCACCAGGGTGTCAATCTCTTGACACTCCCTTCGCTGGCTATAAAACCCATTTGCCTTGGCATTTACTACTGAGGCCATTAGATTCATTATTGGCATTTCCCCAAATAACAAAATCACTACTTTCCCGGATCTAGCAGGCTGCGACTTAAGTATTCCGCCTGAACTTTAATCAAATCCAGCCACATGAGCCGCTGGTGGAATAAAAGATCAATCTCGGTCCATTGCAAAAGAGACTTCGCCTTTGCAGCTATCCACAAACTCCGTGTTCGCCCCCCCCCACCCCCGTGCTAGGTAATATACACAACCGTGTTTGCATTGTTAAACAGGATCCTCATTGCCCTGTATCAGACGAGGGTAATAAATGCCCTCAGGGTCAGACGCACTGCTTGTATCTCCAACCAACTGATGGGCCACAGGTTCTTCTCCTGGGACCAATGACCCTGGACCACATGGGAGAGACATGGACACCACAACCAACCAGACTGGCATCCGTGGTTACAAGCACCCAATCCGGTGACCTAAGAACATAAAACAAGTCATACTGAGTCATATCAAAGTCCATCAAGCCCAGTATCCTGTTTTCAACAGTGGCCAATACAGGTCACAATTATCTGTCAGGTTCCCAGAAGGTAGTCAGAGTCCATACTGCTTAATCCAGGGGTAAGCAGTGGATTTTCCCAGTCCACTTTAATAATGGTTTATGGACTTTTCCTCCAGGAACTTATCCAAGCCTCTTTTAAACCTAGCTATTCTAACTGCTGTTACTACATCCTCCAGCAATGAATTACAGAATTTGATTGTGCGTTGAGTGAAAAAAGATTTACTCCAATTATTATTATTTTTTATTATTTACATTCTCTTATATACCGCGCTATTCTGCATCAGTGCGGTTTACATTGAACAAACTGAAATTACATTGAACAGGGCATTATAACTTGGAGATAACTATTTTACAGGGAACATGGGCAATGGAGGGTTAAGTGGCTTGCCCAAGACCACAAGGAGCACCTGTGGGACTAGAAACCCCAGTCCTTCTGGCCCAAGGTTGCTGTCCTCTAGTGGGATTTGAACCCCCGACCTTCCGGCCTGAAGTACCTTGCCCCAACCACTAGGCAACTCCTCCACTCCAGTCTTGTGCTACATTGTAGCTTCATTGCCTGTCCCCTAATCTTTCTTCTTCTTGGAGTAAATAACCGATTTACATTTACCTGTTCCATTTCACTCATTATTTTATAGATCTCTATGATATCTCCCTTCAGCCATCTCTTTTCCAAGCTGAAAAGCCCTATATCCCCAGTACCTTGGTCTGATCATAATCTCCTCAAATTCTACATACCTATCACCTGCCACTCCAAGAACAGTGACAGGACCAACACCCCCGATTCCAGAACACTAACAACACGATTCCACCCACTCAACAAGGAGGATGTACTTGTCAAGCTACTTCCACGCCTAGATGTTTCAACCCTTGACCCCGACGAACTTGTAGAGAATTGGAACAATAGCATCAGAACCATTGCCTGTATCCCGTCCACCAACAAGGTACCCAGAAAATGGGAACATGCCCCATGGTATTCTACTGACCTTCGAGCATCCCTCTTACAACTACGTAATCTTGAAAGACGATGGCGCAGAAATCAGACTACCGTAGCTTACCACAACTATAACTCATATTTAGCATTACATAGAGAGAAAATAAGTGAAAAAAGAAAACAACATCATTCAACTATTCTAAAACGGTCATTAAATAAGACACATGACCTATTTAATATAGTAAAATCATTAACAGGGGATCCAGCACCAGCAAGCCCATTCATGCCTCAACCCCAAGATTATTCAAACTACCTGCAATCAAAAATGATCCAATCCAGCAGGATTTCAACCACCTGTAATTTAACCAATGCACTCAGTACACCAAAGCCTACCCTACTGCTCAAATTCTCTGCAGTATCTACTAAAGAAATTGAAGACACCATTGCTTCCATCAATCTCACCACGGCACCTAACGACCCTTGTCCAGCAAGCTGGATAAAAGAACTTCGACATGAACTAAGCCATTCATTATGCAATATAACCAACCAGTCATTATTAATGGGTATTTTCCCGCAAAGTTTAAAACATACGTCAATCAGGCCCCTGCTAAAAAATAGTCGCCTTGACACATCCAAAGTCGAATCGTACAGACCAATATCGAGTATTCCCCTGCTTGCTAAGATCATCGAGAAAATAGTCCAGCGACAGATCCATCAGCATGTTGATGCCGAGACACCTCTCGATCCAGCTCAACATGGCTTCAGAGAATCGCACGGGGTAGATACCATCTTAACTACCCTTTTCGACAAACTAATTACAGGAATTGACAATATACACCGAGGATTCGTCCTTATCTTTCTCGACATTGCAGCCGCTTTTGATTCTGTGAATCATAAGATACTATTACAACATCTCCAAGAAAAAGGGCTACAGGGCACTGCACTACAATGGTGCGAATCATACTTAACTAATAGGTGGCAGCAAGTAAAAACAGGCAACACGACCTCCGAGCCTTTCCTACAGAAGCAGGGAGTACCCCAGGGATCTTCACTGTCTGCTTTATTATTTAATATTTATATGCAGCCTATCTGCTCTCTGATCCGCTCCTTAGACGTAGAATGCCTCGTGTATGCTGATGACATACTACTATACATTCCATTCACTATCGAACAGCCCGATTTCTCCCCTATCATCAGATGCTTTGATGCAACTGCTGAATGGCTTCTCACACAAAACCTGAGGATCAATCACAGCAAGACTGATGTCCTCTTTGTTACAAGGAATCAGAAGTTCGTCCCACCACCCTACCTGCAAGTTAATAACGCTGAACTCAAAACAAGAGATACAATCCGATACCTAGGCATCACCCTAGACCAGCGATTAGATATGACAACCCACGTAAAGACCATTACAAGATCAGTATACCACAAGATACGAAACCTACGCCAACTCTGCCCACTACTCAACTTTTCGAACTATCGGACCATATTTCAGGCCCTAGTGATCCCACACCTGGATTTCGCGAACACCATCCTCCATGACCTCCCACAAGCAACCCTCAGCCCGCTTCGGCTGGCCATGAACTCAGCTGCTAGGGTTCTTACAGGTGTATCAAGATCGGAACATATAACTCCAGTAATGAAAGATCTACACTGGCTACCACTACAAGCCCGAATTCAATACAAGGTGCTAGTCATGACTTTCAAGGCACTGAAGAATCAGTCTCCCACACCAATCAGCAAACTGATCAACAACATCCCCGACAACAGAATCAGAAGACCTGCACTACTGAACATGTTAACAGTACCTAAGCTTACCACAAGGTGCACAAAGGCAACTACCAATAGAGCCTTTTCGATTTATGCTCCGACAGCCTGGAATGATCTTCCCACCGATATTCGATCCATATCGAGCCCCACCACATTCAGAAAAGCAATAAAACACCATCTGTTTCAAATTCACTATCCTGATACCAGTCCCAAAAAACACAAGCCGCACGCACTCACCCCCCACTTTAACTATCCCAACGACCTAACCCAACATGAGAATGGTTAGTCGCCCCTCTCCCTACAGTTGTATCCTGGGTTCCCACTTGACCTTGCTATGCTCACCCCGAAGATCATAAGTATTAGTGTATATAGCTCTCTGTAAATTTTATTTATATATCATGTAAATAGTTTCCCCAGTTCTATCCCTCAAGATTGTCCCCCTGTTCTATGTAAGCACATTGTGATGTTAATGCATTGTTGCGATGTTCAGTTCTAATGTAAACCGCGCTGATTTTAATAGCGTGGTATATAAGAAATAAAAATAAATAAATAATCTTTTAAGCCTTTCTTCGTAGGGGTATCCTTCCATCCATTTTAATCTACCTGCTTATTCATGCCTTCAAAAAAATATCCAGTCCAAGAAAAAAACCCCTTAGCCTAGGGCAAAATATAAGACCAAAATGAAAGTTCCCCGGCTCATAAGAGACCATAAAGGTGAATCAAAATGCAAAACTTGTGCATCAACACATACTTTTTTGTCGGAATAACCAAGCAAAAGGGAGCAGGGATTGTACCCACCCTCGCCGTGGTCGGTCCTTTTTAATAATTTTAAATGCTCAAAAACTTATCTCATTCTCTTTACTCAGTCAGCTTGGAATTCAAAGACACAACGTGCCACGTTTCGGGCCATCCACATCAACCGTGGCCCTGCATCAGGTGAAGTATATGGAATCCCAGAAAGTCAGCTGACTTTCTGGGATTCCATATACTTCACCTGATGCAGGGCCACGGTTGATGTGGATGGCCCGAAACGTGGCACGTTGTGTCTTTGAATTCCAAGCTGGCTGAGTAAAGAGAATGAGATAAGTTTTTGAGCATTTAAAATTATTAAAAAGGACCGACCACGGCGAGGGTGGGTACAATCCCTGCTCCCTTTTGCTTGGTTATTCAAAAAAATATAGCAGATTAGTCAGACAAGACTTTCCTTGGCTAAATCCACGTTGGCTTTGTCCCATTAAACCATAATTACCTATATGTAAAGTAATTTTATTCTTTATACTGGTTTCTACCATTTTGCCCAGTACTGACATCCAGTTCACCGATCTGTAATTTCTCCGACTGGCATTCTTGACAGACTCCATTGCAAAGCAAGGCAATACTCTGCCTGAAAGCTCTCAAAGGACTTACAGTGTTCATTTTTAAAAGCTAAGTTTTAAAAGGGTTTTGGTGTTCATTTTTAAAAGCTAAGTCTTAAAGGGATTTGATATTCATTTTTAAAAGCTAAGTCTTTTTTTTTCTATATTGCAAAGGGGGAATTATTTTTGTTTGCATGTAGTGTTGGGCAAAGCTTTGTCAGAGTTGATGGTCTTTGTTCCAGCTGTCCATTCACAGATAACTTTTTCAAGTCACTTGACCTCATCAGGTGTTAGCTCCCTCCCTACCCACCCACCCCTTGTGAGCATTCTTGCTTTATAGAGCAACTCCTCAAATAGCTACACACAGGGACATAGAACAGCACTGTTAGAACACACTTAAAATAGGTTAACTACTTTTTCTCTTAAAGGACAGCTGAGAAACAGGTTGGGACTTTGGTAGGTCTCTCTATATTACGTCAACAATTACCAAAGCTCCATGAACTAAACAATGGCTGGGAAAAAGTGTATTGCTAAAGCTGTTGCTCCCCTTACAGCTTTTGCCTCTGTCTAGAGATCCCAATGTCAGTTGAAGGACTGGTTCCATGTGCAGGATGTCTACATGGTAGCTAGTAGACAAGGAGGAGCACTGCACTCGCAGAACAGGAGGGGAACACAAGAAGCAAGAGCTGTAGATTGGTGAGGACTGCTTTATTGGAAAATATCCCTACGCGTTTCGGCAACGCCTTCCTCAGGGGGCACACAGCAGAACTTCACCAGACAAAGTGTCTCTTTAAGACAATTGTGTCAAGCTTCTATGATGAACAAAATTGAATATGATAACCAATTGTGCAAAAGTACTGTGTATATCAGACTGGCCGAAGGTAAATGCCAGAAGAAAAGTACTGCGCAGCAATTCCAGCAGGTAACTGACAGAAGCAAAAACTGCACCAGAATTGCACCAGAACATTCTGGTGCAGTTTTTGCTTCTGTCAGTTACCTGCTGGAATTGCTGCGCAGTACTTTTCTTCTGGCATTTACCTTCGGCCAGTCTGATATACACAGTACTTTTGCACAATTGGTTATCATATTCAATTTGGTTCATCATAGAAGCTTGACACAATTGTCTTAAAGAGACACTTTGTCTGGTGAAGGTCTGTGTGCCCCCTGAGGAAGGCGTTGCCGAAACGCGTAGGGATATTTTCCAATAAAGCAGTCCTCACCAATCTACAGCTCTTGCTTCTTGTGTTCCCCCCCAGGATGTCTACATGCTAAGACTCCCAGAAAAGAAGTGGCGAGGCTGAGAAGCATTTGAGACAGTGAGAAGTACATTGATGAGATGCTTCTTGAAACATCCAAGCTCCCTGATAGAGGCGAAGATGGGAGGCTACAAAAGGAAGAAGGTTGGACACGAGTCACCAGAGCCTGCAGTATCAACATTCCAACTCCTCCAGCCCCTGAACTGAAGAAACAGTATGCAGTCCTAGAACTGAAGAAACAGTATGCAGTCCTAGAACTGAAGAAACAGTATGCAGTTCTAGAACTGAAGAAACAGTATGCAGTCCTAGAACTGAAGAAACAGTATGCAGTCCTAGAACTGAAGAAACAGTATGCAGTCCTAGAACTGAAGAAACAGTATGCAGTCCTAGAACTGAAGAAACAGTATGCAGTTCTAGAACTGAAGAAACAGTATGCAGTCCTAGAACTGAAGAAACAGTATGCAGTCCTAGAACTGAAGAAACAGTATGCAGTCTGTGACATAGTGGGTCCTTCCAGCCCGGTAGAAGAGGCTAAAAAGCCAGGAACAGGAGTAGGGCTGACTTGTAAACAAAAGCACATGGCTCCTGGTTACCTTAGAAACCAAGCACAGAGGCAAGAGAAACGCCGGTGCTACCATTCAGGGAATGAGTCACGAGCTAATGCAGGACACCTGCTAGGGGGTGGAGTTGAGCACTGCCCTAGAATTCACCCTGATAAAGAGAGTTCAGTTGAGCTTATGGAGTTAGAAGAAGGAGAAGAGGAGTTAGAAGAAGGAGAAGTGGATGAGGCATGTGTTCTGGATAAGGAAGCTAATGAGAGCTACGGTGAAGACAGCAGTGCCAGGAACAAGCCAGAGTCTCTGTGGAAGGGTGAGACAGTCTTTCTTCAGGAAAAGAAAAGAAACCCCAAGGGAAGGATATAATAAGGGCAGAGTGGATTACCTGCAGTATCCAGGGGAACACAGAAGTGAAGGGAAGCCAGGAAGGCGAGTGAAATCTTCTGTGCAAGGCTTAGGTTGGGAACCTACAACCAGTCCAAAGCCACAAAGAAAACCTCCACCAGCTAGGCTAAAAGGTAAGCCAAAAGGCTGGTATAAAAATAGTTACAGTGACTGTATTTACCCAGAGGGTTGGAGCTGGGAAGAGAATACCTGTGCTGATAACGTTTGTGAAAGCCAGTATTTAACTCAGGAATATCAGGTGAAACCTGAAGCAGTTAGAAAGGGCGTGGCATCAGGATTGCCGTTACAAACATTTCCTTCTAGCCAGGAAGAGTTAATGGACTTTGAACCTGAGTGTGTGAATATTGATGAAGATATCATGGACTGTACGATATCGCTTGCTAATGAAATAATCTCATTACGCTGAAGGCATGTTTTGAAAGAGAAAGTACAGCACTACTAGCATTGGGAAGCAGAGAGCTGTGAAGAAACAGCATTGTTACGTTGGAATGCTAGATATCAACCTGTTTATTGCTGAAGTAAGCCTTTTCTGTTAAAGAACCTTTGATTTGTCCTTATGCCAGTAAATACCTGGTTTGTGTTACTTTGTTCATGGTGAAATCCACCCCGGGAGGGGAAATAAAATCCTTTGGTTGCTTAAACCACTTTTCCACAACTGCTCCTCATTGATTCGGTGAAGGGACTACATTTCCCAAAAAGCACAGCTTCAGGATTTGTAAAGTAGCTGCTTCAGTGGGAAAAAACCACTCACTTAACCTCTACCCACTTATATACGGGGGTTTAAGGAGAGCTGGTGACAAGTCCTAGAACTGAAGAAACAGTCTGCAGTCCTAGAACTGAAGAAACAGTCTGCAGTCCTAGAACTGAAGAAACAGTCTGCAGTCCTAGAACTGAAGAAACAGTCTGCAGTTCTAGAACTGAAGAAACAGTCTGCAGTCCTAGAACTGAAGAAACAGTCTGCAGTCCTAGAACTGAAGAAACAGTCTGCAGTCCTAGAACTGAAGAAACAGTCTGCAGTCCTAGAACTGAAGAAACAGTCTGCAGTCCTAGAATTGGGAGGTGGAGGAAGCATCTGAGAAAAGGAAGAACCACAGCTTGAGCACCCCAAAGTTGCAAATTCAGTCACCACAAGGAAGCAAAGTGTAGTGTGGTGGTTGGTAACTCTTCCGTGGGTACTGAGGCATCCATCTGCCAACCAGACTTGATGTCCAGAAAGGTGTGCTGTCTGCCAGGTGCCAAATTCCGAGATGTTATGGAGAGTTTGCCGAGACTCATCAAGCTCATTCATGTCGGCACAAATGATACTGCTAGGTATCCCTCCAATCATATCAAAAGTGACTTCATGGCTCTGGAACAGAGGGTGAAGCAGACAGCAGTACATGTGGTGTTCTCTTCAATCCTCCCTGCTGAAGGTAAAGGCCGAGGCAGAGAAGTTCGCATTATGGAGACGAATGCATGGCTATGTGGATAGTGTCATCAGGAGCGTTTTGGTTTCCTGGACCATGGGATGATGTTTCAAGGGCTGCAGAGCAGAAATGGTATCCATCTGTCCAAGAAAGGTCGAAGAGTCTTCAGCAGTAGACTGACTAACCTACTGAAGAGTGCTTTCAACTAGATTTGCTGGGGATGGGTGAAGTGAGCCCCCCCAGGTAAGAGAAAACATTAAATACCTCTGTAGAAATGGGTAATAGGGGCAACACCTGGAAAACAGTGTTTATAAATGCTCGTAGCATGGGAAATAAGATATCAGATGTTGAGGCTTTAATGGAAGAGGCCGACTTGGCTTTACTGACAGTTAGAGACATGGTTCACATATAACTATGAATGGGATGTACTTATACCGGGATATACTTTATTCAGGAAGTTCAGGATAGGAAGGGGGGGGAGGTGGAGTGACACTATATGTAAAAAATATTATTAAAGCTATAGAACTGCAGAGCTTAACAAGAAGAGAAGAGGCATTGTGGGTTAAACTAGAAAGTGGAAAAGGGAACTCCATTTGCATTGCAGTTATATACAGATCTTCCTCACAAAGAGTAGAAGTGGACGAAGATTTAATAGAAGACATACATAGTACTGCCATGAAAGGAGAAGTGCTACTGATTGGTGATTTCAATATGTCGGATGTGGATTGGCACATCACTGCTGCGGTGTCGTCATCTCAAAGTAAGGAGATCCTGGATTCTCATATCAAAGAGTCCAACAAAGGAGAACTATACCGCGTAAACAACAGAGACCGAGTCTAGACGTGGTAAGGTAAATAGTCTTTATTACAAGTACTTAAGTAGGGGTACACCAACCACCTAAATCAGAGGCATATCCACCAACACTTGCCCAAATGCCCAACACAGGCCATGTTTCGGCTACATCTTCTTCAGGGGATCTTTAAGCATACTCTCAACTAGTCCCTTTATATTGGCTTGTAAGACTCAAAAAAACATCAACACGTAAAAGTGAAAGTTACCTTCTTGCAGAGCACTTTGCTAATACTTTCCTGTCAGGAAATGTGTTGGGCAATTGGGCAATGTGTTGGTGGATATGCCCATGATTTAGGTGGTTGGTGTACCCCTACTTAAGTACTTGTAATAAAGACTATTTACCTTACCATGTCTAGACTAGGATCCTGGATTCTCTACAGGGAGAACTATTCATATAAAAACATACAACTATTTCATATAAAACTATTCATATAAACATATAAAATTATATGTTTTATGCCTGTTCTATGTAAAGTTGCTTGATTGTTCACGTTTCCTGTAAACTGCTCTGATACCAAATAGTGCGATATATAAAAGCTAATAAATAAATAAAATAAATAGTCAGGCAACTGGTAACAGACCCCACACGTGAAGGGGCCATACTGGACTTAGTGCTTACCAATGGGGAAAGTGTTTCTGATGTCACAGTGGGACATCATCTCGCATCCAGCAATCACCAGATGGTGTGGTTCAGTATTAGGACTAGGGCTGATAAAATCCATTCAAAAGCGAGGGTCTTAGACTTTATGAAAACTTTGCCAAAATGGAGCGATACCTCAAAGAGTCGTTAGTGGGATGGGAACAGCTGGGGGCATGTAGAAACACAGTGGGCAAAACTGAAAGGGGATATTTTAAGGGCAACAAACCTTTTTGATAGAAAGGTAAATAAATGTAAAAGGAAAAGGAGGCCACTATGGTTTTCAAAAGTAGTAGCTGAAAAGGTGAGAAAAAGAGGGAGGCCTTCATGAATTACAAGAGATCACAGAGAGAGGAAGACAAGCATCTATATTTGGAAAAACTTAAGAGAAGCTAGCAAAGTAGTCAGGAAAGCAAAGGTACAAGAAGAAGAAGAAAGAGCCAATGCAATAAAATACAAGGATACGACATTTTTCAGATACGTTAGTAAAGGGCAAAAATGGTATTGTAGGGAGGAGTGACCTAGTGATTGCGGCAAGTTACCTCAGGCCGGAGGGCCAGGGGTTTGAATCCTTCTAGAAGACAGCAACCTTGGGCTGTAAGGATTGGGGTTTCTTGTACCACAGCTGCTCCTTGTGGTCTTGTGCAAGCCACTTAACCCTCCATTGCCTCAGGTACAAAAACAAATTGTGAGCTCTTCAGGGAACAGGGAAAAAATATATATACAGTACCTGAATGTACATTGCTTTGACTGGTAGAAAAGCAGTATATAAGCCTAGTTAAATGAATGAATGAATATAAGCCTAGTCTTGTCAGACTCAAGGGTGCAGGGGAGGAATATGCAGGAACCTGATGATAAAGCAGAATTGTTTAACATACATTTCTGTTCTGTGTTGACAGATGAAGGGCCAGGAACAGGACCTCAGAAACACCCACAAACAGGAAAAGAAGCAACGGGGATCTCGAATGATTTTCAGAAGACTGTGTTTGTAAGAAACTAGCTAAAATAAAGCCACAGGTTCAGATGGGATACATCCAAGAATACTGAGGGAACTTGGGGACATTTTAGCAGCTCCACTGTCTGACCTTTTCAATGCCTCTTTGGAGTCGAGAGTGGTGCCAGAGGACTGGAGAAAGGCACATGTGGTCCCTTTACACAAAAGCAGACATAAGGATGACATTGAGAACTACAGGCCGGTTAGTCTAACCTCTGTGGTTAGTAAATTATTGGAAAGGCTACTAAAAGAAAGGATAGTGAGGTTTCTCTAGTCCAATGGATTGCAGGATCCGAGGCAGCAGGGATTCACCAGAGGTAGGTCTTGTCAGACAAATCAGATTGATTTCTTGAATGGGTGACCAGGGAGTTGGACTGAGAGAGAGCCTTAGATGTGATGTATTTAGATTTCAGCAAAGCCTTTGAAACCATTCCGAACCGGTGACTTAAAAAACAAACTGAGCACCCTAGATGGACCCTAAAGTTACTGATTGGGTTAGAAATTGGTTGAGTGGGAGGCACCAAAAGGTACAGGTAAATGGAGTTCACTCTGAGGAAAAGGAGGTTATCAGTGGTGTCCCACAGATCTGTCCTTGGTCTGATTATTTTTAACATCTTTGATAGTGATATTGTGGAAGGGCTGTCGGGTTAGGTTTGCTTGTTTGCGGATGATACCAAAATCTGCAATAAAGTAGACACCCAGGAAGAAGTAGATAACAAAAAAGGGATCTAGCTAAGCTTGAAGAATGGTCTACAATTTTGCAGCTGAAATTTAATGCTAAAAAATGCAGGGTCATGCATTTGGGCTGCAAAAATCCAAAGGAGCAGTACAGTGTAGAGGGTGAGATACTTCTGTTCCAAAAGAAAGGGACCTGGGTGTAATTGTGCCTGACGATCTAGAATTAGCTAAGCAGATAGAAAAAGCAACTGCGAAAGCCAGGATGCTTCGGTGTATAGGGAGAGGAATGGCCAGCAGAAAAAAGGTGGTGATGTCTCCGTTTAAGTCTCTGGTGCGACCTCATTTGTAGTACTGTGTGCAATTCTGGAGACTGCACCTTCAAAAGGATATAAGCAGGTTGGAGTCGGTGCAGAGGATGGCTACTAAAATGGTTAGTGGTCTTCGTTATGTAGCATATGAGGACAGACTTAAAGATCTTAATATGTATATTTTAGAGGAAAGGCAGGGTAGGGGCGATATGATAGAAAGCACAGTTACTTACCTGTAACAGGTAATCTCTGGGAACAGCAGGAATTAGTCCTCACATATGGGTACGTCGGAACCGACGGAGCCTGCGCGGGAAAGCTCCCCAGCTTCCCAGAAAGGAAGCTTTTGGGGGCCTCCCACTGCACATGCGCGCTGCCTTCCCGCCTTCCTGACCAGCTCTCCTCAGTTCGAGTTTATAGCTGAGACAATAGAGAGAAGAAAGGAAGATAGATAGAAGATACAACTCCTAGGGGAGGTGGGTGGGTTGTGAGGACTAATTCCTGCTGTTCCCAGAGATCACCTGTTACAGGTAAGTAACTGTGCTATCTCCAGGAACAAGCAGGAATAAGTCCTCACATATGGGGACTCCCTAGCTAAGATGCCTGGGAGATCCCCTTCCAAGGGTTCACCATCTTCGTATGGATCTCAGACATCCATCCTGGGAAGGTGGGCAGGAGTTGTTCAAGTATGGAACAGGTGTTTGAGGACAGCCTGACCAAACAAGGCATCCCGGCGGGAGTCCTTGTCCAAACAGTAATGGGCTGTGAAGGTATGAACCGAGGCCCAGGTGGCGGCTCGACAGTTCTGATCTATGGATACAGAGTGAAGATGAGCCATAGAAGTGGCCATGGCTCTCACATTGTGAGCTGTGACATGGCCTTCCAGAGAAATGTTTTTACTCTGGTAAGCAAAGGAAATACACTGAGCAATCCAATTGGAAAGTGTACGTTTGGAGACTGGAAGTCCCAAATGAGAAGGATCAAAAGCCACAAAAAGTTGGGAAGACTTTCGATGTGGCTGAGTCTTGTTGAGGTAAAAGGCGAGAGCTCTTTTACAATCTAGAGTATGAAGGTTCCTCTCTGCACTGGATGCATGAGGAGCCGGGAAAAAGATGAAAAGGCGAGACCACTTTGGGCAGAAAGTGGGGATTCGTCCTAAGGACCACCTTATCATGATGAAACCTAGTATAAGGTGGATGAGCCACTAAGGCCTGTAGTTCACTGATGCGGCGAGCCGAAGTGACTGCAATAAGGAAAAGGACCTTCCAGGAAAGAAATTTCAAGGAGGTAGAAACCAACGGTTCAAAAGGTGGCTTCATAAGCTGACCTAGAACTAGGTTCAAATCCCATGCTACCGGAGGAGGTCGGATGGGAGGCTTAGTTAGAGTCAGGCCTCTCATGAACCTTGCAATAAGCGGATGAGAGGAGACAGGTTGTCCATTTATAGGTTTTAAGGATGCTGCAATAGCACTCAAATGGACTCTTACTGAATTTGTCTTAAGGCCTGCATTAGAAAGATGCAGGAGATAGTCTAGTAGAGAATTCAAAGGAAGTGCTAGAGGGTCAAGACCCTGTTGAGCACACCAAATGGAAAAGCGTTTCCATTTGAAAGCATAGGAACGCCTCGTGGAGGGTTTCCTAGAGGCATGAAGGATATCTTTCACTGGTTGAGAAAGATTGAAGTCATGAAGGCTTAGGCCTTCAGTAACCAAGCTCTGAGGTGTAGGGACTTGGGGTTTGGGTGCCAAAAAGTCCCCTCCTCCTGAGACAGAAGGTCTGGCGCAGCTCCCAGGTCCAGGGAGGGTCCCTGGGAGAGATGCAGAAGAAGAGGGAACCACACTTGGCGTGGCCAGCGTGGAGTTATGAGGATCATCGATCCGTGATCCCTCTGGAGTTGGAACAGAGTCTTGGGAATCAAAGGAATGGGTGGAAAGGCATATAGGAATTCCTGACCCCAATGCAGGAGAAAGGCGTCGTTGGCCTGAGCTCCCTGACACGGAGTCCTGGAACAGAACCGGGGAAGTTTGGCATTCCACGGACCTGCAAAGAGGTCTATGTCTGGGGTTCCCCATTCCTGAAAGATTCTGCCTATCTGGTCCATATGTAGGGACCATTCGTGTGGAAGCAGAACTCGACTGTCTGTCTGCCCGAGAGTTTTGAACCCCTGGAAGATATACTGCCAGAAGATGAATTTGATGCTCTCTGGCGAAGGCCCATAATCTGAGAGCTTCGTTGCAAAGCGACAGAGAGCCTGTCCCTCCTTGTTTGTTTACGTAGAACATGGCCACCTGATTGTCTGTCTGAACTAGGACGGTCAGGTTGACAAGGAGGGTATGGAAGACTTTGAGGGCAAAGAAGATTGCTCGCAGTTCCAGGAGGTTGATGTGAAGGGTGGTCTCCTGTGGAGACCAAGTACCCTGAGTGGAGAGGGATTGTAGATGGGCTCCCCACCCTGTTTGGGAGGCATCTGTTGTGAGGATTGCTTGGGGCAACAAAGGTTGTTAGGGGGCCCCCAACAACAGATTCGTGGTGGACATCCACCATTGGAGGGACCAAAACAGACGCTTTGAGGTGAGTATTTGGTCGGAGAGCGCTCCTGATGCTTGAGTCCACTGGGTGGCCAAGGTCCATTGAGCTGCTCTCATATGAAGACGAGCATAGGGCACCACGTGTACCGTGGAGGCCATGTGGCCCAGAAGTCGCAGCATTTCTCTGGCTGTCAAGTGACTGCTGGACTGAGCTTGGGAGGCCAAGCACACCAGACGTTGGCCCCGGACTTGAGGTAGGTAGGCCCTTGCAGTGGTGGTGTCCAACTGGGCCCCTATGAATTCCAGAGACTGAGTAGGGATGAGTTGAGACTTGGGAAGGTTTACAACCAGTCCCAGATACTGCAGAATGTGTCTTGTGCGGTCCAGCGAAATCTGGGCTTCTGACTGAGAAGGAGCTCGGATGAGCCAGTCGTCCAGATATGGGAATACAAAAATTCCCAGACCTCTTAGAAATGCAGCAACAACTGCCATGCATTTGGTGAATACTCTTGGAGTAGAGGCTAGACCGAAGGGAAGTACTCTGTACTGGAAATGTTTTCCCTGAAACAGAAATCTTAGATATTTTCTGTGGGATGGGTGGATGAGTATATTTGTGTACGCATCCTTGAGATCTAGAGAACAAAGCCAATCCTGACTCTGAAGGTATGGAAGGAGAATGCCTAGAGAAAGCATTTTGAATTTCTCCTTGTACAGAAATTTGTTCAATTCTCTCAGATCTAGGATAGGTCTGAATCCCCCCGTCTTCTTTGGTATGAGAAAATAAGGGGAGTAGAATCCTGTCCCTTGTTGAAGAAGAGGAACCTCTTCTATTGCCCCTTGGGCAAGGAGAGAAGATACTTCCTGACCCAACAGGCCCAGGAGAGATGGGTGAGAATTGAAGTGCCTCACCATGGTATATGGAGGAAGGTTGGAAAAATGAAGTTTGTAGCCCTCTCTGATGATAGAGAGGGTCCATTGCTCTGATGTAATTTGCCCCCATCTGGGAGCAAAGTGAGCTAACCTTCCGGGAATGGTGAGGGGCTCTGGTTGTTCTAGAGCCAGAAAGGTTAAGTTCTCTAGGGGCAAGTCAAAACCCCTGAGGGGGTTGAGCCTGCTGAGGAGTGGCAGACACTGCAGGCTTTGACCTTGCCTGTTTAGGCTGCTGACGTTTAGCAGCAAAGCGAGGCTGAGAAGATTGTTGGCCAGTATTTGTGGAAAATCTGGCCTTCTTGTAGTAAGGCCTCTTGAAAGACTTTTTCTTGGCAGGAGTAGAGGTAGACTTAGAAAGTCTATCTAAGGTAGCATTTTCTGCGTCCATTTGAGTGGCTTTAATTTGCCAGTCTTTACCAAATAAGTTCTCACCTGTACAGGGCAGATTCCGTAAGCCATCCAGGACCCAGGGTTCTAGGTCAGAGGCCTGGAGCCAAGCAAGTCGTCGGGCTGCAATGGCAATGCCCGAAGCTCTACCGGCACCTTCAAAGGAATCAAAGGCTGCTCTGTTGGAGAACTTAGAAACATCTAGAAGCTGTTTCACTATAGAAATGAACTCCTCCTTTTTATCCTCAGGGATAAAGGGGGCAAACTGCCGTACCTTTAGGGCAAGTTCCCTGAGAAACATGCCCATATACAGACTGTATGAATTAATCCTGGCTATAAGCATACTAGCCTGGAAGATTTTCCTACCAAAAGAGTCTAGGGTCTTACATTCTCGCCCTGGAGGGGTAGAAGAGTGCCTTTTGGTACTCTTAATCTTTTTCAGTGCAGACTTCACCACAATGGAATGGTGAGGCAGCTGAGTCTTATGAAAACCAGGAGAAGGAGGGACCCGGTACATGGTGTCCAACCTACGAGAATAAGGAGACAACGTTAGAGGAGCCTCCCATAAGTCCATCAAGTGTTCTTGAAGGATTTCATGGATAGGCAGGGTGACTGCCTCTTTAGGAACCTTAGGGTATCCTAAAATATCCAGTTTCTTTGATCTAGGTTCTTTTTCAGAGGATGTGGTAATAGAAAGTCCTTTAGCTAGTTCTATAATGAAGTCTTGAAAGGACAAATCCTCTGGTGGAGACATTCTCCTCTTTGGGGAAGAAGGGTCTTCAGGAAGAACTAGAGACAGCTCATCAGAGTCCTCAGAGGAGTCGAAATCCTCAGAAGAATCAGAGTATCCTCTATTTGCTTCCAACGCACGATACGCATACCGTTCGGTATCGACATCGGGCGTACCGGGTATGGGATCGGTATCGGGTGAAAACCCGGATCCGGCATGCGGAACCGATCTGCGTTTGGAAGACGATGATCTCGATTCCGATATGGGAAACGATACCGGAACCGGACCCGGAACTGCTGGATGCGGTACTGAGGGCGTCGCAGCTTTAAAGAAAGCCAGCATGGCCTGCTGCATGGTCTGAACAGTATTGCTCATAGACGCCACTGCTGCCTGGATGTCGGTACCGGTATGGGCCGGTACCCCAGAGCAGTCTAACAGGTGATCAGTCGAGGCTGTGCCATCGATGTCAACCTGCAACCCCATAGATGGAGCTTTGGAAGCCAGAGCTTCCCGCCGGGGTTGTTTGGCTGGGGCAGGATCCTCAGATTCAAAAGTGAGAGCCTCTCGATGCTTTGAAGGAGATTTGCTCTTTGAGGACCTGCCCAAAGAAGGTTTGGTTACCTGAGATCCATACGGAGAGAAAGACCTGGATGACTGTGATGCTGGATTATCTGAAGCAAACAGCACATGGAATTTGTTGGCCCGGTTCTGCAAACCACGTTTAGACATCTGGGAGCAGGAAGGGCAGTCCGGAATGGAGTGGTCAGGTCCCAAACATTTAAGACACCAGTCATGGGTGTCTGTGACAGAAATAACAGCACTACACTTGGTACACTTCTTGAAACCAGGGGCTGGTTTCTCCATGAGGAGAATTTGTGTAGGCCTGAGGCCTAACCGAAGCCACCAAGTTGTGCAAAAATAAAGATTTCTTTTTTTTTTTTTTAAAGAAAGAAAGAGAGAGACCGGCGGTACCGGTTTCGGTATGGGGAAGGCAGGTACGCGGTCTAAAGAAACAAACTAAAACAAGAATTTCTTCAGCGGTGACAGGAACACGACCTGCTGGCTCCGCGGAAAAAGAGAAACTGAGGAGAGCTGGTCAGGAAGGCGGGAAGGCAGAGCGCATGTGCAGTGGGAGGCCCCAAAAGCTTCCTTTCTGGGGAGCTTTCCCGCGCAGGCTCCGTCGGTTCCGACGTACCCATATGTGAGGACTTATTCCTGCTTGTTCCTGGAGATATATTTAAATACCTCTGGGGCATAAATGCACAGAAGGGTCTTTTTGAATTGAAGGCAAGTTCTGCTACGATAGGACACAGGACAAGAATGAAAGGGGACAGACTCAGGAGTAATACGTGGAAATATTTCTTTACGAAAAGAGTGGTAGATGCATGGAATAGTCTCCCAGAGGAAGTGGTGGACACAAGGACAGTATTTGAATTAAAAAAAGCATGGGACAAACACAGAGGATCTCTAAAGGTAAAAAGAAGACTATTATAGTTGATATAGAAGGGCACACTAGACAGACCATATGGTCTTTCTCCGCCATGTTTCCCAGATCACCCTGGAACCTTTTTTAAAAAATTGGCATTACATTGGCCATCTCAAGCTTCAGGTACTACAGATTATTTTAATTATAATTCACAGATTACTAATAGATTTGCAATCTCATTTTTGAGTTATTTCAACACCCTGGGATGTATATCGTCTGGTCCAGGTGATTTGCTATTCTTTAGTTTATCAAAATGCTGTATTACATCTTCTAGGTTTATCTAGATTTGTTTCAATTCCACCAATACATCACCTTTAAACAGCATTTCTGGCATGGGTAACTTCCCTACGTCTCCTTTAATAAAGATCAAAAGGCCTTTATTTATTTAGCTAGACTTATATACCGCTTTTCTCTGGGTCAAAGTGGTGTACATTTAGGTGCAATATATATTTCCCTTGCCCCAAAGGGCTTACATTCTACTTTCTTTTTGTACCTGAGGCAACGGAGGGTTAAGTGGTTTGCCCAAGGCCACAAGGAGTGTGCCGATGGGACATGAAACCCCAGTCCCTCTGGCCCGAAGTTACTGTCCTCCAGTGGGATTTAAACCTCTGACCCTCCAGCCCAAGGCAACTTGCCCTAACCACTAAGCCACTCCTCCCTTACTGCTCGCTTTTACCCTCTATCATCTGAAGGTTCAACCAACTCTCTCTCAGGTTTTGTGCTATGATATAAAAATTTTTATTTTTTTGCTTCCATGACAACTTTCTTTTCAAATTCTCTCTCTGCCTGCCTTATCAATGCCTTGCATCTAACTTGCCAGTGCTTATGTTTCCTGTTTTTGTCATTTGGCTCCTTTTAACCAAAAAAAGCATCCTTCAGAAAATGGAAAAATAGGCTTTGTGACCTCACCTTCAAACCATGCCGGAAGTTGTTTGGCCTACCTTCCACCTTTCTTAAAGTTTGGAATACACCTGGTCTGGACTTCCAAGACAGTATTTTTAAACAACATCCAGGTCTGATATAAACATTTAACATTTGCAGATGCTCCTTTTAGTTTTTCTCTTAACCATTTTCTTCATTTTATCACAGTCTCCCTTTTGAAAGTTAAATGCTAGTGCAATAGATTCCCTTGCTATCCTCCATCCATTTATTAAATCAAATGTGATCATGTTACATTCACTATTGCCAAGTGGCCCCAACACAGTTTTCTCGCACCAGATACTGTGTTACACTTGAGAGACTGCCCACTAAGAGCTTTGTTGGATCCAGCCACCATTTCAGACTCACCCAGGCCTCGCCTCTCAAAGGGAGCCTTACTGCCATAGATTGCAACTGCAGAGGCCACCTTGATAGAAGTACTACCTGGAGACAGCACATATGCAACTGAGCCCAGGGCACCAGCCCCAGTAAACCTAGGATTTGGAGATCATCCCAAACTCTTGGGTGCTGAACCTTTTACAATATAAGAACCTGGGATTGTAGTTTAAGAATCCTGCTCTCCAGCAGGAAAGCACAGTTACTTACCTGTAACAGGTGATCTCTGGGAACAGCAGGAATTAGTCCTCACATATGGGTACGTCGGTACCGACGGAGCCTGTGCGGGAAAGCTCCCCAGCTTCTTAGAATAGAAGCTTTTGGGACCTCCCACTGCACATGCGCACTGCCTTCCCGCCTTCCTGAACAGCTCTCCTCAGTTTCGAGTTTATAGCTGAGTCAACAGAGAGAGGACAGGAAGATAGATAGATAAAAGATACAACTCCTAGGGGAGGTGGGTGGGTTGTGAGGACTAATTCCTGCTGTTCCCAGAGATCACCTGTTACAGGTAAGTAACTGTGCTATCTCCAGGAACAAGCAGGAATAAGTCCTCACATATGGGGACTCCCTAGCTTAGATGCATGGGATCCCCTGTAAAGGTTCGCCATCTTCGTATGGATCTCAGGCATCCATTCTGGGAAGGTGGGCAGGAGTTGTTTAGGAATGGAACAGGTGCTTGAGGACAGCCTGGCCAAACAAGGCATCCCGGCGGGAGTCCTTGTCCAAACAGTAATGGGCTGTGAAGGTATGAACCGAGGCCCAGGTAGCGGCTCGACAGATCTGATCTATGGAAACAGAGTGCAGATGAGCCATAGAAGTTGCCATGGCCCTCACATTGTGAGCAGTGACATGGCCTTCCAGAGAAATGTTTTTGCTCTGGTAAGCAAAAGAAATACACTGAGCAATCCAATTGGAAAGTGTACGCTTGGAGACTGGAAGTCCCAAATGGGAAGGATCAAAGGCCACAAAAAGTTGAGAAGACTTTCGATGTGGCTGAGTCCTATTAAGGTAAAAAGCGAGAGCTCTTTTACAATCCAGAGTATGAAGGTTCCTCTCTGCATTGGATGCATGAGGAGCTGGAAAAAAGACAGGTAGATATACCTCTTGATTAAGATGAAAAGGCGAGACCACTTTAGGCATAAAGTGGGGATTCGTCCTAAGGACCACCTTATCATGATGAAATCTTGTGTAAGGTGGATTAGCCACTAAAGCCTGCAGCTCACTGATGCGGCGAGCCGAAGTGACTGCAATGAGGAAGATGACCTTCCAGGAAAGAAATTTCAAGGAGGTGGAAAACATTGGCTCAAAAGGTGGCTTCATAAGTTGACCGAGCACTAGATTCAAATCCCATGCGACCGGGGGTGGTCTGATGGGAGGTTTAGTGAGAGTCAGGCCTCTCATGAATCTTGCAACAAGAGGATGAGAGGAGATAGGTTGTCCATTTATATGTTTCAAGGATGCTGCAATAGCACTTAAATGGACTCTTACCGAATTCGTCTTGAGGCCTGCATTGGATAGATGCAGGAGATAATCAAGAAGAGAATTCAAAGGAAGTGCCAGAGGGTCAAGACCCTGCTGAGCACACCAAATGGAAAAACGTTTCCATTTGAAAGCATAGGAACGCCTGGTAGAGGGTTTCCTAGAGGCAGAAAGGATATCTTTCACTGGTTGGGAAAGATGAAAGTCTTGAAGGCTTAAGCCTTCAGTAACCAAGCACTGAGGTGAAGGGATTTGGGGTTTGGGTGCCACAAAGTCCCCTCCTCCTGAGACAGGAGGTCTGGCGCAGCTCCCAGATCCAAGTAGGATCCCTGGGAGAGCTGTAGAAGTAGAGGGAACCACACTTGGCGTGGCCAGCGTGGAGCTATGAGGATCATAGTTCCATGATCCCTCTGGAGTTTGAACAGAGTCTTGGGAATCAAAGGAATGGGTGGAAAGGCATATAGGAATGCCTGATTCCAATTCAGGAGAAAGGCGTCCGTGGCCTGAGCTCCCTGACACGGAGTTCTGGAACAGAACCGGGGAAGTTTGGCATTCCACGGACTTGCAAAGAGGTCTATGTCCGGGGTCCCCCATTCCTGAAAGATTCGGTTTATTTGGTCCAAATGTAGGGACCATTCGTGTGGCAGCAGAACTCGACTGAGCCTGTCTGCCCGAGAGTTTTGAACTCCTGGGAGATACACTGCTAGCAGGTGAATCTGATGCTCTCTGGCGAAGGCCCATAGTCTTAGAGCTTCGTTGCAAAGCGACAGAGAGCCCGTCCCTCCTTGTTTGTTTATGTAAAACATGGCCACCTGATTGTCCGTCTGAACTAGGACAGTCAGGTTGGCTAGGAGGGAGTGGAAGACCTTGAGGGCAAGGTAAATTGCTCGCAGTTCCAGAAGATTGATATGAAGGGTGGTCTCCTGTAGAGACCAAGTGCCCTGAGTGGAGAGAGTTTGCAGATGGGCTCCCCACCCTGTTTGGGAGGCATCTGTTGTGAGGGTTGCTTGGGGTAGCAATGGTTGAAATGGAGCCCCCAACAACAGATTCTTGGTGGAAGTCCACCAGTGGAGGGACCAAAACAGACGATCGGAGGTTTGTATTTGGTCTGAGAGCGCTCCTGACGCCTGAGTCCACTGAGTGGCCAGGGTCCATTGAGCTGCTCTCATATGAAGACGAGCATAGGGCACCACATGCACTGTGGAGGCCATATGACCCAGTAGGCGTAGCATTTCCCTGGCTGTCAAGTGAGTGCTGGACTGAGCTTGGGAGGCCAAACTCAGGAGGCGCTGGCCTCGAACCTGTGGAAGGTAGGCCCTTGCAGTGATGGTGTCCAACTGGGCCCCTATGAATTCTAGAGATTGAGTAGGGATGAGTTGAGACTTGGGAAGGTTTACTACCAGTCCCAGATACTGCAAAAGACTCCTTGTGTGGTCCAGGGAAATCTGGGCCTGTGACTGAGTTGGAGCTCGGATGAGCCAGTCGTCGAGATATGGGAAGACAAAGATTCCCATGCCTCTTAGAAATGCGGCTACGACTGCCATGCATTTTGTGAATACTCTTGGAGCAGAGGCTAGACCGAAGGGGAGTACTCTGTATTGGAAATGTTTGCCCTGAAACAGAAAGCGAAGATACTTTCTGTGGGATGGATGGATGAGTATATGTGTATACGCATCCTGTAGGTCTAGAGAACAAAGCCAGTCCTGACCCTGAAGGTAAGGAAGGAGAATGCCGAGAGACAGCATTTTGAATTTCTCCTTGAAGAGAAATTTGTTCAATTCTCTCAGATCTAGGATTGGTCTGAATCCCCCTGTCTTCTTTGGAATGAGAAAATAAGGGGAGTAGAAACCGGACCCTTGTTGAGGAAGAGGAACCTCTTCTATGGCCCCTTGGGCAAGAAGAGAAGAAACCTCTTGACCCAACAGGGTTAGGAGAGATGGGGGAGAATTGAATGGTCTCACCATATGATGGGGAGGAAGGCTGGAGAAATGAAGTTTGTAACCCTCTCGGATGATAGAGAGGGTCCATTGTTCTGTTGTGATTTGTTCCCATCTGGGAGCAAAGTGAGCCAACCTTCCGGGTATGGTGAGAGGTTCTGGTTGTGTTAGAACCAGAAGTGGCAAGTTCTCTAGGAGCAAGTCAAAACCCCTGAGGGGTTGGAGCCTGCTGAGCTACAGTAGCTGCTGCAGGCTTAGCTCGTGCTTGTTTGGATTGCTGACGCTTAGCAGTATAGCGAGGCTGAGAAGACTGCTGGCCAGTATTTGAAGCAACTCTGGCCTTCTTATAGTAAGGCCTTTTAAAAGACTTTTTCTTAGGAGGAATTGAAGTGGACTTTGAAAGTCTTTCCAAGGTGGCATTTTCAGCATCCATCTGGGTGGCTTTGATTTGCCACTCTTCCCCAAATAAGTTCTCACCTGTACAGGGCAGATTCCGTAAGCCATCTAGAACCCAAGGTTCCAGATCAGAGGCCTGGAGCCAAGCAAGACGTCGGGCTGCAATAGCAATGCCCGAAGCCCTACTGGCTCCCTCAAAGGAATCATATGCTGCCCTATTAGAGAACTTAGAAACCTCTAAGAGTTGTTTCACTAGGGAAAGGAATCCCTGCTTTTTATCCTCAGGGATAAAGGGGGCAAAATGCCGCACCTTTTTGGCAAGTTCCTCCAGGAACATGCCCATATAGAGACTGTAGGAATTAATCCTGGCTATAAGCATACTAGCCTGGAAAATTTTCCTACCAAAAGAGTCCAAAGTCTTACATTCCCGTCCTGGAGGGGTGGAAGAGTGCCTTTTGGTACTCCTAATCTTCTTCATTGCAGACTTCACCACAATAGAGTGGTGAGGCAATTGAGTCTTTTGGAAACCAGGAGAAGGAGGGACCCTATACATGGTGTCCAACCTACGGGAATAAGGAGACAAAGTCAAAGGATTTTCCCAGAAATCCATCAGTTGTTCTTGAAGGATTTCATGGATAGGCAGGGTAACTGCCTCCTTAGGGGCCTTTGAGTATCCCAAAATATCCAGTTTTTTGGATCTGGGTTCCTTTTCAGAGGATGTGGTAATAGAAAGGGCTGTAGCCATATCTAAAACAAAGTCCTGGAAGGACAAATCCTCTGGAGGGGACATTCTCCTTTTAGGAGAAGAGGGCTCCTCAGGTAAGTTGAGTGAAAACTCAGCAGAATCATCAGAGGAGTGAAAATCCTCAGAGGAATCGGTGCTTTCCTCTAACGCACGATACGCGTACCGATCGGTATCGATATCGGGCGTATCGGGTATGGAACCGGTATGGAGCGAAAGCCCATACGGTACCGACTTGCGTTTAGAGGTGGACGGCCTCGATACCGGCATGGCGGACGATACCGGTATCGGGCCCGGAACCGCTGAAAGCGGAACCGATGGCGTTGCAGCTTTAATGAAAGCCATGACGGCTTGCTGCATGGACTGTACAGTATCGCCCATGGACGCCATAGCTGCCTGGATGTCGGTACCGGAGTGACCCGGTACCCCAGAGCAGGCTAACAGGTGATCTGTCGAGGCCGTAGCATCGATATCAACCTGAGACCCCTGAATTGGCGTTTTTGGAAGTTGGACTTCCCGCCGGGGTTGTTTGGCTGGGGCAGGGTCCTCAAGTTCTAAGCTAAGAGCCTCTCGATGCTTTGAAGGAGATTTGCTCTTTGAGGACTTGCCCACAGAAGGTTTGGTTACCTGAGATCCATCCGGAGAAGAAGACCTGGATGACTGTGATGCTGTATTCTCTGAAGCAAACAGCACATGGAATTTGTTGGCCCGGTTCTGCAGCCCACGTTTAGACATGTGGGAGCAAGATGGGCAGTCCGGTATGGAATGGTCAGGCCCCAAACATTTCAGACACCAGTCATGGGTGTCTGTGACTGAAATAACAGCATTACATTTGGTACACTTCTTAAATCCAGGGGCTGGCTTCTCCATGAGGAGAAATTGAGTAGGCCGAGAGGCCTCTCTGAAGTGACCAAAAAGCTAAAAAATAAGAAAAAAGAATTATAATTTTTTAAAGAAAGAAAGAAAAGACCGGCGATACCGGTATCGGTATGGGGAAGGCAGGTACGCGGTCTAAAGAAACAAATAAAATAACAATTTCTTCAGCGGTGACAGGAACACGACCTGCTGGCTCCGCGGAAAAAGAGAAACTGAGGAGAGCTGTTCAGGAAGGCGGGAAGGCAGTGCGCATGTGCAGTGGGAGGTCCCAAAAGCTTCTATTCTAAGAAGCTGGGGAGCTTTCCCGCACAGGCTCCGTCGGTACCGACGTACCCATATGTGAGGACTTATTCCTGCTTGTTCCTGGAGATCATCATATCCTCCACGGTGTCAAAGTGGGCCCCCAGATACTCCAAGGCTGGATGGCACCAACTTGCTCTTTGCAAAGACCACACAGCCCAACTCCTGAAGATGACTCCCAACTCTCTGGGGAAAACTTTGCCCTGATAAACCAATCATCTAAATTTGGGTGTACTAACATGCCTCCGCTTTCTCAAGATGGCAGCCGACTACCGTTACCTTAGTGAAGACCCGAAGAGCCACAGCCTGCCCAAATGGAAGAGCCTGGAACTGGGAATGCTCTATTGAAACCACAAAACACAGGTAACACAGATGCTCTGAATGAATGTGAATGTGAAAATAAGCCTCAGAAATTTCCATGGACGTCAAAAACTCTCCTGTCTGGATAGCTACAATAACAGAACCCAGAGTCTCCATTTGAAAACATGGTTCTCAGAGCTTGGTTCATGCCACATCCCCTCCTTTTTGGAAACAAAGTAAATGGAGTACCGATCTGTTCTCCATTTGTCCCCCGAGACCAGTACCACAGCCTCCAGGTGCAGACACTTGGAAAGTGACCCACACTGCCTGTGTCTTACCAGGCACCCAGCAAGATGACACCATAAAGCTGTCAGAGAGGGGCATAGCCTTCCTTCGCAGATCACCTCCAACACCCATTCATCCGATGTGATCTGGGTCCAGGAGGGTTAAAACATGGTTGCATAGCTGTAATAGGGTTCTCCGTAGACAGCAGGGGTATGCAGCACATTTGATAGGCGACGTCTCTGACGTTGCCCTGTGCCAGGCTCTCCCTAACTCAAAGAAATTTCTTGACTTTTCTGAGCATGCCTGTGCCACTTCTCGCCCAGAGATCTCGCTGCCTAGTCGCCAATAACCCTACCCTCTCCTCTGCAGGCTTGTGCACTTCTTCGTTTTCCTCCATGTTTTGCTCCACTTTGACCCGGTGAAAAGCGGGATATAAATGCAGCTAAATAAATAAATAAAAACAATACTATTCAAATGACCCCCTACTGACTGCACCCCTGCTGGGACCCCCACCCTTCATTGATAAGATTTTGCAGGCCCCTGCATCTCGGGTGGGTCCATTTCTACCTTCCCAGTGTTCTCGAGAAAGGAAAAGACCTCTGTGAAGAGCCGGACCCTGGCCGAGTAAAATCTACAGGAGTCCCAAAAACAACCCCAAATGAAGGCTGCACGGCTCAAATCCCTTGGGTCTGTCCTTGGGGAGGCGAGGCACCTTGTAGTCCCCAAGGTCCTTCAGTAGTTTCTCCAGATCCTCGCCGAACAGCAATATCCCCAAAAACGGTAGCTTACTCCGGGGCATCATGTCCGCTGACCAATTCAAAGCCACAAGAACTGTCTCGCCATCACAGCCATGGCCATATTCTTCACAAATACCCAGAGAAACTCTTACAGGGCACTGACCAAAAAAACTAAGCTAGATTCTAGTTGGGCCGCTTCCACCAGCCCTGCCGACACCGAAAGGGATCCTTCTGGGAGCTTTTGTGACCATCTCAAACAGGCCCGGGCCACATCCACCTTGCAAATGGTTACTTGCAATTTCAGAGTCGATACCTCAAATGACTGCTTCAGCAAAACCTCCATGCATCTATCCTGGGGGTTCTTTAAAGCCACATTACCCTCCACCAGAATGGTCATCTTCCTTGTGACCACCACCTCCATGTCCATGTGGGGCAAGCTCAACTTCTTCCTCTCCTCCAGAGGAATGGGATAGAGCTTGTCCATGCTTCAGCCCATCCGTAAACCGGTACTGGGAAAATTCTACACTGACACAATCATATCCTTTATAACCCTAGGAAAGGGGAAGGACCTCAGAGGCTTCTGGATGCCCTCCAAGACAGAATGCTCTACCAGCTCCATGGCTGCTGGGCAGTCCTCCACGATATGCAAACCTATCAGGTCTGCAATATAAAGGAGGGCAGTTCATCCCTGTGAAAGATCCTCCCTACAGTAGGATGCTCACCCACTGGAAAAGTGCCTTCCTCCAGGCTCCTCCTGTGGCTGGCCCTCCAGCAGAGCCATCGAATCCACAGACTCCACCAAGGCGGCATTCTTCTGCTTCACCAATGGATCTTTATGCAGGTACTTCAAGATCAGATGGGCATATCAAACTGTCAATCCAGATAACGTGGGTGCACCAGGAAGACAGCCCTTTCCCCAAGTCCTGCTTCAAGCAGAAGGCCTGGTGGAGAACGACAAATTCCAGGGTGAAGGGGAAGCTCCCCCACCTGCTGATTTGCAGCATCACTGGAGACTGGGAATCATGGGAGCCTGAACCATAGCTCCCATAATTCCATGGACCTCCCATGATTCCAGGGGCATCCGTGGCAGCAGTCATGACAGGAGATTCCCACCAAAAGTGAAGAACCTCCCACAGCCATCGTTCCGCCGCAGCTTCCCCATCCATGCACTGTGCTTCAGGGTTGCTCAAAAAGAAATCTGCTGCTGCTGCTGCTGCAGTATTTTCATTTAAGTAGCTGCAGCAGAACCCCTTTACAGAGAGCTAGGCCTGGCAGGTGCTGTACTCCTCCGTGGCCATATACCTGCTGCTTCCTGACACAGGCATCACACTCCCCTGCATGAAAACGCCCTCTCCTCCAGCGCCAGTCCTGGCCTTACTGCTGTGTCGCCGTCACGTGTGGTACTGCTCCCGCCCTGTACCTGCAGCTCACAACCCCTGACCTTCTTCACTAGTTGGGGAAAAGGAGAAGAGGGAGCGACCCAGAGCCTGACCCAACAAATTCAACAAAAGACTGAGGGGAGAAGCAGGAGGAACTTGACCCCACCGGGGTCTACACGCCAGGGCCTGCCAAGCACCCTGGCTGCAGCCATTAACAACTCTCTTGCTTTCCAATTTGCACAGGCTATGCTCACCACCATCTGCTGCAGACAGAGAAATACTGCCTGTGGTTAGGCTGGACGGGTCCTTTATAGGGACAATTTCCCTTATAGGGACAATTTCAAACCAGCGTGTCTCAGTTTCCACCGCTGGAAGGCGAGCATAACCCGTGTGTCTGGACTAGACGGACTATGTTAATCTGTATGTTTTTGATGTCTGGTTGGGGATTAATGGAGGCAATGTGGAAAAGTACAGCTTTCAGGATAAGGGCATCTTTCTTTGTGCTTGGTGAGTTCCATTACCGTGGATGGGGGCATGCTGGTTTAGTTGCTTTAGCTGTATCTTAATTCATTATCGTGTATGATCTGTACATCATGTTTTACTGATAAAGGATCAAAAAAAGGAAAGGAGGAGGCTGCAGCTGGACACAGATAGATCAGTGATGAGAAAAACAGTATGTATGAGAGAACAAAGGAGAATGGCAGTGGGGAAAGGAGATTGCCAAGTGGGTATAGGTTACTGTCCAGACTGCAAGACAGAGATACACACAGACAAGGGTCCCCATATGACAGACACCCCCCATCCCCCCCGAGTGGCGTCATGTCTCTAGCACTCACCGGAACTGATGAGGGTCTGGCTGGGTGCCGGGGTAGCTGTTCTGGTGAGGTTCATGCCCACGCTCTGTCCACTCTCACTCTCTGCTTTCTTGGCCCCATTGTCTGTCTCGGTCTGACTGCCCTGGCTGATGGTCACAGCCTGAGCTGTGGGCAGGGGCTGCACCACCCCAGTGCCCTTCCCCTGACAGCCTCCTGCAGGTTGGCTCAGTGCTGCACCCTGAGTCCCTGCAGAGCCGCCGCCGCTCATGGCTGTCTGGCTGAGATTCAGGGACTGCCCATTACCAGAGGTCTGACTCACAGCCAGGCCCTGCCCCATGCTAGAAGCCTGGCCGTTTCCCGCTACCGTGGCCTTCTGAACTGAGCTCGGTACTTGAGGGCTGCTGGTTGGGGTTTGCTGGCCTCTCACTGCCAAATTCTGCACCTGAAAGAGAGATAACAAGCAGGCTGAGCTAATTAAAACAAATTTCATTGGTGTTTATTCTTTATAAATCTACCATCCACGTTCAGAGGACTATGAAGTATGGGGTGGTAGAACTGCAGTGCTTAACGGTCATAAAACCAATCAGCCTTTCAGGATCTCTCTAATCAGATAGATTTACAAACAATGGAGGCTTTACGCATATTCGCTAGGGTAGCTTGAAGATCTGACTGGTCCGAATGGGCTCCAGGATTGCAGTTTAACATCCATGCCATGCAGGAGAAACAGGATTCTTGTTACAAACAACTTACATTTAATTATAAAGAAAGTTATTCAACAAACTGATGGTCTTACAATGAAAGATGGAAATGGAAGCTGGATTTGCAAGTGCCACAGGTCTGAATGACTCGAGGTTTAAGCTGGCAGCTCTGGAATTGGCCTCAAGCAAAGAATGTGGTGACTAACCTGATCCACATCGGAGTGGGAAGCCTGCGACTGCTGGGGGGGGACTTCCTGCTGCTGTACAGCAGCCACAGCCCCAGTAGGCATGAGGATGAGCTGGGAGGCAAGAGGCATGCTACGGCCCAGGGTGCGATTGACTTGAAGAAGGTTTCCTAGCTGTGGCTGCTGTGAAGAAACAGATAAAGGCAGAGACTATGTTAGATAATGTCAGAAAGGCTGCACTGCCACTGGGCTAGTTATGCTGTGCTATCCGCAGGCTTTACAGCTACTGCTGCATCCCATTCTTTCTGCAGGACCCTGCGCGGAACGACCATTCTCACCAAGTATGTGAAAGGAAATCTTATTAACACCTCCTTTCATAACAAAGTAGCTTATATTTTTAATTAAAAAATATTTGCATCAGTGGAAAATAACCCTCTCCCATCCCATGGTATTATTTATTTATTTATTATTTATTTTATTACAAGTTCTTATATACCGCACTATTCGGCATCAGCGCGGTTTACATTATAACATAAAGACCATAACAACAAGCTGTTTGGTTTACATCGAACAGGAGTACAAACTTGGAGAACCGGGGTAAACTATATACAAGAGATAATTACATAGAACAGAATAGAGTCTTAACTATTTAACTTGCACACAGCAGCTTCTTTTTCTGCCACTACAATGGGGCCAGGAGCAGGGAGTGTCTCTTACCCGCAGATACATCTGTGCCTGGGACTGATTGAGCGGGGGCGAGGTAGTGTTCCCAAGTAACACAGATTGTGTTAACGTAGTGGCACCTGGAGAGCTCACACTCTGTGAGCGATTGATAAGCTGTGTGGCTGATGTCGTGGCCAGGCTCATCTGTAACACAGGCAAGAAAAATCTGTTACTCCCTATCTTCTCAGTACAAGAAAAGAACCAATTACTCAATCTCTATCTAAAGAGGCCTGGGCACTAGAAAGTTGGGGGGGGGGAGAGATGAGTGTGGCTGTGGGTTTGCATGTGCACATACGTGCACGTCTCTCTCTCTATAAACATGTATAGGAAGATGCACTCACAGAAGCTTGGCTGGTGCTGCTTTGCTGAGGGGTGCTTGTGTTTGGAGAACTCGCCTGGCGGCTAGCAGCAATGGTCGCCTACGAGAGAAGATGACACTTGTGCTATAAGAGATGCTTCTGTTTAGGAAAGACATGGAATGCAGAACAGGCTCAGTATACAGTTGTGGTCAACATTATTGGCACCCTTGCAGTTCAACCTCTTAATGTCCAATATCTCCTAAAAAAAATAGTGGCCAGTGAAATGGCTTTGGATTATATATGCACACAGATTTGACACATAAAAGAATCAAATAAAACAAGACCAACTAAAAAAAGGAAATAGTATAAAAACTGGGACATTGCCAGGACATGGTTTTTGGCACCCTTATAAACAATTGAAATCAGTTTTGAACGGAAGAACCACGCTCCCATTGCAGTAAAATAAGATGCACTGTAATCACTTGTCAGTACTCGCATTACTTAATCAACCCTATGAATGATAGCTCTAACACAGTGGTTCTCAACCTTTTTTGTACTGTGAACCCTTTTACCTATGGTCAACTTGTGGTGACCCCCAATGATAAAATCAAATGTGTCTCTTTTCCTTTACCGTTAACGCAGTCGCTGTAATCATTTGTTGAATTACACAGGTACACTACCAAAAAACTGCCTCCAGTTTTGCAACTGATTCCTATAGATTTTGGGGTGCTGAATCCAGGAAAAATAGCCAAAATGTTCCATCACGTCACGTTTTCTTGCAAAATTAGATTTCTTACCCATATAAGGAATGTTCACATAATTTCTTTTTAGCCGACTGCAGTTTATTTTCTTGGCCCAAAATAGAGGTTGTAATGGTTAACTAACTAGAAACACTCCCTCATGATATTTTAGAGTGTTTTGTATTCATTTTATACATTAACAGAACAATTGGGAGGTGGGGGGCTAAATCCAGTACTCGCGCTGGCGCATGTTCTTTCCTGTTCGCCTCGCCTCGTTCGCTCGCTCAAACACGGTGGTTGCGACATGAACGTTCCTGTCAAATTTCAGTTTCTTGCAAGTTCATTATTACCTTTTGTTTGCTCAGTCGTAATCCAGCTTTATTCCGAAGTAGTTCACTACAGTTGTAGTTTGCAGTGCTGTGTATTTGTGATGGCTCACAGAGCCAGAGGTTGCGTCAACTCTCCGGACAGTTTTTGTTTTATTTGTGGGGAATATACCGTGAAAAAGCGGCAGAGGAACATTTCTGCATTTATTAAAAAAGTATATTTCGCCTATTTCGGTTTGAAGTTAGGCGATCAAGACAAACCGTGGGCTCCTCACAAAGTGTGCAAGACATGTGAGGAAGATCTACGCTTATGGATGAAAGGTAAAAAACAAGCATTTTGTTTCAGAATACCTATGATGTGGCGTGAACAAAGAGACCACAGCAGTGACTGCTATTTTTGCTCTTGCATTGTGAAGGGATACAACTTAAAAAATAAGAACGTAATAAGTTACCCCAACCTTCCCTCAGCAATTAGGCCTATGCCTCATAGCAACGAAGTACCTGTGCCTGAACCACCAAAGTTTTTGGATCATATTTGTGTGAACGGTTCTGATCATGATGAGACTCATCAGATGGCTTTTCCCGATGAGTCCAGTACTTCTGAGTTTGAAACTGAACCAGATCCGAAACCTGAACTTTTCTCTCAAGCTGAATTGAATGATTTAGTCCGGGATTTAGGACTCCCAAAAGATGCTGCCCAACTGCTAGGTTCTCGGCTTAAACAGAAAAATCTATTGTCACCAGGAACAACTTTTTATTGGTACCGCAACCGCGAGACACAATTTTTGAAGTATTTCAGCAAAGAGGAAGATTTGGTATTTTGCAACGATATATACGGAGTGATGGAAAAGTTTAAACTCAAGTATGATCCTGCTGAATGGCGGCTGTTCATTGATTCGTCAAAAGACAGCATAAAAGGTGTTCTTCTTCATAATGGCAACACATTCGCTTCAGTTCCTATTGCTCACTCTGTTATTCTCCAAGAAAAATACGAGAATTTGGCCCTGATTCTTCAGAAGATTCGTTATGATGAGCATAAGTGGATGATTTGTGGAGACTTTAAAATTCTATCCATGCTATTAGGGCAGCAATCCGGTTTCACCAAATATCCCTGCTTCCTTTGCTTGTGGGATAGCCGGGCCCGCGACCTACACTGGGGGAAAAAAGACTGGCCAATTCGGGAGTATTTGAGACCCGGTGAGAAAAATGTTCTTCATGAGAGCTTGCTACCTCGTGATAAAATTCTAATACCACCTCTCCACATTAAGTTGGGTCTCATTAAGCAATTCATCAAGTCCCTTCCAAAAGATGGTGAGTGCTTTCGGTACCTTTGCTCAAAGTTCTCCCGACTTTCTGAAGCAAAGCTAAAGGAAGGAGTGTTTGTTGGCCCTGATATAAGGAAACTCATTTCAGATGGAGCATTCGCTGAAACGATGTCTGAGAAGGAAAAAGAAGCCTGGGATTCCTTCAAGGATGTTGTTCTCAAATTCTTGGGGAACAGGCGGGATGAGAACTATAAGGATATTGTTGCCAGGATGCTCAATGCCTTCAAAGAACAAGGCTGTAACATGAGCCTGAAAGTCCATTTCTTGCACTCCCATGTGAACTACTTTCCCGAAAACCTGGGGGCGTACAGTGAAGAACAAGGTGAAAGGTTTCACCAGGACATCAAGGACGCAGAGAGAAGGTACCAAGGAAGATGGAACACCACTATGATGGCTGATTTCTGCTGGTTGCTGCTGCGGGAAACCCCAGATGAAAAATACGCCAAGCAGTGCACCAAGAGAAGCATTAGGGGGAAGAAGAAACGGGCCCACCAGGAGATTGATTGACCCAAGAATGACTTTAAAATCTAAACTGTGTTGACAAATATCGTGTTTTTACTAAACTTTGAAATAAAAATTTGCTAGTTATTACCACAGTGTCGGATCTCATTTATTAGAATTTTATTTTCACACCATCGGGTGTTTGTCTTCATGTATTGCAATGGTGCGGTTTGCGTTTTCTATTCTTACATACATACCTGTACAACATTTTTTGCACATTTCTTTGCTTTGCTTTGCTTTGTGTCTAACCTCGCTCTTATATGCTCAATGTTTGTGCACATGTATGTGGCTGTTTTAAGTGCAGACAATTTTGCTACCATCACAGTGTGTTTTGTTGACATTACTCTATTCTTATGTGCTGCCTTGTTACAATTTTCTTTATTCTTATTTGAATAACCACTAAACAATTAGTATAAAGAATTCATCCAAGAAACTTTTATCTCGATCGCACTCAATCGGAAACGTTCACCTCAAACTGCTAACCCAATGTAGCAAAAAATCTGTACGTGATGGAGCAAATTGGTTAGCAGATTTGGATTCAGCGCACCAAAAAACGTAAAAATCAATTGAAACATTAGAGGCAGTTTAAAAAAAAATTTTTTTAGTGTACCTGTGTTATTAATATATTATAGGCCTTTGCAATGTTTTTATTTATAAAATTTACTTATTTAAACCACAATAATTAATCACAACAAGCAACAATATTTGATTTCAAAATTATGATGATTTTGTAGTCAAATCACTAATATGAAATAAAATTATTTTTTCTACCTTTGTTGTCTGACAAATTTGTTCTCTGATCATGCTGGTCCCAATCTGAGGCTTCTGCTTTCCTGTCTTCTCTTAGCTCTCTTTCTGTGGTCTATGGTCCATCTGCCATTTCTTATCTCTTCTTTCATTTTCTTCACTTCTTTCCATCAGCCTATTTCCAGTTCCAGTAACCATCTCCAGTATCAGCCCCTTTCCAGTCCACACTCCCAGTACCTTCCAATGTCAGCTTGCATTCCCATGACTGCCACTAGTGTCCATTCCCTTCCAGTCCCCCTCCTTCCCCACTGACCAGTCCCTTCTAGTACAAATACCATGGCAGCCCCTCTCAGATCCACTCCCTTCCAGTTCCATTCTCCCATCCCCTTGTATCAGCCCATTTGTAGCCTTAGCCCCCAGTTTTCTTCCAGGGCCAGCAGCTCTATCCTCCCCTCCCCACAATCAGCCCATTCCCAGTCGAAGCCCCCCAGTCAGCTCGCTTCCAGTGCTAGTCCCCCCTCAACCCCACTACCAGTGCTAGCCTCCCTTAATCAGCCCATTTCCAGTCATATCCCCCCCCGATCAGCTCATTTCCAATGCTAGCCTCCCATCAGTCCATTACCAGTCCTACCCCACCCCATCAGCCCATTACCAGTCCTAGCCTCCCCTAATCAGCTCATTTCCAGTGCTAGTCCCCCCTCAACCCCATTACCAGTGCTAGGCTCCCCTAATCAGCCCATTACCAGTCCTACCCCCCCCCCCATCAGCCCATTTCCAGTCCTAACCTCCCCAATCAGCTCATTTCCAATGCTAGCCCCCCATCAGTCCATTACCAGTCCTACCCACCTATCAGCCTATTACGAGTCCCAAACCCTCCCCTTGATCAGTTCATTCCCAGTCCTAGCCTTCCCTAATCAACCCATTACCAGTCCTAGCCCCCCCGATCTGCCCATTACCAGTGCTAGCCCTCCCATCAGCCCATTATAATCCTAACCTGCACTGTCTCTCCCCTCTGTCCAGCATTTATCCCCTGTCTGTCCAGTATGTCCCCATCTCTACCCTTTGTCCATGTCAGCCCTCCATCCATCCCTCTATGTCAGCCCCCTCCCTCCCCCATGTCAGCCCTGTTGCAGGTTCCCTGCCCCCTCCTCCCCTCTCCCTATGTCTACCTGCTACTGCCCTGTTCTTCTGTAGCCGCGGCTCCCTGCCTCTTAAGGAACCACGGCTGTGCCTGTGAAGCCGTTGTGGAGCCTTTCCATCTCTCGTCTCGATGGGCTCCGTGCAGCATTGTTCCGCCTCCAAAGGAAGTTGTTTACCACTTCCTTTGAAGGCAGGACAATGCTACACGGAGCCTGTCAAGAGACGGGAAGGCTCCGCAATGTTTTCACAGGCACAGCCGCAGTACCCTAAGAGGCAGGGAGCCGTGGCTGCAGAAGATCGGAGGCGGTGAGTTTGCCGCTGCCGAGAAGCAAACTTGGCAGCAACTTGTGTGCTTCTAAATTTTTTTAAACTTGGTGGAGTGAGGCGACCCCTGCTAAATCCTGTTGCGACCCACAGGTTGAGAACCGCTGCTCTAACGTTTAAAATGGCCACATTCACTCCCTGTTCCATTTTCACAATGAAGACAAGAGAACTGCCCGAGACCGTCAGAAAAGCCATTATCCCAAAAATAAACTTCAAAAGGGGTACAAGACCATCTCCAAAGACCTTGGGATTCCTGTGTCTATAGTCTGCAATATTATTAAGACGTTTTCTGCTCAAGGAACTGTCAAGACCCTCCCAGGATGTGGTGGGAAGAGGAAAATTAATCCAAGAGGTCTTTGAAGGTTAGTGCGAACCGCTGGCAAAACATCACGTACAACATCCAAAGAGCTTAAGGCTGACCTGGAACAATCTGGAGTGGTGGTTTCAACCTGCACCATACACAACGCACTAAACAAAGAAGGACTTCATGAGTGTAGACCAAGGAGGACATCACCATTCAAAGACAGACATAAAAAGGCACACTTTATCTTTGCCCAACCCACCTTGACAAATCACAATCCTTCTGAGAAATTTGTTCTGTGGATAGATGAAACCAAACTTGAGCTCTCTGGCAATGCAGTTCAGAAATATATTTATAGGCGAAGAAATGAAGTATATAAGAAAAAAAACACCCTTCCTATAGTTAAACCATTTCAGATCCGTTTGTCAAGCACTAATCACTCCGCAGCTGGACTACTGTAACCTAATCCTTCACGGCCTACCCAGATGCTCAACCCAAACTCTACAGCTGGCTCAAACACCACATTTCAGCCAACAGCCTGCACACCCTCATTCATCCAGACACCAGCATTCGCCCAAGAAGAAAAGGAACCTCCAACAGAGTCAACACCCTGAGAGACTTCAGAAAAACACGAAAGGATACCACAGAGAGAGCACTCTCCCTGGCTGCCCCTACAATTTGGAACTCCCTCCCAGACAAACTCAGATCGACAACGGATCTCAAAGACTTCCGCAAACAGCTGAAGACAATACTGTTCATAGAACACTATGGACATGTCACTTAAACAAGAACCACGTACCCACCCCTTAAAACCCTGACAAGAAAATGTATAACGTCACTGGATATATCTTAAGCCCTAATTGTATTATACCTTGTATTATAGCCCATGCTGTACCATAGCGCACACTGTACATAGCTCAACCTAATCTAATACACATTCCCACACACGCAAATTATAACACTTCTTTCACTGCATGAAATACACCCCCACTACTTTTGATTGTTTTGTCGTGACACCGCCTTGATTTTACGATAAGACGGTATAGAAATACTGTTAAATAAATAAATAAATAAAACGCAGCATCCCAGCTGATCACAGGCACAAACAAGCAGGCTCATATCACCCCTATACTGGAATCTCTTCACTGGCTCCCCATTCACTCCAGAATAAGTTATAAGGCAATAATGATAACTTTCAAAATATTACACAATCAATCTGCCGGATGTCTAAGCAACTTAATCAGAAAAAGTCCCTAACACTCGTGCAAGAAGGAAGCAGCACACAAACATCCTTATAAATATCACATTCGCTATAGGCACCACCCAGAACACGCTCCATAGAGCATTTGAGCATTATGACCCATCACTATGGAACTCTCTACCTCACCAACTGAGAGCAATTACTGATACCACCAACTTCAGAAAGTTCCTAAAAACCCATCTATTTAAAGAGCATTTCGACACCAGAGGAGCCACATAACTCCACTGACCCAACTCACCGCAAAAGGACAACACGACACTTAAGCAACCATTACCCTGTAAATAGTTCCAAAATGTATCTGTAGAAAGTTACAAATGCTGTAAAAAGTTACAAATGTTGTAAGACGTCACTGTTATTGTTAATTGTTCTGCTGTCTGTTACTAATGATCCATTCTATGTAAACAAAGTTACGTTCTATGTAAACCGCTTTGAGAATCTGAAAAGCGGCATATAGAAAATGTTAAATAAATAAGTAAATATGATGGAGGTTCCATAATGTTGTGAGGTTGTTTTGCTGCCTCAGGAACTGGAGGCCCGGAACATATTAAAGAAATCATGAAGTCAGAGGACAACCAAGGTATTTTGGAGTCGTGTCAGAAAGCTACAATAGATCTGGGTCAAGGGTCATGGGTCCTCCAGCAGGACAATGACCCAAAACATACATCCAAAAGTACAAAAGAATTGTTAAAAAGAACAAATGAACTGCTTTAAACTGGCCAGCAATGAGTCCAGATCTCAATCCAATTGAGAACCTTTGGAAAGAGCTGAAATCTGCCATTGGTAAAAGGAATCCTGGAAACATTCATGAGCTGGAAAAAAGCGCAGTTGAAGAGTGGGAGAAACTACCAGCAAACAGATGTATGAAACTTACAGATGGCTACAAGAAACGTTTGGAGGCTGTCATCACTGCCAAGGGTTGTGCAACCAAATATTAGTGAAGGGTGCCATTAATCCTGTCCAGGTCACATTTTGTTTTTTTCTCAGAAATTACTACATCTGTTGCACAGAAATTTTTTTTTTGCTGTATACCTTTGAACAGACTATTAAATTATTATGACATACAGCTGGAATATTTCCACTTATTTCTCAAGATACTGTACACAACATACCTAAAATGCAAGGGTGCCAATAATGTTGACCACAACTGTAAATGAGACACTAAAGTTATTCTGAACAAAATGCATCAGAAGGCTAACATGTAAAAGGGCTTTAATACTGTTAGGGAGTCAAAGGCTAGTCAAATCGACTGTGGATATGCTGAAACTATGGAAGTAGTGCTGAGCTCAGGAGACGCGTCTGATCAGTCTGTCCTTGAGTCACCTTGTCCTGCTGTACTTCTACTGAGGTCACAGAGAAGCATGAATGAGAGAGAAAACACTGGGGTCCTGCTGCAGGGCTAAGTGCTGCTGCCTTCTTACCCTCTCTTGGCTCCTCCTCCTTTGCTCTTTCTGATATCCTAACCCTAAGACCTTCACTTGCTTCTGGCCTACGCTGATCCTTAACCTCAAACCCTTCCCCTGCTCTTCTTCTGGTGTCCCCTCTGACCCTTGTTATGTCTGACCTGCTGGACGGCGGCCAGGCTGTGCAGTTGAGCATTGCTGAGTTGCTGCTGGAGCATGATCTGATGGAAGTACTGAGCAGCATTCGGCTGCCGCTGGAGAGCCTGCAGAGCCTGCAGGGAGAGGGAACAGAGAGTCCCATCAGGAGAGAGGGGAGTAGGAGGGACACGGGCATGGTACCACATCAGGAGAGAAAGTCAGATTAATCAATAGCTCAGGAAACAACAAATGAAAACAACCCCCTCAAGAAGGCAGCGAATCCACCATGGTATCATCTACCACTTTTTCCTCTGCCTACACTCAGTGCTTAGCATTGCGAGATTAAATTAGACCTTACCTGCTAGTTTTCTTTATTTGACTCCCTCCAGACCAGCCCAGGCATGTTGGTTTATGCTCTCCTATCAACAGGTGGAGACTGAGAAAAACTGGTTTGATGACATCATCCTATATTGGGTCCTGTGCAGCCCAGAAAAGGCTAGTATTTCTGTAACAACGCAAGATAGCAGGCAACCCCTCCATAGGGCAAGAGGGAAAAGAACATCAACTAAACAAACAATCCCTCCAAAAAGACGCTAAACAGTGGGAGGCTGGTGGAACTATTGCCTACGCTCTACCAAGTCCTGACACGAAACGCTCAATGAACCTCCTTGCAAGATGCTCCCTCTGAACAGTGGATCCTGGACTGGTTTGGAGAGACTTCAGGAAAGAAAATGAGCAGGTAAGGTCTGTTTTCACCTTCCTCATTGTCCCTCTAAACCAGTCCAGATACATGTGAAACACCGAAGTCTGCATTCAGTACGCCTGTCCCCAGGACCATGCCCTCTTTACATGAACTGCTATGAAGAGACAGAACAACAGATGCCACATCGGCCAAGTGATCGCCCACCAAACTCCAGCAGAACGACGAGCCTATAGTTAGCCTAGACGCAAGTGTACGCTCTCAAAGAGAATCTCCATGCTTGCCAGCACCAGCTGCTCATGAACACTGGCCACCATGTGGCAGCCTGGAGTTGCCAACACTTTAGATCACCTCACCTAAGGCCTCAGGGTCCTTTCCTATGCAACTGAGAGGACCCTCCACTAAACCATTCTCAATCACTGACTGAAGGCCTTAAGAAAAAAATCTGACCAACACAAAGTTTAAGACTTCTTTGGGCCTAATAAAAAGAAAGCCGATGCAACACCATACTCCACCAAGGCACCAGAGACCACCACTTAACAGCGAGAATCTTGAAGCTCCGAAAGGCTGGCGGGAGAGCCCCCAACCTCCCAAACACCGTTTTCAGCATCACTGCTAACCCAGGAGACTGGGAATCATGGGAGAATGGACCATAGCGGCAAGCCTCATCCTGGGCATGAGTTCAGCATGCCACCAGCAGACTACTGAACTTGAATGCCTAAGACTCCTCCAAAACCTCCCAGACATGGAACTGGCATTAATAAGACCTACACAGGCCCACCATAAAGCCCTGACCCAGTCTTATCGGCCCAAAGGCAAACTCCCTGGGAGAAAGACCAAAGTAAACCAATGCCTAGCTTGAGCCAACAAGTTTCAAGGGTCCCCCTACATTAAGCCACCCGAAAGCCAAAGAACTGCTTTTGAATGGCTAAACAATGAAAGTGTTCTGGACAGACACAGAGAAGTAATCTTATCATAAGTACAAAAAAAATCCAGTAACCGCAAAACAGTATGAAACACCAAACACCTGCCATGAAGGATCACAGACTACTGATACCAGACCAGGATCAACCACTGGCTGCAGAGTAAATGCCTACCGACATCCACAGGATCCTGCCTTCAAGGCCACCTCAACACCTTGATCAGCAGTACAAGCGCAACAGAGAGCTGCTGTATGACCACCAGACACAAAATCTTCTGACAGTTGTGTTTGAGTTGCACACTCTAAAGATACAAACAGTACTGGCTGCAGACCAAACCAACTCACTAGTCACACCATATTCCAAGAGGCTTGGTGACATCCTCTCAGCGCAACACAGGGGCATCCAAGATGCACTGTTCCACGACCTATACAGTCTGGTCGTCCACTAAAAACTAAATATCAATTGCCTCCATGTCCAGGCAACCAACTGAGGGTTCACTAAACCCAGAATGACTTGGCATGAAGCTCCCTAGAAATGGTAGCAATCCAAAGAAGCATGACGTAGACTTCACATCTGCAGGCAGAGGCACATCCTGTAAGACTGCAAACTGAATTGGGTCTGTGGTTGGACCCAGGGAAGACAGGATATGACAGTGGACGTGAACTTCCTGAACCATGAAATGGAGGTGCAGCATCATGAACTGAATCCACACGTGTGTTCAATCCAATGTAAAAGGAAATAGCTGGCCCTGTCCCCTTAACACAACCAACACCATCAACTAAAGATGGTATAGACCAAAGTCTCAGAGTCCAAGCGGCTACCACGACTCCAAAAGCAGAACATCAAATCACTGCCTCAAGGAACAAAATGAGGCAGACAAAACGACAGCCTCCCATCCACACTTACAGCATTGTAACATGATCCGTGTAGCCAGAGGTCTAACAAAGGAGCTGTGAACAGCTTACATCCGACCTCGCAGAGTTGGCCCAAAATGGAATGGTAAAAACTATTATAAAAAACAAAATTAATATCAATGTAGATAGCTGGCCATGGTTTAATGGCAGAAGGCCAACATGAATTTAACCAAGAAAAGTCTTATCTCAGCAATCTCTTATATATTTTTTTGAAGATATGAATAGACAAGTAGATAAAAGTGACCCGGTTGATATAGTGTATCTCTATTTTAAGAAATCCTTTGACAAAGTCCCTCATGAGAGACTCTGGGGAAATTAAAAAAAACATGGGACAGGAGGAAATGTACCAATTGTGGATAAGGAACTGGTTGAAAGATAGAAAACAGAGAGTAAGGCTAAATGGCCAATTTTCTCAAAGGAGAAAGGTGAACAGTGGAGTACCCCAGGGGTCTGTGCTGGGCTCACTACTTTTTAATATATTTATAAATGACCTGGAAATGGAAATAACGAGTGAGGTGATCAAATTTGCAGATGACACCAAATTATTCAAAGTTGTTAAAACATGAGAGAAATTGCAAGAGGACCTTTATAAATGTGGAGACTGGGTGTCTAAATGCCAGATGACATTTAATGTGGACAAGTGCAAAATTATGCACCTAGGAACGAACAACCCAAACTACAGTTAAATTATGCAAAGTTCCTAGGAACCACCATCCAAGGAAAGAATTTAGGTGTCATCTTGGATAATGCTTTGAAACCCTCTGCCCAGTGTGTAGCAATGGCCAAGAAGGCAAATAGAATGCTAGGAATCATAAGGAAAGGAATGGAGAATAAAACCAAGAATATTATAATGCCTCTGTATTACTCCATAGTGCGACCACACCTTGAATATTGTGTATAATTCCGGTCGCCGTATCTTAAAAAAAGGTAATAGAAGAATTAGAAAAGGTACAGAGAAGGGAGACAAAAATGGTAAAGGGGATGAAGTATATCCCTACAAGGAAAGGCTTAAAAGGTTAGGGCTCTTCAACTTGGAAAAGAGACGGCTGAGGGGAGATATGATAGAGTTCTATATAATAATGAATGGAGTAGAGAAGGTAAATGTAGATCGGTTGTTTACCCTTTCAAAAAGAAGAAAGAAAAAGGGACATGCAATGAAATTACAACGTAGCACATTTAAAACTAATCAGAGAAAATATTTTTTCTCAGATGACAAGCAGGATGAGTCATCCAACAGTGCCATAGACAAAGTGCTCTCCAGAGCATTTTGTGCCAGTAGCCCTACTCAATTGGCCCACCCTTAGCTGGCCCAGTTTAAGTTCTTCCACCTTGCCAGCAAGATGGACTTTTCACGCTCTCAAAAAGAATAAAATTGGCTAACAAGAAGAAAAATCAAGAAAAGAAGACTAGAAACATCCATGTAGGAGGAGGATGGCCACCACCAGGCTTTTCTCGACCCAGCGAACCTCTTCCATTGCACTTGTTATACGGCCTACATCCACACAGGGAAGAACATTTGCTCCCACAGACTCTCCTCCACTAGGGGAGTCAGGCGACAAGAGCTGCAAGGCAAGGAGCCAGTCGGATATAGGATGTGCCTGAAAAAGGCCTCAGTCCCTGGCCAGCTTATCGGCAGGACCCCCACAATGCGGTCTCAAACAGTGTGCACCTGCCTAGCAGCCAGCTCAGACCAGAGTCTTGCAGCAGGCGTCGGATATGCGGGATCCAGAACTTCAACCCCCCTTATGCAGCCGCCCCGGCCCCTGCAGGGACGGAGCTTCCACTCCCCGATGCTGCCTCATGTCCACTGGGATGATCATCGAAGTTGGGCCCATGTCACCTGGAAAGCTACTCTGCCATGCGATGCAGTTGGGGCAGCCCCCTCCCTCCAGCGTGAAGGTTGGTGCCAACCACATATAACGAGTGCACTCCATGCCCCGACTTGGAGGGACCTCTTCAATGCAGAGCTGCCTGCCCCAATGGGAAGTGGCCCTTCTGGTGCAGGGCTGATTGTCCTTGACGGTGGGCGCACAGGCCGATCATGATCGCGCTGGCAATGGGGAGGCTGTGCCGGTGTGTCAGGACCTCAGCTGTCTATGATGGCTCCAAGGGAATAAAAAAAGGTACCTGTTAGTAAATACATGTAAACCGCTCTGATGCATAAGTAAAGGGCGGTATATCAAATGCCTAAAACCATAAACCATAACTGGTAAGAAACCCCACAACACAGTGCTGCTCTCTCCCCCTTCAGGACGGAGCCCTGGCAACAAGATGATGGCCGGGCCACAATTCACCACACATGACTCAGGGTGTCAGCTTCCCCTGAGGTTGGCTGGCCACCCCAGCCTCTGTGAGAATGCCTACACCCCTCTCTGGGGGCCCTGAGAGTGGCGCGGGTGAGATACAAAACCCCATTCCGGGAAGTCCAAATGCTGGAGCCCCATCCTCCAGTAACATCAGGCAATGGGAAGGAATAAACAAACAACAACAAAAAAGGGACTGCAGGAACTCGTCCTCCCTGGTGGGTGTTCCATAGGGAGAGCTCAGGTTCGAGCCTCACCCCTGCTCCCTCCTCCCCCCCCAAAAAAAAAAAAAGAAAAAGCATCAAACGGCCATGGGTGAGGAAGGTTTCAGCCAGCCCACATCCCATCTTATCCCTGTCCTCACTGCCCCTCCACCCCTGGATTTAGTGACTGGGCATAGAAATCTGCCTGGCGCCCTCGGGTGCCAGGGGAAGTCTCGGAGTTGCCTCTGGGGCCAGTCCCCAAGTGGAGGAATAGCCACAGTATGGGGAGCAACCTGGCATCAATAGACTCAGGGTTCAAATCCTTGTGACCCCATGGAACAAGTTCTCGTGCACCTGGACTGTCGAGGCTGCTGCTGTAGCAGTGTGACGCCACTTATAGAAACAGAGAAACATGACAGCAGAAAAAGACCACATGGCCCTTCCATATCAACCACTACAAGAGTCCCCTTTTTTCCTTAAGTGATCCTGTGTTTGTCCCATGCTTTTTTGAATTCAGATTATGTTCTCATCTCTACCACCTCCACTGGAAGATTATTCCATAAGGAAATTATCCATGAGAAAATTATCCCTTACTTCTGGGACAGGGTAAATGATGCATCTCAGCCTCTGCCTCCCCAAACTGTACTGCCCAGGGAGCCTTAGGAACACTTACCATCTTCAGAGCAAGTCCAGCATCAGAGTTGCCATGGAATCTAAGAACCTTGTCTGCACATTAGAATATATGGCAGGGGAGACCTCTAGCAACCTGCAAAGGGACTCGACCCTTCCAAGGCGGAGCCAGGTTGTTTTTTTTTCCAGAAGGAGCCAGCAAAAAAACAAACAAACAAAAAACCCTCTGCATCTACACAACTCTGAAGCAGAACTATCTCCAGCCAAGAACGCTCAAGAGCTGCGGGGTCACCAGGAGTCGGCACTGACCTACAGGCGCTGGCCTTGTGCCCCATATAGTAGTGTTACAGAGCTGAAGGAGCAGCCTAGTGGTTGGGACATTGCCTTGGTAACCAAGAGCATTGTGTTCAACTCCCAACACCACTCCTGGCAGTCTGTGCAGGCCACTTAACCCTCCATTGCCTCCAAAGCCTGGCAATCTGCTACCCGTCTTTTGACAGAGAACACTCAGCCTGTCTCCTGGTGGGGGGGGGGGGGCAGCCTGACAGCTTTCTCAATGCTGGAAAATCCATCACAATGGACCAGTGGGTCCTCAAGATCATACAGGAAGAGTACCGCATTCGGTTCTCAGTGCCCCCTGGGCAATGCCTCACACCCTCATGCGACACATCACCACACCTGCTTGTCACCATGACAGCGGTAATACTGTCTTTCCTTGCATCTCAAGCGATCATATCAGTGCCCTTCAATAACGCCACAGCGGGTTCTACTCCAGATACACTCTCATCCCCAGGAAATCTGGAGGTGTGTGCCCCGAAACTGAACAAATTCATCCTGAGAGAAAAATTCCTGATGTATTCTCTAGGGTCCATCCTGCCCCCTTGAACCTACAGGATGCATACACGCAGATCCCTGTCCACCAATACAGAGTTCTTCTTCTGGACTTTCCCCAGCTATGAGGGTGTTCACCAGGTGTGTCGCTGTGGCAGCAGCCCAGCTCCGCAAACAAGGTGTCTGCATCTTCCCATATCTGCATTACTGGCTCCTCTCCACACCATCGCCGCAGAGACCTGAGCTGCGGTTCAGCAAACCATCACCCTGGTGAACCACCACCAGAAGTCACACCTCTGCCCTTCCAAGCCTGGAATTCATCGGGGCTGACATCAACACCACTGTGGCCAATGATGGACACCATCAAGACCCTGACGTGGGATGGAGAAACAGTGTGACAAGGCGGTGGCCAAAGCCAGAAGGATGCTGGGCTGCATTCAGAGAGGAATTACCAGCAGAAAGGAAAAAGGCACTAATGCCAGTGTACAAGTCGCTGATAAGGCCTCACTTGGAACACTGTGTTCAGTTTTGGAGACCATATCTCGCAAAGGATATAAAAAGACTGAAAACGGTTCAGAGGAAGGCGACCAAAATGATTTGGTGCCTGCGTAAGAAGATATATGAGAAGAGACTTGAAGACCTAAATATGTATACTCTAGAGGAGGGACAGGGAAGATATGATATAGACCTTTAAATACTTAAAGGCTATTACTGAATAAACCTTTTTCAAAGAGGAGGAAGCTGCAAAACTAGAGGACATAACATGAAGCTTCAAGGGGGTAATCTGAAAAGCAACATCAGGAAATACTTTTTTCTAAAAGAATGGTAGATGCTTGGAATGCCCTCCCAATGGATGTGGCGGGGGCAAATACAGTGACAGAATTCAAAATACATGAGAAAGACACATTGGATCCCTTTATACCAACAGCATAAACTCAAAAATAACCTTAACTCCTTTTGCTATCTCAACAAATAGGGATAACCTGCATGGAGCAGCAGGTGCACCTACTCCTGCCACCTTGCTGGCAGACTAGATGGACCATGATGGTCTTTATCTTATTTATTTATTTATTTAACAAGAGCTTATATACCGCTACCTTCCAGAAAAGATCAGGTGCGGTTTACAATATAACAATTTTAAACAGGGTAAACATTCTGTTTTTTACATGGAACATAGGAAACTGTAGTATACATTACAATAAACCTTTTAAACAAGATAAACATAAACATAAACTTTGGTTATACATTAACAATTCTGCTTGTGATATATCAACTATGTACAGATTAAATAACTATAAGCGAAGGTTTGATTCTCCATTGATTTAAATTAGTATTACATGTTTAATATCCTATTATATATAGGGTAAGGTTTGAAGAAAGAGTGGTTCTTTAGATGTCTTATTGATAGTGATAGTCTTAATTGAAAGTTAAAATAACTTATTTTAGGTCTGATTATATGCAAAGAATGCAGGATGTGGTAGAGTGTTACTCCAAGATAATTTTGTTGGATAATTTTTTTGTTTTAATTTATTATTGTTCCTTTAGAGAAACATTTATCCATTTTCAATGAGTGGAGGAGTGTTTTCCATTGAGTCAAAGTGTATTCTGAACATGTGAGTTTTTAGTCTTTTCCTGAGTTCTTTTAGGTCAGTAAGTTTTCTTATTTCTTCCGGGAGTGAATTCCAGAGAGATGGGCTGCGTGGGAGAATGCTTTTTTATTAGTTATCTTTTTAGCTTTGGTGAAGTCTTTTGGACACTTTAATTTATTGGTATGGCCTCTCCTTTGATTATTGTTTGTTGAGTCTATATCTATGAGCTTGGTTAGTGTTGGAGGAGTTAAATTATTTATTACTTTAAAGGTAGTTATTATTGCTTTATAGTTTATTCTGCATTGGATTGGTAGCCAATGTAAGTTGGCTAATATTGGGGTTATATGTTCAAATGGGTGTGCTTTCATTAAGATTCTTGCTGCTGTATTTTGAGTGATTTGAAGCCTTTTTATATTTTGTTTTGTTGTGCCTAGGAGTGTTAGATTGGCAAAATCGAAATGAGGTGTGATGATCGCATGTATTATGCTAGTGAAGTCCTGTATATGTAAAAGTGGACGTATTTGTTTTAGTATTTTTAGTTTGTAGTTAATTTTTTTTATTGTGTTACAGATATGTGTGTTCATAGTGAGCTGAGAGTCTAGAGTAACTCCTAAGTATTTCACTTCCTTTTTTATGTAGATATCATGGTCTGCCATTATATACTATGTTACTATGTCTCATCGGCGCTCGGACCCTACTCTGCCTCCTAGGCCACATGGTGACTTCAACACCAGTTATCTGTACATAGTTCTAACTGTTTCATACAAAACGTTACTACTTGTTTCAATGTAGAATTTCTACCAGTTACCTGTACATAGTTCTAACTGTTCCATGTAAATGTTACTACTTGTTCTATGTAAACCGTTTTGCCTTGAAGAAAAACGGTATATAAAACCATTTAAATAAACAAATACAAGTCCTCCCACTCGCTAAGCTGCATATGCGGCACCTCCGCAGCCACTGGAACCAGCACTCCTTTCCACACCCATCCCACCGAACACAGAGGTCAGGCAATCGGCCCTTTAAATCGAGGGCGCCATCGGGCGCATGACTGCACGCCACTCACCACGCCGGGGCAGGGCAATCAGCCCTTTAAATCGAGGGCGCCATCGGGCGCACGGCTGCACGCCGCTCACCACGCCGGGGCAGGGCAATCAGCCCTTTAAATTGAGGGTGCCATCGAGCGTGCCCATGTCTGGCGGGCCCGTGTCTGAGGGCCTTTTGGTGTGGCCCTTAGGCGGGGACCAAAAGGTGTGGACCTGTACACCCAGCACCATCCAATCATCAGCTAAGCACCAGGCAGCCTCGAGGAGAAGAACAGAACCAAATGTTCCTCCACACCTCACCTCCCGACCCCAACCAGCTCCCATACAAGTAAACACCCACCACTGCTACCCACAGCCTGGTGACTCCATTGCTACCCACTGCTCCCTCACCATCGCTACCCCATTACCCGCAATTATTTCTGCTTCATCGAACTTGCCACCCATTGCCTACTTTGAACATGCCACCCATTGCTACAGTGAACTTTGCTACACGGGCTATAGTCTCCCTGCTACCCACTGATGGTACGTTTACCTATATTGCATAGCGTGCTGTCCTCACCTGTAAATCAACATATACTGTATAGTGTGTAGAATCCCTACCCACCTCATTGCTTGTAGAAACATAGAAATATGATGACAGAAAAAGACCACATGGCCTATAGAGTAGTTACTCACCTGTAACAGGTGTTCTCCAGGAGCAGCAGGAATCAGTCCTCACATATGGGTGTCATCGGCGCCGATGAAGCCCCAGCGGAGCATTTCCCCAGCTTTCTATGAAAGCCTTTGGGAATGCAAGCACGCATGCGCGGTTCCCTTCCTGCCTAAAGGTGCCATCTTACCTCAGTCAAATGACATAGCTAAGAACAGCACACAAAAATGAAAAATAAACTATGTACAACTGCAACTCCAAGGGGAGGAGGGAGGGTTGTGAGGACTGATTCCTGCTGCTCCTGGAGAACACCTGTTACAGGTGAGTAACTACTCTTTCTCCAGGACCAAGCAGGAAGTCAGTCCTCACATATGGGTGACTCCCAAGCCCTGGGCTACCGAGGAACCCAGGCTGAACAAGAGACCTCCCTCTAGTCTCAGCAGCAAAGAAAGGCTTTTCAAGGACACAACCTCCACCGGTAGCCCAACAGAGGGCAGGAGTTGCCTAAACCTCAAAGAGATTCCGGAGTACTGCTTGGCCAAAAGCACTGTCCCTATGGGACTCCCTCTCCAGGCAGTAATGGGCCGCAAACGTCTGGCTTGAAGACCAAGTTGCAGCCCTGCAGATGTCTACCAAGGGCAGAGCGGAGATGAGCCACTGAGGCAGCCATTGCCCGGACACGATGGGCCGTGACCCTACCCTGCAAAGGAAGGTCAGCCGCCTTGTAAGCCCAGGTGATACAGTCAGCCACCCAGATGGACAAGGTACGCTTGGACACAGCCAACCCCAACTTATTGGGGTCAAAGGATACGAAGAGCTGAGTACCCCTTCTATGCCCCTGCGTACGGTCAAGGTAGAAGGATAAGGCCCTCCTACAGTCCAGGGAATGCAGGACTGCTTCAGCCTGGCTTGCATGAGGCCTAGGGAAGAATGTCGGAAGAACCACCTCCTGGTTGAGATGGAAAGAGGAGACAACCTTAGGGAGGAACTTTGGATGAGTCCTAAGGACTACCCTGTTCCTATAAATCCTGGTGTAAGGCCTATCACAGACCTGGGCCTGAAGCTCACTCACTCGCCTAGCCGAGGTAAGGGCTATCAGGAAGAGTGTCTTCCAGGAGAGGAAGCGTAGTGGACAAGTAGCCATCGGCTCAAAAGGTGGGCGAGTCAGTTGCTGCAAGACCACATTCAGCTCCCACTCAGGGACAGGAGGACGGATTGGAGGCTTGAGCAAAAGCAAGCCCCTGAGAAAGCAGGACACCAAGGGGTGACCAGAAAGAGAATGTCCCTCCACCAGTGAGTGGTGAGCTGCTAGAGCTGAGGTGGACCCGAACAGAATTGGACTTAAGTCCCTGATTTGATAAGTGCAGTAAGTACTGAAGCACTACTGGCACAGTACAAGAGAAAGGGTCCTCTGTACGTAGCTGACACCACACAGAAAACCTTTTCCATTTGAGAGCATAGGTTTTCCTAGTGGACTGTTTCCTAGAGGCTAGGACAACCTCCTCAACTTCCTGAGGTAGGCCCCAGGGAGCCAAAACTACCCTTGCAGCCTCCAGGCCATCAAACTGAGAGCTTTCAGATTGGGGTGCAGAAGGGAACCCTGCTCCTGTGAGAGAAGGTCGGGTTGCAACCCCAAAGGCAGTGGAAGATCCACCGCCAGTTAAAGCAGAAGAGGAAACCAAGGTTGTCTCGGCCACCTGAGAGCCACCAGCAGGACCGAGGCCTTAACCTGAAGAATTTTGAAGAGAGTTCGGGCCACCAAGGGCGTGGGAGGAAACGCATACAGGAGGCCCTGAGACCAGGATATCAGAAAAGCATCCGCTGCTATCCGCAGAGGATGCGGTTGCCTGAAGCAGAACTTTGGCAGTTGCTTGTTCATTGGGCTGGCAAAGAGATCTATCAAAGGGAGACCCCATTTTAGGAAGATCTCCTGAACTACTGAAGGATGCAGCTGCCAGGTAGTTGTCCTGGCCTGGAAGGTACACAGCCTTGAGGAGCATGTTGTGCTTGAGGGCAAATGAACAAAGGTCCTGAGCCTCCCGACAAAGGATTCTGGACCCAGTCCCGCCCTGTTTGTTCACATAAAACATGGCTACTTGGTTGTCCGTCTCAATCAGGACAGATTGATGAGCCAGGGTAGGAGA